>OY992885.1:7289550-7614550 GCA_963921405.1 Cepaea hortensis | reverse complement strand
GGATTGTGTGCGTGGGTGGGGAATATGTTGTCGATGGAGATGTGGCTGGGGGATGGGTGGTTTGAGGTGTGGGTGGGGAGAGGATGTGTGGGGTAGTATGTGTATGTGGATGGGCGTAGGATGTGTGGGTTGGTGGGGGAATGTTTGTGGGTGGCGAGTGTGTTTTGGTTGGGGGATCAGGTGAGGGCAGTGTGTGTGGGTGGGGGATGTGCGGGAGGGGGATGGATCGGTTGGTGGGGTATGTATGTGTCCCTTGGTGCGCGTGTGTGTGGGTAGGTGGGGGTGTTGTGTGGGTGGGGTGATGTATGGATAGGTGGGAGATGGGCTTCATAACATGGTAATTAGCCTTGTTTATGTTTACAACATTCATTTCACAATGTTTATTTTATCTTCCTATGTAAATGTATAATGCTCTTGATGAACGAAAGACGAGTGATTGGAAGGGCCGAATGTAAGACGGGCCTGCGCGCCCAATTTGTGACCCTAATAAAGTTGATTTGATTTGATTTGATTTGATTTGTGCCAGTAACACACATTCATTGCTAGGTGCCCTGACAGTTGCTTCCCTAGCATGTGCCAGTAACACACATTCATTGCTATGTGCCCTGACAGTTGCTTCCCTAGCATGTGCCAGTAACACACATTCATTGCTAGGTGCCCTGACAGTTGCTTCCCTAGCATGTGCCAGTAACACACATTCATTACTAGTTGCCCTGACAGTTGCTTCCCTAGCATGTGCCAGTAACACACAATCATTACTAGGTGCCCTGACAGTTGCTTCCCTAGCATGTGCCAGTAACACACATTCATTGCTAGGTGCCCTGACAGTTGCTTCCCTAGCATGTGCCAGTAACACACATTCATTGCTAGGTGCCCTGACAGTTGCTTCCCTAGCATGTGCCAGTAACACACATTCATTGCTAGGTGCCCTGACAGTTGCTTCCCTAGCATGTGCCAGTAACACACATTCATTGCTAGGTGCCCTGACAGTTGCTTCCCTAGCATGTGCCAGTAACACACATTCATTACTAGATGCCCTGACAGTTGTCTACCTTACATGTACCATTAACACACATTCATTGCTAGGTGCCCTGACAGTTGCTTCCCTAGCATGTGCCAGTAACACACATTCATTACTAGGTGCCCTGACAGTAGCTTCCCTAGCATGTGCCAGTAACACACATTCATTACTAGGTGCCCTGACAGTTGCTTCCCTAGCATGTGCCAGTAACACACATTCATTGCTAGGTGCCCTGACAGTTGCTTCCCTAGCATGTGCCAGTAACACACATTCATTGCTAGGTGACTTGACAGTTGCTTCCCTAGCATGTGCCAGTAGCACACATTCATTGCTAGGTGCCCTGACAGTTGCTTCCCTAGCATGTGCCAGTAACACACATTCATTGCTAGGTGCCCTGACAGTTGCTTCCCTAGCATGTACCAGTAACACACATTCATTACTAGGTGCCCTGACAGTTGTCTACCTTACATGTACCATTAACACACATTCATTACTAGGTGCCCTGACAGTTGCTTCCCTAGCATGTGCCAGTAACACACATTCATTACTAGGTGCCCTGACAGTTGCTTCCCTAGCATGTGCCAGTAACACACATTCATTGCTAGGTGCCCTGACAGTTGCTTCCCTAGCATGTGCCAGTAACACACATTCATTGCTAGGTGCCCTGACAGTTGCTTCCCTAGCATGTGCCAGTAACACACATTCATTGCTAGGTGCCCTGACAGTTGCTTCCCTAGCATGTGCCAGTAACACACATTCATTGCTAGGTGCCCTGACAGTTGCTTCCCTAGCATGTGCCAGTAACACACATTCATTGCTAGGTGCCCTGACAGTTGCTTCCCTAGCATGTGCCAGTAACACACATTCATTGCTAGGTGCCCTGACAGTTGCTTCCCTAGCATGTGCCAGTAACACACATTCATTGCTAGGTGCCCTGACAGTTGCTTCCCTAGCATGTGCCAGTAACACACATTCATTGCTAGGTGCCCTGACAGTTGCTTCCCTAGCATGTGCCAGTAACACACATTCATTACTAGGTGCCCTGACAGTTGTCTACCTTACATGTACCATTAACACACATTCATTACTAGGTGCCCTGACAGTTGCTTCCCTAGCATGTGCCAGTAACACACATTCATTGCTAGGTGCCCTGACAGTTGCTTCCCTAGCATGTGCCAGTAACACACATTCATTGCTAGGTGCCCTGACAGTTGCTTCCCTAGCATGTGCCAGTAACACACATTCATTGCTAGGTGCCCTGACAGTTGCTTCCCTAGCATGTGCCAGTAACACACATTCATTGCTAGGTGCCCTGACAGTTGCTTCCCTAGCATGTGCCAGTAACACACATTCATTGCTAGGTGCCCTGACAGTTGCTTCTCTAGCATGTGCCAGTAACACACATTCATTACTAGGTGCCCTGACAGTTGCTTCCTTAGCATGTGCCAGTAACACACATTCATTGCTAGGTGCCCTGACAGTTGTCTACCTTACATGTACCATTAACACACATTCATTGCTAGGTGCCCTGACAGTTGCTTCCCTAGCATGTGCCAGTAACACACATTCATTGCTAGGTGCCCTGACAGTTGCTTCCCTAGCATGTGCCAGTAACACACATTCATTGCTAGGTGCCCTGACAGTTGCTTCCCTAGCATGTGCCAGTAACACACATTCATTGCTATGTGCCCTGACAGTTGCTTCCCTAGCATGTGCCAGTAACACACATTCATTGCTAGGTGCCCTGACAGTTGCTTCCCTAGCATGTGCCAGTAACACACATTCATTACTAGTTGCCCTGACAGTTGCTTCCCTAGCATGTGCCAGTAACACACAATCATTACTAGGTGCCCTGACAGTTGCTTCCCTAGCATGTGCCAGTAACACACATTCATTGCTAGGTGCCCTGACAGTTGCTTCCCTAGCATGTGCCAGTAACACACATTCATTGCTAGGTGCCCTGACAGTTGCTTCCCTAGCATGTGCCAGTAACACACATTCATTGCTAGGTGCCCTGACAGTTGCTTCCCTAGCATGTACCAGTAACACACATTCATTACTAGGTGCCCTGACAGTTGTCTACCTTACATGTACCATTAACACACATTCATTACTAGGTGCCCTGACAGTTGCTTCCCTAGCATGTGCCAGTAACACACATTCATTACTAGGTGCCCTGACAGTTGTCTACCTTACATGTACCATTAACAGACATTCATTGCTAGGTGCCCTGACAGTTGCTTCCCTAGCATGTGCCAGTAACACACATTCATTGCTAGGTGCCCTGACAGTTGTCTACCTTACATGTACCATTAACACACATTCATTGCTAGGTGCCCTGACAGTTGCTTCCCTAGCATGTGCCAGTAACACACATTCATTGCTAGGTGCCCTGACAGTTGTCTACCTTACATGTACCATTAACACACATTCATTGCTAGGTGCCCTGACAGTTGCTTCCCTAGCATGTGCCAGAAACACACATTCATTGCTTGGTGCCCTGACAGTTTCTTCCCTAGCATGTGCCAGTAACACACATTCATTGCTAGGTGCCCTGACAGTTGTCTACCTTACATGTACCATTAACACACATTCATTGCTAGGTGCCCTGACAGTTGCTTCCCTAGCATGTGCCAGTAACACACATTCATTGCTAGGTACCCTGACAGTTGTCTACCTTACATGTACCATTAACACACATTCATTGCTAGGTGCCCTGACAGTTGCTTCCCTAGCATGTGCCAGTAACACACATTCATTGCTAGGTGCCCTGACAGTTGCTTCCCTAGCATGTGCCAGTAACACACATTCATTGCTAGGTGCCCTGACAGTTGCTTCCCTAGCATGTGCCAGTAACACACATTCATTGCTAGGTGCCCTGACAGTTGCTTCCCTAGCATGTGCCAGTAACACACATTCATTGCTAGGTGCCCTGACAGTTGCTTCCCTAGCATGTGCCAGTAACACACATTCATAACTAGGTGCCCTGACAGTTGCTTCCCTAGCATGTGCCAGTAACACACATTCATTGCTAGGTGCCCTGACAGTTGCTTCCCTAGCATGTGCCAGTAACACACATTCATTGCTAGGTGCCCTGACAGTTGCTTCCCTAGCATGTGCCAGTAACACACATTCATTGCTAGGTGCCCTGACAGTTGCTTCCCTAGCATGTGCCAGTAACACACATTCATTGCTAGGTGCCCTGACAGTTGTCTACCTTACATGTACCATTAACACACATTCATTGCTAGGTGCCCTGACAGTTGCTTCCCTAGCATGTGCCAGTAACACACATTCATTGCTAGGTGCCCTGACAGTTGCTTCCCTAGCATGTGCCAGTAACACACATTCATTGCTAGGTGCCCTGACAGTTGCTTCCCTAGCATGTGCCAGTAACACACATTCATTGCTATGTGCCCTGACAGTTGCTTCCCTAGCATGTGCCAGTAACACACATTCATTGCTAGGTGCCCTGACAGTTGCTTCCCTAGCATGTGCCAGTAACACACATTCATTACTAGTTGCCCTGACAGTTGCTTCCCTAGCATGTGCCAGTAACACACAATCATTACTAGGTGCCCTGACAGTTGCTTCCCTAGCATGTGCCAGTAACACACATTCATTGCTAGGTGCCCTGACAGTTGCTTCCCTAGCATGTGCCAGTAACACACATTCATTGCTAGGTGCCCTGACAGTTGCTTCCCTAGCATGTGCCAGTAACACACATTCATTGCTAGGTGCCCTGACAGTTGCTTCCCTAGCATGTGCCAGTAACACACATTCATTACTAGGTGCCCTGACAGTTGTCTACCTTACATGTACCATTAACACACATTCATTGCTAGGTGCCCTGACAGTTGCTTCCCTAGCATGTGCCAGTAACACACATTCATTGCTAGGTGCCCTGACAGTTGCTTCCCTAGCATGTGCCAGTAACACACATTCATTGCTAGGTGCCCTGACAGTTGCTTCCCTAGCATGTGCCAGTAACACACATTCATTGCTAGGTGCCCTGACAGTTGCTTCCCTAGCATGTGCCAGTAACACACATTCATTGCTAGGTGCCCTGACAGTTGCTTCCCTAGCATGTGCCAGTAACACACATTCATAACTAGGTGCCCTGACAGTTGCTTCCCTAGCATGTGCCAGTAACACACATTCATTGCTAGGTGCCCTGACAGTTGCTTCCCTAGCATGTGCCAGTAACACACATTCATTGCTAGGTGCCCTGACAGTTGCTTCCCTAGCATGTGCCAGTAACACACATTCATTGCTAGGTGCCCTGACAGTTGCTTCCCTAGCATGTGCCAGTAACACACATTCATTGCTAGGTGCCCTGACAGTTGTCTACCTTACATGTACCATTAACACACATTCATTGCTAGGTGCCCTGACAGTTGCTTCCCTAGCATGTGCCAGTAACACACATTCATTGCTAGGTGCCCTGACAGTTGCTTCCCTAGCATGTGCCAGTAACACACATTCATTGCTAGGTGCCCTGACAGTTGCTTCCCTATCATGTGCCAGTAACACACATTCATTACTAGGTACCCTGACAGTTGTCTACCTTACATGTACCATTAACACACATTCATTGCTAGGTGCCCTGACAGTTGCTTCCCTAGCATGTGCCAGTAACACACATTCATTGCTAGGTGCCCTGACAGTTGCTTCCCTAGCATGTGCCAGTAACACACATTCATTGCTAGGTGCCCTGACAGTTGCTTCCCTAGCATGTGCCAGTAACACACATTCATTGCTAGGTGCCCTGACAGTTGCTTCCCTAGCATGTGCCAGTAACACACATTCATTGCTAGGTGCCCTGACAGTTGCTTCCCTAGCATGTGCCAGTAACTCACATTCATAACTAGGTGCCCTGACAGTTGCTTCCCTAGCATGTGCCAGTAACACACATTCATTGCTAGGTGCCCTGACAGTTGCTTCCCTAGCATGTGCCAGTAACACACATTCATTGCTAGGTGCCCTGACAGTTGCTTCCCTAGCATTTGCCAGTAACACACATTCATTGCTAGGTGCCCTGACAGTTGCTTCCCTAGCATGTGCCAGTAACACACATTCATTGCTAGGTGCCCTGACAGTTGCTTCCCTAGCATGTGCCAGTAACACACATTCATTGCTAGGTGCCCTGACAGTTGCTTCCCTAGCATGTGCCAGTAACACACATTCATTGCTAGGTGCCCTGACAGTTGCTTCCCTAGCATGTGCCAGTAACACACATTCATTGCTAGGTGCCCTGACAGTTGCTTCCCTAGCATGTGCCAGTAACACACATTCATTGCTATGTGCCCTGACAGTTGCTTCCCTAGCATGTGCCAGTAACACACATTCATTGCTAGGTGCCCTGACAGTTGCTTCCCTAGCATGTGCCAGTAACACACATTCATTACTAGTTGCCCTGACAGTTGCTTCCCTAGCATGTGCCAGTAACACACAATCATTACTAGGTGCCCTGACAGTTGCTTCCCTAGCATGTGCCAGTAACACACATTCATTGCTAGGTGCCCTGACAGTTGCTTCCCTAGCATGTGCCAGTAACACACATTCATTGCTAGGTGCCCTGACAGTTGCTTCCCTAGCATGTGCCAGTAACACACATTCATTGCTAAGTGCCCTGACAGTTGCTTCCCTAGCATGTGCCAGTAACACACATTCATTGCTAGGTGCCCTGACAGTTGCTTCCCTAGCATGTGCCAGTAACACACATTCATTGCTAGGTGCCCTGACAGTTGCTTCCCTAGCATGTGCCAGTAACACACATTCATTGCTAGGTGCCCTGACAGTTGCTTCCCTAGCATGTGCCAGTAACACACATTCATTGCTAGGTGCCCTGACAGTTGCTTCCCTAGCATGTGCCAGTAACACACATTCATTGCTAGGTGCCCTGACAGTTGCTTCCCTAGCATGTGCCAGTAACACACATTCATTGCTAGGTGCCCTGACAGTTGCTTCCCTAGCATGTGCCAGTAACACACATTCATTGCTAGGTGCCCTGACAGTTGCTTCCCTAGCATGTGCCAGTAACACACATTCATTGCTAGGTGCCCTGACAGTTGCTTCCCTAGCATGTGCCAGTAACACACATTCATTGCTAGGTGCCCTGACAGTTGCTTCTCTAGCATGTGCCAGTAACACACATTCATTACTAGGTGCCCTGACAGTTGCTTCCTTAGCATGTGCCAGTAACACACATTCATTGCTAGGTGCCCTGACAGTTGTCTACCTTACATGTACCATTAACACACATTCATTGCTAGGTGCCCTGACAGTTGCTTCCCTAGCATGTGCCAGTAACACACATTCATTGCTAGGTGCCCTGACAGTTGCTTCCCTAGCATGTGCCAGTAACACACATTCATTGCTAGGTGCCCTGACAGTTGCTTCCCTAGCATGTGCCAGTAACACACATTCATTGCTATGTGCCCTGACAGTTGCTTCCCTAGCATGTGCCAGTAACACACATTCATTGCTAGGTGCCCTGACAGTTGCTTCCCTAGCATGTGCCAGTAACACACATTCATTACTAGTTGCCCTGACAGTTGCTTCCCTAGCATGTGCCAGTAACACACAATCATTACTAGGTGCCCTGACAGTTGCTTCCCTAGCATGTGCCAGTAACACACATTCATTGCTAGGTGCCCTGACAGTTGCTTCCCTAGCATGTGCCAGTAACACACATTCATTGCTAGGTGCCCTGACAGTTGCTTCCCTAGCATGTGCCAGTAACACACATTCATTGCTAGGTGCCCTGACAGTTGCTTCCCTAGCATGTGCCAGTAACACACATTCATTGCTAGGTGCCCTGACAGTTGCTTCCCTAGCATGTGCCAGTAACACACATTCATTACTAGGTGCCCTGACAGTTGTCTACCTTACATGTACCATTAACACACATTCATTGCTAGGTGCCCTGACAGTTGCTTCCCTAGCATGTGCCAGTAACACACATTCATTACTAGGTGCCCTGACAGTTGCTTCCCTAGCATGTGCCAGTAACACACATTCATTACTAGGTGCCCTGACAGTTGCTTCCCTAGCATGTGCCAGTAACACACATTCATTGCTAGGTGCCCTGACAGTTGCTTCCCTAGCATGTGCCAGTAACACACATTCATTGCTAGGTGACTTGACAGTTGCTTCCCTAGCATGTGCCAGTAACACACATTCATTGCTAGGTGCCCTGACAGTTGCTTCCCTAGCATGTGCCAGTAACACACATTCATTGCTAGGTGCCCTGACAGTTGCTTCCCTAGCATGTACCAGTAACACACATTCATTACTAGGTGCCCTGACAGTTGTCTACCTTACATGTACCATTAACACACATTCATTACTAGGTGCCCTGACAGTTGCTTCCCTAGCATGTGCCAGTAACACACATTCATTACTAGGTGCCCTGACAGTTGTCTACCTTACATGTACCATTAACAGACATTCATTGCTAGGTGCCCTGACAGTTGCTTCCCTAGCATGTGCCAGTAACACACATTCATTGCTAGGTGCCCTGACAGTTGCTTCCCTAGCATGTACCATTAACACACATTCATTGCTAGGTGCCCTGACAGTTGCTTCCCTAGCATGTGCCAGTAACACACATTCATTGCTAGGTGCCCTGACAGTTGTCTACCTTACATGTACCATTAACACACATTCATTGCTAGGTGCCCTGACAGTTGCTTCCCTAGCATGTGCCAGTAACACACATTCATTGCTTGGTGCCCTGACAGTTTCTTCCCTAGCATGTGCCAGTAACACACATTCATTGCTAGGTGCCCTGACAGTTGTCTACCTTACATGTACCATTAACACACATTCATTGCTAGGTGCCCTGACAGTTGCTTCCCTAGCATGTGCCAGTAACACACATTCATTGCTAGGTACCCTGACAGTTGTCTACCTTACATGTACCATTAACACACATTCATTGCTAGGTGCCCTGACAGTTGCTTCCCTAGCATGTGCCAGTAACACACATTCATTGCTAGGTGCCCTGACAGTTGCTTCCCTAGCATGTGCCAGTAACACACATTCATTGCTAGGTGCCCTGACAGTTGCTTCCCTAGCATGTGCCAGTAACACACATTCATTGCTAGGTGCCCTGACAGTTGCTTCCCTAGCATGTGCCAGTAACACACATTCATTGCTAGGTGCCCTGACAGTTGCTTCCCTAGCATGTGCCAGTAACACACATTCATAACTAGGTGCCCTGACAGTTGCTTCCCTAGCATGTGCCAGTAACACACATTCATTGCTAGGTGCCCTGACAGTTGCTTCCCTAGCATGTGCCAGTAACACACATTCATTGCTAGGTGCCCTGACAGTTGCTTCCCTAGCATGTGCCAGTAACACACATTCATTGCTAGGTGCCCTGACAGTTGCTTCCCTAGCATGTGCCAGTAACACACATTCATTGCTAGGTGCCCTGACAGTTGTCTACCTTACATGTACCATTAACACACATTCATTGCTAGGTGCCCTGACAGTTGCTTCCCTAGCATGTGCCAGTAACACACATTCATTGCTAGGTGCCCTGACAGTTGCTTCCCTAGCATGTGCCAGTAACACACATTCATTGCTAGGTGCCCTGACAGTTGCTTCCCTAGCATGTGCCAGTAACACACATTCATTGCTATGTGCCCTGACAGTTGCTTCCCTAGCATGTGCCAGTAACACACATTCATTGCTAGGTGCCCTGACAGTTGCTTCCCTAGCATGTGCCAGTAACACACATTCATTACTAGTTGCCCTGACAGTTGCTTCCCTAGCATGTGCCAGTAACACACAATCATTACTAGGTGCCCTGACAGTTGCTTCCCTAGCATGTGCCAGTAACACACATTCATTGCTAGGTGCCCTGACAGTTGCTTCCCTAGCATGTGCCAGTAACACACATTCATTGCTAGGTGCCCTGACAGTTGCTTCCCTAGCATGTGCCAGTAACACACATTCATTGCTAGGTGCCCTGACAGTTGCTTCCCTAGCATGTGCCAGTAACACACATTCATTACTAGGTGCCCTGACAGTTGTCTACCTTACATGTACCATTAACACACATTCATTGCTAGGTGCCCTGACAGTTGCTTCCCTAGCATGTGCCAGTAACACACATTCATTGCTAGGTGCCCTGACAGTTGCTTCCCTAGCATGTGCCAGTAACACACATTCATTGCTAGGTGCCCTGACAGTTGCTTCCCTAGCATGTGCCAGTAACACACATTCATTGCTAGGTGCCCTGACAGTTGCTTCCCTAGCATGTGCCAGTAACACACATTCATTGCTAGGTGCCCTGACAGTTGCTTCCCTAGCATGTGCCAGTAACACACATTCATAACTAGGTGCCCTGACAGTTGCTTCCCTAGCATGTGCCAGTAACACACATTCATTGCTAGGTGCCCTGACAGTTGCTTCCCTAGCATGTGCCAGTAACACACATTCATTGCTAGGTGCCCTGACAGTTGCTTCCCTAGCATGTGCCAGTAACACACATTCATTGCTAGGTGCCCTGACAGTTGCTTCCCTAGCATGTGCCAGTAACACACATTCATTGCTAGGTGCCCTGACAGTTGTCTACTTTACTTGTACCATTAACACACATTCATTGCTAGGTGCCCTGACAGTTGCTTCCCTAGCATGTGCCAGTAACACACATTCATTGCTAGGTGCCCTGACAGTTGCTTCCCTAGCATGTGCCAGTAACACACATTCATTGCTAGGTGCCCTGACAGTTGCTTCCCTATCATGTGCCAGTAACACACATTCATTACTAGGTACCCTGACAGTTGTCTACCTTACATGTACCATTAACACACATTCATTGCTAGGTGCCCTGACAGTTGCTTCCCTAGCATGTGCCAGTAACACACATTCATTGCTAGGTGCCCTGACAGTTGCTTCCCTAGCATGTGCCAGTAACACACATTCATTGCTAGGTGCCCTGACAGTTGCTTCCCTAGCATGTGCCAGTAACACACATTCATTGCTAGGTGCCCTGACAGTTGCTTCCCTAGCATGTGCCAGTAACACACATTCATTGCTAGGTGCCCTGACAGTTGCTTCCCTAGCATGTGCCAGTAACTCACATTCATAACTAGGTGCCCTGACAGTTGCTTCCCTAGCATGTGCCAGTAACACACATTCATTGCTAGGTGCCCTGACAGTTGCTTCCCTAGCATGTGCCAGTAACACACATTCATTGCTAGGTGCCCTGACAGTTGCTTCCCTAGCATGTGCCAGTAACACACATTCATTGCTAGGTGCCCTGACAGTTGCTTCCCTAGCATGTGCCAGTAACACACATTCATTGCTAGGTGCCCTGACAGTTGTCTACCTTACATGTACCATTAACACACATTCATTGCTAGGTGCCCTGACAGTTGCTTCCCTAGCATGTGCCAGTAACACACATTCATTGCTAGGTGCCCTGACAGTTGCTTCCCTAGCATGTGCCAGTAACACACATTCATTGCTAGGTGCCCTGACAGTTGCTTCCCTAGCATGTGCCAGTAACACACATTCATTGCTATGTGCCCTGACAGTTGCTTCCCTAGCATGTGCCAGTAACACACATTCATTGCTAGGTGCCCTGACAGTTGCTTCCCTAGCATGTGCCAGTAACACACATTCATTACTAGTTGCCCTGACAGTTGCTTCCCTAGCATGTGCCAGTAACACACAATCATTACTAGGTGCCCTGACAGTTGCTTCCCTAGCATGTGCCAGTAACACACATTCATTGCTAGGTGCCCTGACAGTTGCTTCCCTAGCATGTGCCAGTAACACACATTCATTGCTAGGTGCCCTGACAGTTGCTTCCCTAGCATGTGCCAGTAACACACATTCATTGCTAGGTGCCCTGACAGTTGCTTCCCTAGCATGTGCCAGTAACACACATTCATTGCTAGGTGCCCTGACAGTTGCTTCCCTAGCATGTGCCAGTAACACACATTCATTGCTAGGTGCCCTGACAGTTGCTTCCCTAGCATGTGCCAGTAACACACATTCATTGCTAGGTGCCCTGACAGTTGCTTCCCTAGCATGTGCCAGTAACACACATTCATTGCTAGGTGCCCTGACAGTTGCTTCCCTAGCATGTGCCAGTAACAAACATTCATAACTAGGTGCCCTGACAGTTGCTTCCCTAGCATGTGCCAGTAACACACATTCATTGCTAGGTGCCCTGACAGTTGCTTCCCTAGCATGTGCCAGTAACACACATTCATTGCTAGGTGCCCTGACAGTTGCTTCCCTAGCATGTGCCAGTAACACACATTCATTGCTAGGTGCCCTGACAGTTGCTTCCCTAGCATGTGCCAGTAACACACATTCATTGCTAGGTGCCCTGACAGTTGTCTACCTTACATGTACCATTAACACACATTCATTGCTAGGTGCCCTGACAGTTGCTTCCCTAGCATGTGCCAGTAACACACATTCATTGCTAGGTGCCCTGACAGTTGCTTCCCTAGCATGTGCCAGTAACACACATTCATTGCTAGGTGCCCTGACAGTTGCTTCCCTAGCATGTGCCAGTAACACACATTCATTGCTATGTGCCCTGACAGTTGCTTCCCTAGCATGTGCCAGTAACACACATTCATTGCTAGGTGCCCTGACAGTTGCTTCCCTAGCATGTGCCAGTAACACACATTCATTACTAGTTGCCCTGACAGTTGCTTCCCTAGCATGTGCCAGTAACACACAATCATTACTAGGTGCCCTGACAGTTGCTTCCCTAGCATGTGCCAGTAACACACATTCATTGCTAGGTGCCCTGACAGTTGCTTCCCTAGCATGTGCCAGTAACACACATTCATTGCTAGGTGCCCTGACAGTTGCTTCCCTAGCATGTGCCAGTAACACACATTCATTGCTAGGTGCCCTGACAGTTGCTTCCCTAGCATGTGCCAGTAACACACATTCATTGCTAGGTGCCCTGACAGTTGCTTCCCTAGCATGTGCCAGTAACACACATTCATTACTAGGTGCCCTGACAGTTGTCTACCTTACATGTACCATTAACACACATTCATTGCTAGGTGCCCTGACAGTTGCTTCCCTAGCATGTGCCAGTAACACACATTCATTACTAGGTGCCCTGACAGTAGCTTCCCTAGCATGTGCCAGTAACACACATTCATTACTAGGTGCCCTGACAGTTGCTTCCCTAGCATGTGCCAGTAACACACATTCATTGCTAGGTGCCCTGACAGTTGCTTCCCTAGCATGTGCCAGTAACACACATTCATTGCTAGGTGACTTGACAGTTGCTTCCCTAGCATGTGCCAGTAACACACATTCATTGCTAGGTGCCCTGACAGTTGCTTCCCTAGCATGTGCCAGTAACACACATTCATTGCTAGGTGCCCTGACAGTTGCTTCCCTAGCATGTACCAGTAACACACATTCATTACTAGGTGCCCTGACAGTTGTCTACCTTACATGTACCATTAACACACATTCATTACTAGGTGCCCTGACAGTTGCTTCCCTAGCATGTGCCAGTAACACACATTCATTACTAGGTGCCCTGACAGTTGCTTCCCTAGCATGTGCCAGTAACACACATTCATTGCTAGGTGCCCTGACAGTTGCTTCCCTAGCATGTGCCAGTAACACACATTCATTGCTAGGTGCCCTGACAGTTGCTTCCCTAGCATGTGCCAGTAACACACATTCATTGCTAGGTGCCCTGACAGTTGCTTCCCTAGCATGTGCCAGTAACACACATTCATTGCTAGGTGCCCTGACAGTTGCTTCCCTAGCATGTGCCAGTAACACATATTCATTGCTAGGTGCCCTGACAGTTGCTTCCCTAGCATGTGCCAGTAACACACATTCATTGCTAGGTGCCCTGACAGTTGCTTCCCTAGCATGTGCCAGTAACACACATTCATTGCTAGGTGCCCTGACAGTTGCTTCCCTAGCATGTGCCAGTAACACACATTCATTACTAGGTGCCCTGACAGTTGTCTACCTTACATGTACCATTAACACACATTCATTACTAGGTGCCCTAACAGTTGCTTCCCTAGCATGTGCCAGTAACACACATTCATTGCTAGGTGCCCTGACAGTTGCTTCCCTAGCATGTGCCAGTAACACACATTCATTGCTAGGTGCCCTGACAGTTGCTTCCCTAGCATGTGCCAGTAACACACATTCATTGCTAGGTGCCCTGACAGTTGCTTCCCTAGCATGTGCCAGTAACACACATTCATTGCTAGGTGCCCTGACAGTTGCTTCCCTAGCATGTGCCAGTAACACACATTCATTGCTAGGTGCCCTGACAGTTGCTTCCCTAGCATGTGCCAGTAACACACATTCATTACTAGGTGCCCTGACAGTTGCTTCCCTAGCATGTGCCAGTAACACACATTCATTGCTAGGTGCCCTGACAGTTGTCTACCTTACATGTACCATTAACACACATTCATTGCTAGGTGCCCTGACAGTTGCTTCCCTAGCATGTGCCAGTAACACACATTCATTGCTAGGTGCCCTGACAGTTGCTTCCCTAGCATGTGCCAGTAACACACATTCATTGCTAGGTGCCCTGACAGTTGCTTCCCTAGCATGTGCCAGTAACACACATTCATTGCTATGTGCCCTGACAGTTGCTTCCCTAGCATGTGCCAGTAACACACATTCATTGCTAGGTGCCCTGACAGTTGCTTCCCTAGCATGTGCCAGTAACACACATTCATTACTAGTTGCCCTGACAGTTGCTTCCCTAGCATGTGCCAGTAACACACAATCATTACTAGGTGCCCTGACAGTTGCTTCCCTAGCATGTGCCAGTAACACACATTCATTGCTAGGTGCCCTGACAGTTGCTTCCCTAGCATGTGCCAGTAACACACATTCATTGCTAGGTGCCCTGACAGTTGCTTCCCTAGCATGTGCCAGTAACACACATTCATTGCTAGGTGCCCTGACAGTTGCTTCCCTAGCATGTGCCAGTAACACACATTCATTACTAGTTGCCCTGACAGTTGCTTCCCTAGCATGTGCCAGTAACACACAATCATTACTAGGTGCCCTGACAGTTGTCTACCTTACATGTACCATTAACACACATTCATTACTAGGTGCCCTGACAGTTGCTTCCCTAGCATGTGCCAGTAACACACATTCATTACTAGGTGCCCTGACAGTTGCTTCCCTAGCATGTGCCAGTAACACACATTCATTGCTAGGTGCCCTGACAGTTGCTTCCCTAGCATGTGCCAGTAACACACATTCATTGCTAGGTGCCCTGACAGTTGCTTCCCTAGCATGTGCCAGTAACACACATTCATTGCTAGGTGCCCTGACAGTTGCTTCCCTAGCATGTGCCAGTAACACACATTCATTGCTAGGTGCCCTGACAGTTGCTTCCCTAGCATGTGCCAGTAACACATATTCATTGCTAGGTGCCCTGACAGTTGCTTCCCTAGCATGTGCCAGTAACACACATTCATTGCTAGGTGCCCTGACAGTTGCTTCCCTAGCATGTGCCAGTAACACACATTCATTGCTAGGTGCCCTGACAGTTGCTTCCCTAGCATGTGCCAGTAACACACATTCATTACTAGGTGCCCTGACAGTTGTCTACCTTACATGTACCATTAACACACATTCATTACTAGGTGCCCTAACAGTTGCTTCCCTAGCATGTGCCAGTAACACACATTCATTGCTAGGTGCCCTGACAGTTGCTTCCCTAGCATGTGCCAGTAACACACATTCATTGCTAGGTGCCCTGACAGTTGCTTCCCTAGCATGTGCCAGTAACACACATTCATTGCTAGGTGCCCTGACAGTTGCTTCCCTAGCATGTGCCAGTAACACACATTCATTGCTAGGTGCCCTGACAGTTGCTTCCCTAGCATGTGCCAGTAACACACATTCATTGCTAGGTGCCCTGACAGTTGCTTCCCTAGCATGTGCCAGTAACACACATTCATTACTAGGTGCCCTGACAGTTGCTTCCCTAGCATGTGCCAGTAACACACATTCATTGCTAGGTGCCCTGACAGTTGTCTACCTTACATGTACCATTAACACACATTCATTGCTAGGTGCCCTGACAGTTGCTTCCCTAGCATGTGCCAGTAACACACATTCATTGCTAGGTGCCCTGACAGTTGCTTCCCTAGCATGTGCCAGTAACACACATTCATTGCTAGGTGCCCTGACAGTTGCTTCCCTAGCATGTGCCAGTAACACACATTCATTGCTATGTGCCCTGACAGTTGCTTCCCTAGCATGTGCCAGTAACACACATTCATTGCTAGGTGCCCTGACAGTTGCTTCCCTAGCATGTGCCAGTAACACACATTCATTACTAGTTGCCCTGACAGTTGCTTCCCTAGCATGTGCCAGTAACACACAATCATTACTAGGTGCCCTGACAGTTGCTTCCCTAGCATGTGCCAGTAACACACATTCATTGCTAGGTGCCCTGACAGTTGCTTCCCTAGCATGTGCCAGTAACACACATTCATTGCTAGGTGCCCTGACAGTTGCTTCCCTAGCATGTGCCAGTAACACACATTCATTGCTAGGTGCCCTGACAGTTGCTTCCCTAGCATGTGCCAGTAACACACATTCATTACTAGTTGCCCTGACAGTTGCTTCCCTAGCATGTGCCAGTAACACACAATCATTACTAGGTGCCCTGACAGTTGCTTCCCTAGCATGTGCCAGTAACACACATTCATTGCTAGGTGCCCTGACAGTTGCTTCCCTAGCATGTGCCAGTAACACACATTCATTGCTAGGTGCCCTGACAGTTGCTTCCCTAGCATGTGCCAGTAACACACATTCATTGCTAGGTGCCCTGACAGTTGCTTCCCTAGCATGTGCCAGTAACACACATTCATTGCTAGGTGCCCTGACAGTTGCTTCCCTAGCATGTGCCAGTAACACACATTCATTGCTAGGTGCCCTGACAGTTGCTTCCCTAGCATGTGCCAGTAACACACATTCATTGCTAGGTGCCCTGACAGTTGCTTCCCTAGCATGTACCAGTAACACACATTCATTGCTAGGTGCCCTGACAGTTGCTTCCCTAGCATGTGCCAGTAACACACATTCATAACTAGGTGCCCTGACAGTTGCTTCCCTAGCATGTGCCAGTAACACACATTCATTGCTAGGTGCCCTGACAGTTGCTTCCCTAGCATGTGCCAGTAACACACATTCATTGCTAGGTGCCCTGACAGTTGCTTCCCTAGCATGTGCCAGTAACACACATTCATTGCTAGGTGCCCTGACAGTTGCTTCCCTAGCATGTGCCAGTAACACACATTCATTGCTAGGTGCCCTGACAGTTGTCTACCTTACATGTACCATTAACACACATTCATTGCTAGGTGCCCTGACAGTTGCTTCCCTAGCATGTGCCAGTAACACACATTCATTGCTAGGTGCCCTGACAGTTGCTTCCCTAGCATGTGCCAGTAACACACATTCATTGCTAGGTGCCCTGACAGTTGCTTCCCTAGCATGTGCCAGTAACACACATTCATTGCTATGTGCCCTGACAGTTGCTTCCCTAGCATGTGCCAGTAACACACATTCATTGCTAGGTGCCCTGACAGTTGCTTCCCTAGCATGTGCCAGTAACACACATTCATTACTAGTTGCCCTGACAGTTGCTTCCCTAGCATGTGCCAGTAACACACAATCATTACTAGGTGCCCTGACAGTTGCTTCCCTAGCATGTGCCAGTAACACACATTCATTGCTAGGTGCCCTGACAGTTGCTTCCCTAGCATGTGCCAGTAACACACATTCATTGCTAGGTGCCCTGACAGTTGCTTCCCTAGCATGTGCCAGTAACACACATTCATTGCTAGGTGCCCTGACAGTTGCTTCCCTAGCATGTGCCAGTAACACACATTCATTGCTAGGTGCCCTGACAGTTGCTTCCCTAGCATGTGCCAGTAACACACATTCATTACTAGGTGCCCTGACAGTTGTCTACCTTACATGTACCATTAACACACATTCATTGCTAGGTGCCCTGACAGTTGCTTCCCTAGCATGTGCCAGTAACACACATTCATTACTAGGTGCCCTGACAGTAGCTTCCCTAGCATGTGCCAGTAACACACATTCATTACTAGGTGCCCTGACAGTTGCTTCCCTAGCATGTGCCAGTAACACACATTCATTGCTAGGTGCCCTGACAGTTGCTTCCCTAGCATGTGCCAGTAACACACATTCATTGCTAGGTGACTTGACAGTTGCTTCCCTAGCATGTGCCAGTAACACACATTCATTGCTAGGTGCCCTGACAGTTGCTTCCCTAGCATGTGCCAGTAACACACATTCATTGCTAGGTGCCCTGACAGTTGCTTCCCTAGCATGTACCAGTAACACACATTCATTACTAGGTGCCCTGACAGTTGTCTACCTTACATGTACCATTAACACACATTCATTACTAGGTGCCCTGACAGTTGCTTCCCTAGCATGTGCCAGTAACACACATTCATTACTAGGTGCCCTGACAGTTGCTTCCCTAGCATGTGCCAGTAACACACATTCATTGCTAGGTGCCCTGACAGTTGCTTCCCTAGCATGTGCCAGTAACACACATTCATTGCTAGGTGCCCTGACAGTTGCTTCCCTAGCATGTGCCAGTAACACACATTCATTGCTAGGTGCCCTGACAGTTGCTTCCCTAGCATGTGCCAGTAACACACATTCATTGCTAGGTGCCCTGACAGTTGCTTCCCTAGCATGTGCCAGTAACACACATTCATTGCTAGGTGCTCTGACAGTTGCTTCCCTAGCATGTGCCAGTAACACACATTCATTGCTAGGTGCCCTGACAGTTGCTTCCCTAGCATGTGCCAGTAACACACATTCATTGCTAGGTGCCCTGACAGTTGCTTCCCTAGCATGTGCCAGTAACACACATTCATTGCTAGGTGCCCTGACAGTTGCTTCCCTAGCATGTGCCAGTAACACACATTCATTACTAGGTGCCCTGACAGTTGTCTACCTTACATGTACCATTAACACACATTCATTACTAGGTGCCCTGACAGTTGCTTCCCTAGCATGTGCCAGTAACACACATTCATTGCTAGGTGCCCTGACAGTTGCTTCCCTAGCATGTGCCAGTAACACACATTCATTGCTAGGTGCCCTGACAGTTGCTTCCCTAGCATGTGCCAGTAACACACATTCATTGCTAGGTGCCCTGACAGTTGCTTCCCTAGCATGTGCCAGTAACACACATTCATTGCTAGGTGCCCTGACAGTTGCTTCCCTAGCATGTGCCAGTAACACACATTCATTGCTAGGTGCCCTGACAGTTGCTTCCCTAGCATGTGCCAGTAACACACATTCATTACTAGGTGCCCTGACAGTTGCTTCCCTAGCATGTGCCAGTAACACACATTCATTGCTAGGTGCCCTGACAGTTGTCTACCTTACATGTACCATTAACACACATTCATTGCTAGGTGCCCTGACAGTTGCTTCCCTAGCATGTGCCAGTAACACACATTCATTGCTAGGTGCCCTGACAGTTGCTTCCCTAGCATGTGCCAGTAACACACATTCATTGCTAGGTGCCCTGACAGTTGCTTCCCTAGCATGTGCCAGTAACACACATTCATTGCTATGTGCCCTGACAGTTGCTTCCCTAGCATGTGCCAGTAACACACATTCATTGCTAGGTGCCCTGACAGTTGCTTCCCTAGCATGTGCCAGTAACACACATTCATTACTAGTTGCCCTGACAGTTGCTTCCCTAGCATGTGCCAGTAACACACAATCATTACTAGGTGCCCTGACAGTTGCTTCCCTAGCATGTGCCAGTAACACACATTCATTGCTAGGTGCCCTGACAGTTGCTTCCCTAGCATGTGCCAGTAACACACATTCATTGCTAGGTGCCCTGACAGTTGCTTCCCTAGCATGTGCCAGTAACACACATTCATTGCTAGGTGCCCTGACAGTTGCTTCCCTAGCATGTGCCAGTAACACACATTCATTGCTAGGTGCCCTGACAGTTGCTTCCCTAGCATGTGCCAGTAACACACATTCATTACTAGGTGCCCTGACAGTTGTCTACCTTACATGTACCATTAACACACATTCATTGCTAGGTGCCCTGACAGTTGCTTCCCTAGCATGTGCCAGTAACACACATTCATTACTAGGTGCCCTGACAGTAGCTTCCCTAGCATGTGCCAGTAACACACATTCATTACTAGGTGCCCTGACAGTTGCTTCCCTAGCATGTGCCAGTAACACACATTCATTGCTAGGTGCCCTGACAGTTGCTTCCCTAGCATGTGCCAGTAACACACATTCATTGCTAGGTGACTTGACAGTTGCTTCCCTAGCATGTGCCAGTAACAAACATTCATTGCTAGGTGCCCTGACAGTTGCTTCCCTAGCATGTGCCAGTAACACACATTCATTGCTAGGTGCCCTGACAGTTGCTTCCCTAGCATGTACCAGTAACACACATTCATTACTATGTGCCCTGACAGTTGTCTACCTTACATGTACCATTAACACACATTCATTACTAGGTGCCCTGACAGTTGCTTCCCTAGCATGTGCCAGTAACACACATTCATTACTAGGTGCCCTGACAGTTGCTTCCCTAGCATGTGCCAGTAAAACACATTCATTGCTAGGTGCCCTGACAGTTGCTTCCCTAGCATGTGCCAGTAACACACATTCATTGCTAGGTGCCCTGACAGTTGCTTCCCTAGCATGTGCCAGTAACACACATTCATTGCTAGGTGCCCTGACAGTTGCTTCCCTAGCATGTGCCAGTAACACACATTCATTGCTAGGTGCCCTGACAGTTGCTTCCCTAGCATGTGCCAGTAACACACATTCATTGCTAGGTGCCCTGACAGTTGCTTCCCTAGCATGTGCCAGTAACACACATTCATTACTAGGTGCCCTGACAGTTGTCTACCTTACATGTACCATTAACACACATTCATTACTAGGTGCCCTGACAGTTGCTTCCCTAGCATGTGCCAGTAACACACATTCATTGCTAGGTGCCCTGACAGTTGCTTCCCTAGCATGTGCCAGTAACACACATTCATTGCTAGGTGCCCTGACAGTTGCTTCCCTAGCATGTGCCAGTAACACACATTCATTGCTAGGTGCCCTGACAGTTGCTTCCCTAGCATGTGCCAGTAACACACATTCATTGCTAGGTGCCCTGACAGTTGCTTCCCTAGCATGTGCCAGTAACACACATTCATTGCTAGGTGCCCTGACAGTTGCTTCCCTAGCATGTGCCAGTAACACACATTCATTACTAGGTGCCCTGACAGGTGGGCTCAATATCAACTTGGTTTGTATAGTTCTCTTTACAATTACACCATGGTTTGTTTAGTTTCCTTTACAATTACACACATGGTTTGTTTAGTTTCCTTTACAATTACACACATGGTGTGGTTAGTTTCCTTTACAATTACACACATGGTTTGTTTAGCTGTATGCCGTCTCTAGGCCATAAGATGGGCCTGTGTGCCCAATTGTAACCCTTTGAAAATAAAGTTGAACTGAATTGAATTGAATTGAATAGTTCTCTTTACAATTCTCTCATGTGTGGTTTGTGTAATTCTCTTTACAATTCTCACACATTTTTTTTTGTATAGTTCCCTTTACAATTCTCACACACTTGGTTTGTGTAGTTCTATTTACAATTCTCACATGTGTGGTTTGTGTAGTTCTATTTACAATTCTCACACACAATGTTTGTATAGTTCTCTTTACAATTCTCACATGTGTGGTTTTTATAGTTCTATTTACAATTCTCACATGTGTGGTTTGTGTAGTTCTATTTACAATTCTCACATGTGTGGTTTGTATAGTTCTATTTACAATTTTCACATCCTTGGTTTGTATAGTTCTATTTACAATTCTCACATCCTTGGTTTGTATAGTTCCCTTTACAATTCTCACATGTGTGGTTTGTATAGTTCCCTTTACAATTCTCACATGTGTGGTTTGTGTAGTTCTCTTTACAATTCTCATATCCTTTGTTTGTATAGTTCCCTTTACAATTCTCATATCCTTTGTTTGTATAGTTCCCTTTACAATTCTCACATGTGTGGTTTGTGTAGTTCTATTTACAATTCTCACATGTGTGGTTTGTATAGTTCTATTTACAATTTTCACATCCTTGGTTTGTATAGTTCCCATTACAATTCTCACATGTGTGGTTTGTATAGTTCCCTTTACAATTCTCACATGTGTGGTTTGTATAGTTCCCTTTACAATTCTCACATGTGTGGTTTGTGTAGTTCTATTTACAATTCTCACACACTTGGTTTGTGTAGTTCTATTTACAGTTCTCAGAAATTTGGCTTGTGTAGTTCTCTACAATTCTCAGAGACTTGTTTTATTAATTTTACACTTCTTCTCAATGTGTACAGTTCTCCTTACAACTCTCACCCACTTACACTGTTCACTATGCATTTCTCGTGCACTAGTACAGTTCTATTAACAGTACTCATCTAGTTCAATTGACAACTCTTGTATACTTACAAGATTCTACTTGCAACATTAAAGAACTGTACAAATTTGTTGTCAAATCTTACCTGTCTCTGACAAGACCGTCAACCTTGAATTCAGTTTCAGGGAGGGAGAGTCTCTCCTGCACGAGGACAACACCTTGAGGTCCATTTTTCCTAATCCTGAGGATGTATGCAACAACCAGCCCAGCCGGTATGTTCTGTGTTGACCAGGTCAGTTGAGATGAGGCAGTGCTTACAGGATTAACCCTGAACTCCAACACCGGATCTGCTCAATCAGGCAACAGACAAACATGTATTTATCATCTATGTTTATGAACAGGTTTTCTTGAACTTGTTCCTCTAGACGAAACACAGATCACACTTTGACAGTGACAACTTTATCATGTAAGATAATATCACATTAGTCTATTATTGAATGGTTACTTCTTCTATAAGTGATCCAAGTGTTTTCCCATAGATCACATACACATACTTCCATAAGTGCTCCAGCGGTCACCCATAGATCACATAGACATACCGCCATAAGTACACCAGTGTTCAACCACAGATCACATACACATATCTCCATAAGTGCTCCAGTGTTCTCTCATAGATAACATACACATACCTCCATAAGTACATTAGTGTTCTCCCACAGATCACATACACATACCTCCATAAGTACACCAGTGGTCTCCCACAGATCACATACAAATGCCTCGATAAGTGCTCCAGTGTTCTCCCATAGATCACATACAAGTGCCTCAATAAGTGCTCCAGTATTCTCCCATAGATCACATACAAGTGCTTCCATACATGCTCCAGTATTCTCCCATAGATCACATACAAGTGTCTCAATAAATGCTCCAGTATTCTCCCATAGATCACATACAAGTGCCTCAATAAATGCTCCAGTATTCTCCCATAGATCACATACAAGTGCCTCAATAAATGCTCTAGTATTCTTCCATAGATCACATACAAGTGCCTCAATAAATGCTCCAGTATTCTCCCATTGATCACATGCAAGTGCTTCCATACATGCTCCAGTATTCTCCCATAGATCACATACAAGTGTCTCAATAAATGCTCTAGTGTTCTCCCATAGATCACATGCAAGTGCCTCAATAAATGCTCCAGTATTCTCCCATAGATCACATACAAGTGCCTCGATAAATGCTCCAGAATTCTCCCATAGATCACATACAAGTGTCTCAATAAATGCTCCAGTATTCTCCCATAGATCACATACAAGTGTCTCAATAAATGCTCCAGTATTCTCCCATAGATCACATACAAGTGTCTCAATAAATGCTCCAGTATTCTCCCATAGATCACATACAAGTGCCTCAATAAATGCTCCAGTATTCTCCCATAGATCACATACAAGTGCCTCAATAAATGCTCTAGTGTTCTCCCATAGATCACATACAAGTGCCTCAATAAATGCTCCAGTATTCTCCCATAGATCACATACAAGTGCCTCAATAAATGCTCCAGTATTCTCCCATAGATCACATACAAGTGTCTCAATAAATGCTCCAGTATTCTTCCATAGATCACATACAAGTGCCTCAATAAATGCCCCAGTGTTCTCCCATAGATCACATACAAGTGCCTCAATAAATGCTCCAGTATTCTCCCATAGATCACATACAAGTGCCTCAATAAATGCTCCAGTATTCTCCCATAGATCACATACAAGTGTCTCAATAAATGCTCCAGTATTCTCCCATAGATCACATACAAGTGCCTCAATAAATGCTCCAGTGTTCTCCCATAGATCACATACAAGTGCCTCAATAAATGCTCCAGTATTCTCCCATAGATCACATACAAGTGCCTCAATAAATGCTCCAGTATTCTCCCATAGATCACATACAAGTGCCTCAATAAATGCTCCAGTATTCTCCCATAGATCACATACAAGTGACTCAATAAATGCTCCAGTATTCTCCCATAGATCACATACAAGTGCCTCAATAAATGCTCCAGTATACTCCCATATATCACATACAAGTGCCTCAATAAATGCTCTAGTATTCTCCCATAGATCACATACAAGTGCCTCAATAAATGCTCCAGTATTCTCCCATAGATCACATACAAGTGCCTCAATAAATGATCCAGTATTCTCCCATAGATCACATACAAGTGCATCAATAAATGCTCCAGTATTCTCCCATAGATCACATACAAGTGTCTCAATAAATGCTCCAGTGTTCTCCCATAGATCACATACAAGTGCCTCAATAAATGCTCTAGTGTTCTCCCATAGATCACATACAAGTGCCTCAATAAATGCTCTAGTGTTCTCCCATAGATCACATACAAACGTCTCAATAAATGCTCCAGTATTCTCCCATAGATCACATACAAGTGCCTCAATAAATGCTCCAGTATTCTCCCATAGATCACATACAAGTGCCTCAATAAATGCTCCAGTATTCTCCCATAGATCACATACAAGTGCTTCCATACATGCTCCAGTGTTCTCCTATAGATCACATACAAGTGCCTCAATAAATGCTCCATTATTCTCCCATAGATCACATACAAGTGCCTTGATAAGTGCTCCAGTGTTCTCCCATAGATCACATACAAGTGTCTCAATAAATGCTCCAGTATTCTCCCATAGATCACATACAAGTGCCTCAATAAATGCTCTAGTATTCTCCCATAGATCACATGCAAGTGCTTCCATACATGCTCCAGTATTCTCCCATAGATCACATACAAGTGCATTGATAAGTGCTCCAGTGTTCTCCCATAGATCACATACAAGTGTCTCAATAAATGCTCTAGTGTTTTCCCATAGATCACATACAAGTGCCTCAATAAATGCTCCAGTATTCTCCCATAGATCACATACAAGTGCCTCAATAAATGCTCCAGTGTTCTCCCATAGATCACATACAAGTGCCTCAATAAATGCTCCAGTGTTCTCCCATAGATTACATACAAGTGTCACAATAAATGTTCTAGTGTTCTCCCATAGATTACATACAAGTGTCTCAATAAATGCTCTAGTGTTCTCCCATAGATTACATACAAGTGTCTCAATAAATGCTCTAGTGTTATCCTATAGATCACATACAAGTGCTTCAATAAATGCTCTAGTGTTCTCCTATAGATCACATACAAGTGCCTCAATAAATGCTCTAGTGTTCTCCCATAGATCACATACAAGTGTCTCAATAAATGCTCTAGTGTTCTCCCATAGATCACATACAAGTGCCTCAATAAATGCTCTAGTGTTCTCCCATAGATCACATACAAGTGTCTCAATAAATGCTCTAGTGTTCTCCCATAGATCACATACAAGTGCCTCAATAAATGCTCCAGTATTCTCCAATAGATCACATACAAGTGTCTCAATAAATGCTCTAGTGTTCTCCCATAGATTACATACAAGTGTCTCAATAAATGCTCTAGTGTTCTCCCATAGATCACATACAAGTGTCTCAATAAATGCTCCAGTATTCTCCTATAGATCACATACAAGTGTCTCAATAAATGCTCCAGTATTCTCCCATAGATCACATACAAGTGCCTCAATAAATGCTCCAGTATTCTCCCATAGATCACATACAAGTGCCTCAATAAATGCTCCAGTATTCTCCCATAGATCACATACAAGTGCTTCCATACATGCTCCAGTGTTCTCCTATAGATCACATACAAGTGCCTCAATAAATGCTCCATTATTCTCCCATAGATCACATACAAGTGCCTTGATAAGTGCTCCAGTGTTCTCCCATAGATCACATACAAGTGTCTCAATAAATGCTCCAGTATTCTCCCATAGATCACATACAAGTGCCTCAATAAATGCTCTAGTATTCTCCCATAGATCACATGCAAGTGCTTCCATACATGCTCCAGTATTCTCCCATAGATCACATACAAGTGCATTGATAAGTGCTCCAGTGTTCTCCCATAGATCACATACAAGTGTCTCAATAAATGCTCTAGTGTTTTCCCATAGATCACATACAAGTGCCTCAATAAATGCTCCAGTATTCTCCCATAGATCACATACAAGTGCCTCAATAAATGCTCCAGTGTTCTCCCATAGATCACATACAAGTGCCTCAATAAATGCTCCAGTGTTCTCCCATAGATTACATACAAGTGTCACAATAAATGTTCTAGTGTTCTCCCATAGATTACATACAAGTGTCTCAATAAATGCTCTAGTGTTCTCCCATAGATTACATACAAGTGTCTCAATAAATGCTCTAGTGTTATCCTATAGATCACATACAAGTGCTTCAATAAATGCTCTAGTGTTCTCCTATAGATCACATACAAGTGCCTCAATAAATGCTCTAGTGTTCTCCCATAGATCACATACAAGTGTCTCAATAAATGCTCTAGTGTTCTCCCATAGATCACATACAAGTGCCTCAATAAATGCTCTAGTGTTCTCCCATAGATCACATACAAGTGTCTCAATAAATGCTCTAGTGTTCTCCCATAGATTACATACAAGTGTCTCAATAAATGCTCTAGTGTTCTCCCATAGATCACATACAAGTGTCTCAATAAATGCTCCAGTATTCTCCTATAGATCACATACAAGTGTCTCAATAAATGCTCCAGTATTCTCCCATAGATCACATACAAGTGCCTCAATAAATGCTCCAGTATTCTCCCATAGATCACATACAAGTGCCTCAATAAATGCTCTAGTGTTCTCCCATAGATCACATACAAGTGCCTCAATAAATGCTCTAGTGTTCCCCCATAGATCACATACAAGTGCCTCAATAAATGCTCCAGTATTCTCCTATAGATCACATACAAGTGCCTCAATAAATGCTCCAGTATTCTCCTATAGATCACATACAAGTGTCTCAATAAATGCTCCAGTGTTCTCCCATAGATCACATACAAGTGTCTCAATAAATGCTCCAGTGTTCTCCCATAGATCACATACAAGTGTCTCAATAAATGCCTTAGTGTTCTCCCATAGATCACATACAAGTGCCTCAATAAATGCTCCAGTATTCTCCCATAGATCACATACAAGTGCCTCAATAAATGCTCCAATGTTCTCCCATAGATCACATACAAGTGTCTCAATAAATGCTCCAGTATTCTCCTATAGATCACATACAAGTGTCTCAATAAGTGCTCCAGTATTCTCCCATAGATCACATACAAGTGCCTCAATAAATGCTCTAGTATTCTCCCATAGATCACATGCAAGTGCCTCAATAAGTGCTCCAGTATTCTCCTATAGATCACATACAAGTGTCTCAATAAATGCTCCAGTGTTCTCCCATAGATCACATACAAGTGTCTCAATAAATGCTCTAGTGTTCTCCCATAGATCACATACAAGTGTCTCAATAAATGCTCCAGTATTCTCCCATAGATCACATACAAGTGCCTCAATAAATGCTCTAGTATTCTCCCTTAGATCACATGCAAGTGCTTCCATACATGCTCCAGTATTCTCCCATAGATCACATACAAGTGCCTTGATAAGTGCTCCAGTGTTCTCCCATAGATCACATACAAGTGTCTCAATAAATGCTCCAGTGTTCTCCCATAGATCACTTACAAGTGCCTCAATAAATGCTCCAGTGTTCTCCCATAGATCACATACAAGTGCCTCAATAAATGCTCCAGTGTTCTCCCATAGATTACATACAAGTGTCTCAATAAATGCTCTAGTGTTCTCCCATAGATTACATACAAGTGTCTCAATAAATGCTCTAGTGTTCTCCCATAGATTACATACAAGTGTCTCAATAAATGCTCTAGTGTTCTCCTATAGATCACATACAAGTGACTCAATAAATGCTCTAGTGTTCTCCTATAGATCACATACAAGTGCCTCAATAAATGCTCTAGTGTTCTCCCATAGATCACATACAAGTGTCTCAATAAATGCCTTAGTGTTCTCCCATAGATCACATACAAGTGCCTCAATAAATGCTCCAATGTTCTCCCATAGATCACATACAAGTGTCTCAATAAATGCTCCAGTATTCTCCTATAGATCACATACAAGTGTCTCAATAAGTGCTCCAGTATTCTCCCATAGATCACATACAAGTGCCTCAATAAATGCTCCAGTATTCTCCCATAGATCACATACAAGTGCCTCAATAAGTGCTCCAGTATTCTCCTATAGATCACATACAAGTGTCTCAATAAATGCTCCAGTGTTCTCCCATAGATCACATACAAGTGTCTCAATAAATGCTCTAGTTTTCTCCCATAGATCACATACAGGTGTCTCAATAAATGCTCCAGTATTCTCCCATAGATCACATAAAAGTACCTCAATAAATGCTCTAGTATTCTTCCTTAGATCACATGCAAGTGCTTCCATACATGCTCCAGTATTCTCCCATAGATCACATACAAGTGCCTTGATAAGTGCTCCAGTGTTCTCCCATAGATCACATACAAGTGTCTCAATAAATGCTCCAGTATTCTCCCAGAGATCACATACAAGTGCCTCAATAAATGCTCTAGTATTCTCCCATAGTTCACATGCAAGTGCTTCCATACATGCTCCAGTATTCTCCCATAGATCACATACAAGTGCCTTGATAAGTGCTCCAGTGTTCTCCCATAGATCACATACAAGTGTCTCAATAAATGCTCTAGTGTTCTCCCATAGATCACATACAAGTGCCTCAATAAATGCTCCAGTATTCTCCCATAGATCACATACAAGTGCCTCAATAAATGCTCCAGTGTTCTCCCATAGATCACATACAAGTGCCTCAATAAATGCTCCAATGTTCTCCCATAGATTACATACAAGTGTCTCAATAAATGCTCTCGTGTTCTCCCATAGATTACATACAAGTGTCTCAATAAATGCTCTAGTGTTCTCCCATAGATTACATACAAGTGTCTCAATAAATGCTCTAGTGTTCTCCTATAGATCACATACAAGTGACTCAATAAATGCTCTAGTGTTCTCCTATAGATCACATACAAGTGCCTCAATAAATGCTCTAGTGTTCTCCCATAGATCACATACAAGTGTCTCAATAAATGCTCCAGTATTCTCCCAGAGATCACATACAAGTGCCTCAATAAATGCTCTAGTATTCTCCCATAGTTCACATGCAAGTGCTTCCATACATGCTCCAGTATTCTCCCATAGATCACATACAAGTGCCTTGATAAGTGCTCCAGTGTTCTCCCATAGATCACATACAAGTGTCTCAATAAATGCTCCAGTGTTCTCCCATAGATCACATACAAGTGCCTCAATAAATGCTCCAGTGTTCTCCCATAGATCACATACAAGTGCCTCAATAAATGCTCCAGTGTTCTCCCATAGATTACATACAAGTGTCTCAATAAATGCTCTAGTGTTCTCCCATAGATTACATACAAGTGTCTCAATAAATGCTCTAGTGTTCTCCCATAGATTACATACAAGTGTCTCAATAAATGCTCTAGTGTTCTCCTATAGATCACATACAAGTGACTCAATAAATGCTCTAGTGTTCTCCTATAGATCACATACAAGTGCCTCAATAAATGCTCTAGTGTTCTCCCATAGATCACATACAAGTGTCTCAATAAATGCCTTAGTGTTCTCCCATAGATCACATACAAGTGCCTCAATAAATGCTCCAATGTTCTCCCATAGATCACATACAAGTGTCTCAATAAATGCTCCAGTATTCTCCTATAGATCACATACAAGTGCCTTGATAAGTGCTCCAGTGTTCTCCCATAAATCACATACAAGTGTCTCAATAAATGCTCCAGTATTCTCCCAGAGATCACATACAAGTGCCTCAATAAATGCTCTAGTATTCTCCCATAGTTCACATGCAAGTGCTTCCATACATGCTCCAGTATTCTCCCATAGATCACATACAAGTGCCTTGATAAGTGCTCCAGTGTTCTCCCATAGATCACATACAAGTGTCTCAATAAATGCTCCAGTGTTCTCCCATAGATTACATACAAGTGTCTCAATAAATGCTCTAGTGTTCTCCCATAGATTACATACAAGTGTCTCAATAAATGCTCTAGTGTTCTCCTATAGATCACATACAAGTGACTCAATAAATGCTCTAGTGTTCTCCTATAGATCACATACAAGTGCCTCAATAAATGCTCTAGTGTTCTCCCATAGATCACATACAAGTGTCTCAATAAATGCCTTAGTGTTCTCCCATAGATCACATACAAGTGCCTCAATAAATGCTCCAATGTTCTCCCATAGATCACATACAAGTGTCTCAATAAATGCTCCAGTATTCTCCTATAGATCACATACAAGTGCCTCAATAAATGCTCTAGTATTCTCCCTTAGATCACATGCAAGTGCTTCCATACATGCTCCAGTATTCTCCCATAGATCACATACAAGTGCCTTGATAAGTGCTCCAGTGTTCTCCCATAAACCACATACAAGTGTCTCAATAAATGCTCCAGTATTCTCCCAGAGATCACATACAAGTGCCTTGATAAGTGCTCCAGTGTTCTCCCATAAATCACATACAAGTGTCTCAATAAATGCTCCAGTATTCTCCCAGAGATCACATACAAGTGCCTCAATAAATGCTCTAGTATTCTCCCATAGTTCACATGCAAGTGCTTCCATACATGCTCCAGTATTCTCCCATAGATCACATACAAGTGCCTTGATAAGTGCTCCAGTGTTCTCCCATAGATCACATACAAGTGTCTCAATAAATGCTCCAGTGTTCTCCCATAGATCACATACAAGTGCCTCAATAAATGCTCCAGTGTTCTCCCATAGATCACATACAAGTGCCTCAATAAATGCTCCAGTGTTCTCCCATAGATTACATACAAGTGTCTCAATAAATGCTCTAGTGTTCTCCCATAGATTACATACAAGTGTCTCAATAAATGCTCTAGTGTTCTCCCATAGATTACATACAAGTGTCTCAATAAATGCTCTAGTGTTCTCCTATAGATCACATACAAGTGACTCAATAAATGCTCTAGTGTTCTCCTATAGATCACATACAAGTGCCTCAATAAATGCTCTAGTGTTCTCCCATAGATCACATACAAGTGTCTCAATAAATACCTTAGTGTTCTCCCATAGATCACATACAAGTGCCTCAATAAATGCTCCAATGTTCTCCCATAGATCACATACAAGTGTCTCAATAAATGCTCCAGTATTCTTCTATGGATCACATACAAGTGTCTCAATAAGTGCTCCAGTATTCTCCCATAGATCACATACAAGTGCCTCAATAAATGCTCCAGTATTCTCCCATAGATCACATACAAGTGCCTCAATAAGTGCTCCAGTATTCTCCTATAGATCACATACAAGTGTCTCAATAAATGCTCCAGTGTTCTCCCATAGATCACATACAAGTGTCTCAATAAATGCTCTAGTGTTCTCCCATAGATCACATACAGGTGTCTCAATAAATGCTCCAGTATTCTCCCATAGATCACATACAAGTACCTCAATAAATGCTCTAGTATTCTCCCTTAGATCACATGCAAGTGCTTCCATACATGCTCCAGTATTCTCCCATAGATCACATACAAGTGCCTTGATAAGTGCTCCAGTGTTCTCCCATAGATCACATACAAGTGTCTCAATAAATGCTCCAGTATTCTCCCAGAGATCACATACAAGTGCCTCAATAAATGCTCTAGTATTCTCCCATAGTTCACATGCAAGTGCTTCCATACATGCTCCAGTATTCTCCCATAGATCACATACAAGTGCCTTGATAAGTGCTCCAGTGTTCTCCCATAGATCACATACAAGTGTCTCAATAAATTCTCTAGTGTTCTCCCATAGATCACATACAAGTGCCTCAATAAATGCTCCAGTATTCTCCCATAGATCACATACAAGTGCCTCAATAAATGCTCCAGTGTTCTCCCATAGATCACATACAAGTGCCTCAATAAATGCTCCAGTGTTCTCCCATAGATTACATACAAGTGTCTCAATAAATGCTCTCGTGTTCTCCCATAGATTACATACAAGTGTCTCAATAAATGCTCTAGTGTTCTCCCATAGATTACATACAAGTGTCTCAATAAATGCTCTAGTGTTCTCCTATAGATCACATACAAGTGACTCAATAAATGCTCTAGTGTTCTCCTATAGATCACATACAAGTGCCTCAATAAATGCTCTAGTGTTCTCCCATAGATCACATACAAGTTTCTCAATAAATGCTCTAGTGTTCTCCCATAGATCACATACAAGTGCCTCAATAAATGCTCCAGTATTCTCCCATAGATCACATACAAATGTCTCAATAAATGCTCTAGTGTTCTCCCATAGATCACATACAAGTGTCTCAATAAGTGCTCCAGTATTCTCCCATAGATCACATACAAGTGTCTCAATAAATGCTCCAGTATTATCCCATAGATCACATACAAGTGCCTCAATAAATGCCTTAGTGTTCTCCCATAGATCACATACAAGTGTCTCAATAAATGCTCTAGTGTTCTCCCATAGATCACATACAAGTGCCTCAATAAATGCTCCAGTATTCTCCCATAGATCACATACAAGTGCCTCAATAAATGCTCTAGTGTTCTCCCATAGATCACATGCAAGTGCTTCCATACATGCTCCAGTATTCTCCCATAGATCACATACAAGTGCCTTGATAAGTGCTCCAGTGTTCTCCCATAGATCACATACAAGTGCCTCAATAAATGCTCTAGTGTTCTCCCATAGATCACATACAAGTGCCTTGATAAGTGCTCCAGTGTTCTCCCATAGATCACATACAAGTGTCTCAATAAATGCTCTAGTGTTCTCACATAGATCACATACAAGTGCCTCAATAAATGCTCTAGTGTTCTCCCATAGATCACATACAAGTGCCTTGTTAAGTGCTCCAGTGTTCTCCCATAGATCACATACAAGTGCCTTGATAAGTGCTCCAGTGTTCTCCCATAAATCACATACAAGTGTCTCAATAAATGCTCCAGTATTCTCCCAGAGATCACATACAAGTGCCTCAATAAATGCTCTAGTATTCTCCCATAGTTCACATGCAAGTGCTTCCATACATGCTCCAGTATTCTCCCATAGATCACATACAAGTGCCTTGATAAGTGCTCCAGTGTTCTCCCATAGATCACATACAAATGTCTCAATAAATGCTCCAGTGTTCTCCCATAGATCACATACAAGTGCCTCAATAAATGCTCCAGTGTTCTCCCATAGATCACATACAAGTGCCTCAATAAATGCTCCAGTGTTCTCCCATAGATTACATACAAGTGTCTCAATAAATGCTCTAGTGTTCTCCCATAGATTACATACAAGTGTCTCAATAAATGCTCTAGTGTTCTCCCATAGATTACATACAAGTGTCTCAATAAATGCTCTAGTGTTCTCCTATAGATCACATACAAGTGACTCAATAAATGCTCTAGTGTTCTCCTATAGATCACATACAAGTGCCTCAATAAATGCTCTAGTGTTCTCCCATAGATCACATACAAGTGTCTCAATAAATGCCTTAGTGTTCTCCCATAGATCACATACAAGTGCCTCAATAAATGATCCAATGTTCTCCCATAGATCACATACAAGTGTCTCAATAAATGCTCCAGTATTCTCCTATAGATCACATACAAGTGTCTCAATAAGTGCTCCAGTATTCTCCCATAGATCACATACAAGTGCCTCAATAAATGCTCCAGTATTCTCCCATAGATCACATACAAGTGCCTCAATAAGTGCTCCAGTATTCTCCTATAGATCACATACAAGTGTCTCAATAAATGCTCCAGTGTTCTCCCATAGATCACATACAAGTGTCTCAATAAATGCTCTAGTGTTCTCCCATAGATCACATACAGGTGTCTCAATAAATGCTCCAGTATTCTCCCATAGATCACATACAAGTACCTCAATAAATGCTCTAGTATTCTCCCTTAGATCACATGCAAGTGCTTCCATACATGCTCCAGTATTCTCCCATAGATCACATACAAGTGCCTTGATAAGTGCTCCAGTGTTCTCCCATAGATCACATACAAGTGTCTCAATAAATGCTCCAGTATTCTCCCAGAGATCACATACAAGTGCCTCAATAAATGCTCTAGTATTCTCCCATAGTTCACATGCAAGTGCTTCCATACATGCTCCAGTATTCTCCCATAGATCACATACAAGTTTCTCAATAAATGCTCTAGTGTTCTCCCATAGATCACATACAAGTGCCTCAATAAATGCTCCAGTATTCTCCCATAGATCACATACAAATGTCTCAATAACTGCTCTAGTGTTCTCCCATAGATCACATACAAGTGTCTCAATAAGTGCTCCAGTATTCTCCCATAGATCACATACAAGTGTCTCAATAAATGCTCCAGTATTATCCCATAGATCACATACAAGTGCCTCAATAAATGCCTTAGTGTTCTCCCATAGATCACATACAAGTGTCTCAATAAATGCTCTAGTGTTCTCCCATAGATCACATACAAGTGCCTCAATAAATGCTCCAGTATTCTCCCATAGATCACATACAAGTGCCTCAATAAATGCTCTAGTGTTCTCCCATAGATCACATGCAAGTGCTTCCATACATGCTCCAGTATTCTCCCATAGATCACATACAAGTGCCTTGATAAGTGCTCCAGTGTTCTCCCATAGATCACATACAAGTGCCTCAATAAATGCTCTAGTGTTCTCCCATAGATCACATACAAGTGCCTTGATAAGTGCTCCAGTGTTCTCCCATAGATCACATACAAGTGTCTCAATAAATGCTCTAGTGTTCTCACATAGATCACATACAAGTGCCTCAATAAATGCTCTAGTGTTCTCCCATAGATCACATACAAGTGCCTTGTTAAGTGCTCCAGTGTTCTCTCATAGATCACATACAAGTGCCTCAATAAATGCCTTAGTGTTCTCCCATAGATCACATACAAGTGCCTCAATAAATGCTCCAGTATTCTCCCATAGATCACATACAAGTGCTTCCATACATGCTCCAGTATTCTCCCATAGATCACATACAAGTGCTTCCATACATGCTCCAGTGTTCTCCCATAGATCACATACAAGTGCTTCCATACATGCTCCAGTGTTCTCCCATAGATCACATACAAGTGCTTTGATAAGTGCTCCAGTGTTCTCCCATAGATCACATACAAGTGCCTCAATAAATGCCTTAGTGTTCTCCCATAGATCACATACAAGTGTCTCAATAAATGCTCCAGTATTCTCCCATAGATCACATACAAGTGCTTCCATACATGCTCCAGTGTTCTCCCATAGATCACATACAAGTGCTTCCATACATGCTCCAGTGTTCTCCCATAGATCACATACAAGTGCTTCCATACATGCTCCAGTATTCTCCCATAGATCACATACAAGTGCTTCCATACATGCTCCAGTGTTCTCCCATAGATCACATACAAGTGCCTCAATAAATGCTCTTGTGGTCTCCCATAGATCACACACAAGTATGTCAAAGTCCTTAATAGTAGACACAGACTGAACTTAGTGGAGACAAGGACAGATAGAGTTAAAGTCAGTCAGTCAATGGGTATTGACGACAGCACAGGTGAGTAAGAATTAAGACGGGTAACACTCAATGACAGACATCCACCCTTGAGGTCAAAGACAGGCAAGGAAGAGTTAGAGTATTACTCAGGCCAAAGACGGGACGACCCGACTGAACACAGCTCAGAGAGGAGACCCATCGAAAGAGGGCACGTGACAGTGTGGACTGGACAGAGGTCGAGACAAAGTGTGCGCGACCATGGAGAGAGACAGACATGTTAGTAGAAGAAGGAGCAACATTGCAGAGTGAGATAGTTTGACGAATGAATGCGACAGGCATGTGAGACTGTATTTGGCAGTTAGATAACTGCGAGAGTGAAGTACGACTGCCACATGTTTGCGACATCAGAGAATGCGATGACTGTTTACAACACTAACGGTCTGATGTAAATATATCGATAAGGGCGGACCGAGTATTGACGGCCTGTTAAGAATAATTGTAAATATACTGTGAGATCGGTGTTGACTATTTTAGTGACGATACGGATCATGTAGCGAGTGTGCACATTGTAAGATAAACCTGTGCTATTTAAATTGTAATAAACGACCTGAAGGGGACATTTCCAGCCAGTCTCCAAATCTTAGAGACATATGTTACCTGCTAGAGAATGTGTGTAAATGTATCATGAATGCTAGGTCTCTGATAAATACCTCCATAATGCTTCAGTGTTCACCCATAAATCACATACACTTACCTCCATACAAAAGTATTTGTTGTGTCCCCTGACAGACATATCTGTTGTGTCCCCTGACATATCGATTGCTTTTTCTGTCCCCTGATACATGAAATATTTGTTCTGTCCCCTGACACATGAAATGTTTATTCTGTCCCTGACACATGAAATGTTTTTTTCTGTCCCCTGACACATGAAACATTTGTTCTGTCCCTTGACATATGAAGCACTTGTTCTGTCCCCTGACACATGGAGTGCTTGTTCTGTCCCCTGATACATGGAATGTGTTTGTATCTCTTGACACATGAGTCCCGACAGGTGAAGTTTTCCCTGTGTTGTGCTCGTTGAAGAAGAAGTTTTCTTGTGTGTATCCCATGACAGATGGAGTGTCTGTTGTGTTGTGGCCCCTTTTTCTTGCAAAATATGCTAGGCAATAAATTGTGCACCATATTGTTTGTGCCTTCTGTGTGTAAGTTCACTAAGAGAATGCATTGTTTTGAATTTGTTTTGTTTTTTTTAATATTGTGTGACCTGATAGATGAAGTTCTTGTTGTGTTTTCTCCCATGACTCATGAAGCTGTCGTCGTGTTGTGTCCCCTGACTGAAAAAGCTGTTGTCATGTTGTGTCCCCTGATTCATGAAGCTGTTGTCATGTTGTGTCCCCTGATTCATGAAGCTGTTGTCGTGTTGTGTCCCCTGACTGAAAAAGCTTTTGTCATGTTGTGTCCCCTGATTCATGAAGCTGTTGTCATGTTATGTCCCCTGATTCATGAAGCTGTTGTCATGTTGTGTCCCCTAATTCATGAAGCTGTTGTCATGTTGTGTCCCCTGATAGATGCAGTTCTTATCATGTTGTGTCCCATGACTCAAGAAGCTGTGGTTATGTTGTGTCACCTGACTGATTAAGCTGTTGTTATGTTGTGTCCCCTGACTGATGAAGCTGTTGTCATGTAGTGTCCCCTGACTCTTGAAAATATTGTCCTGTTGTGTCCTCCGAATGATAAAGATTTTGTTGTGTTGTGACCTCCGACTCATGAAACTGTTGTTATGTTGTAATATCATATAATACAATAATTATAGGAAGTCTCTGTGGCGAAGTGGTCAAGCCGTTTGACTCATGCTCTGAAGGTTGTGGGTTCGATTCCGGGCCGCACCCTTCGGTGCACGAAGTTAAATGTTTCGGAGACTCCTGTGGGCCGTCGCTATGAGCTACGGAGTTCGTGCTTTGTGCGACGATTTCCGTGCTGCGGAAAGAGACTGAGCCATATGGGATAAAACTCGGTGCAATGAAGTTGACCCTGTCGACATTTAAGCGACTTTTATAATACAATAATAAAAAGCAGACGGCAAGTATGAGGAGCTGCCATTGCAATTGGCAAGTATGAAGACGTGCTACAGCAGATGGCAAGTATGAGGAACTGCCACAGCAGCTGACAAGTATGGGGAGCTGACACAGTAGACGGCAAGTATGGGGAGCTGACACAGAAGAAGGCAAGTATGGGGAGCTGACACAGTAGATGGCAAGTATGGGGAGCTGACACAGTAGATGGCAAGTATGGGGAGCTAACACAGTAGATGGCAAGTATGGGGAGCTAACACAGTAGACAGCAAGTATGGGGAGCTGACACAGTAGATGGCAAGTATGGGGAGCTGACACAGCAGACAGCAAGTATGGGGAGCTGACACAGCAGACAGCAAGTATGGGGAGCTGACACAGTAGATGGCAAGTATGGGGAGCTGACACAGCAGATGGCAAGTATGGGGAGCTGACACAGTAGATGGCAAGTATGGGGAGCTGACACAGTAGATGACAAGTATGGGGAGCTGACACAGCAGATGGCAAGTATGGAGAGCTGACACAGCAGATGGCAAGTATGGGGAGCTGACACAGCAGATGGCAAGTATGGGGAGCTGACACAGTAGATGGCAAGTATGGGGAGCTGACACAGTAGATGGCAAGTATGGGGAGCTGACACAGTAGATGGCAAGTATGGGGAGCTGACACAGTAGATGGCAAGTATGGGGAGCTGACACAGTAGATGGCAAGTATGGGGAGCTGACACAGCAGATGGCAAGTATGGGGAGCTGACACAGTAGATGGCAAGTATGGGGAGCTGACACAGCAGATGGCAAGTATGGGGAGCTGACACAGTAGATGGCAAGTAAGGGGAATTGACACAGTAGACGGCAAGTATGGGGAGCTGACACAGCAGATGGCAAGTATGGGGAGCTGACACAGTAGATGGCAAGTATGGGGAGCTGACACAGTAGATGGCAAGTATGGGGAGCTGACACAGCAGATGGCAAGTATGGGGAGCTGACACAGTAGATGGCAAGTATGGGGAGCTGACACAGTAGATGGCAAGTATGGGGAGCTGACACAGTAGATGGCAAGTATGGGGAGCTGACACAGTAGATGGCAAGTATGGGGAGCTGACACAGTAGATGGCAAGTATGGGGAGCTGACACAGTAGATGGCAAGTATGGGGAGCTGACACAGTAGATGGCAAGTATGGGGAGCTGACACAGCAGATGGCAAGTATGGAGAGCTGACACAGCAGATGGCAAGTATGGGGAGCTGACACAGTAGATGGCAAGTATGGGGAGCTGACACAGCAGATGGCAAGTATGGGGAGCTGACACAGCAGATGGCAAGTATGGGGAGCTGACACAGTAGATGGCAAGTATGGGGAGCTGACACAGTAGATGGCAAGTAAGGGGAATTGACACAGTAGACGGCAAGTATGGGGAGCTGACACAGCAGATGGCAAGTATGGAGAGCTGACACAGCAGATGGCAAGTATGGGGAGCTGACACAGTAGATGGCAAGTAAGGGGAATTGACACAGTAGACGGCAAGTATGGGGAGCTGACACAGCAGATGGCAAGTATGGAGAGCTGACACAGTAGACAGCAAGTATGGAGAGCTGACACAGCAGACAGCAAGTATGGGGAACAGCCACAGCAGATGGCAAGTATCTGGAACTGACACAGCAGATGGCAAGTATGGTGTGATGAAATCAACAGAATTCACCATCTACTTTCATTGGAATTATGTACATTCCTATTTTAAGAGTAATGCTTATGTATGTACCTGTGTATGTACCTCTGTGTGTGTGTGAGCACACAAGTGTGTGTGTGAGTGCAAGTGTGTGTGCATGTGTGTGTGCATGTGTGTGTGTGTGACCCACCCAGTGTCACCCATGACATCTCCAATCCAGTGCCCATGTTGGTAAACATGATACTGATCATGTCACACATCCAGGTAAACATGATACTAATCACATCACCCATCAAGGTAACCATGATACTGATCACATCACCCATCCAGGTAACCAATATACTGATCACATCACCCATCCAGGTAAACATGATACTGATCACATCATCCACCCAGGTAAACATGATACTGATCACATCACCCACCCAGGTAAACATGATACTGATCACATCACCCATCAAGGTAAACATGATACTGATCACATCACCCACACAGGTAAACATGATACTGATCACATCACCCACACAGGTAAACATGATACTGATCACATCACCCACACAGGTAAACATGATACTGATCACATCACCTACCCAGGTAAACATGATACTGATCACATCACCTACCCAGGTAAACATGATACTGATCACATCACCCATCAAGGTAAATATGATACTGATCACATCACCCACACAGGTAAACATTATACTGGTCACATCACCCACACAGGTAAACATGATACTGATCACATCACCCTCACAGGTAAACATGTTACTGATCACATCACCCATCAAGGTAAACATGATATTGATCACATCACCCATCAAGGTAAACATGATTCTGATCACATCACCCACGCAGATAAACATGATACTGATCACATCACCCACCCAGGTAAACATGATAATGATCACATCACCCACACAGGTAAACATGATACTGATCACATCACCCATCAAGGTAAACATGATACTGATCACATCACCCACCCAGGTAAACATGATACTGATCACATCACCCACCCAGGTAAACCTGATACTGATCACATCATGCATCCAGGTAAACATGATACTGATCACATCACCCATCCAGGTAAACATGATACTGATCACATCACCCATCCAGGTAAACATGATACTGATCACATCACCCACACAGGTAAACATGATACTGATCACATCACCCACCCAGGTAAACCTGATACTGATCACATCACGCATCCAGGTAAACATGATACTGATCACATCACCCATCCAGGTAAACATGATACTGATCACATCACACATCCAGGTAAACATGATACTGATCACATCACCCATCCAGGTAAACATGATACTGATCACATCACCCATCCAGGTAAACATGATACTGATCACATCACCCATCAAGGTAAACATGATACTGATCACATCACCCACCCAGGTAAAAATGATACTGATCACATCACCCATCAAGGTAAACATGATACTGATCAAATCACCCACACAGGTAAACATGATACTGATCACATCACCCACATGGGTAAACATGATACTGATCACATCACCCATCAAGGTAAACATGATGCTGATCACATCACCAACACATGAAATCAGAGACGGGCTTACCACTTAAGGTGTCAGCCTTTCCTTGATAGGATCCTTGCTGTGGAATCTGACTCTTTAACAGTTCTGAAAATGCAGACAGTAAATGAAATAAGCAAGGAGAAGAGCAGGATGAAAAGCACAGAAAAGAGATGGACAAGGAAAGGGACAGAAGAGGAAGAGAGGATTCTACAGGAAGAAGTGAAGGAGGATCAGAATAAGAAGGAGACAAGGTGGAGAAAGATGACTGTGGTTTCAATGATGAAAATAATGAGCCTAAAAGATAATTGTCACATTCATGGGTCAACTGTCCAGAAACTGTCACTTACATTCATGGGTCAACTGTCTAGAATCTATCTGTCACTTACATTCATGGATCAACTGTCTAGAAACTGTCACTTTTCATGGGTCAACTGTCTAGAAAATGTCACTTACATTCACAGGTCAACTGTCCAGAAACTGTCACTTACATTCATGGATCAACTATCTAGAAACTACCTGTCACTTACATTCATGGGTTAACTATCTAGAAACTACCTGTCACTTATATTCATGGGTCAACTATATAGAAACTGTCACTTACATTCATGGGTCAACTGTCTAGAAACTACCTGTCACTTACATTCATGGGTCAACTGTCTAGAAAATGTCACTTACATTCATGGGTCAACTATCTAGAAACTACCTGTCACTTACATTCATGGGTCAACTATCCAGAAACTGTCACTTACATTCATGGGTCAATTATCTAGAAACTGTCACTTACATTCATGGGTCAACTGACCACAAATTGTCACTTACATTCATGGGTCAACTATCTAGAAACTGTCACTTACATTCATGGGTCAACTATCTAGAAACTGTCACTTACATTCATGGGTCAACTGTCTAGAAGCTATCTGTCACTTACATTCATGGGTCAACTATCTAGAAGCTACTTGTCACTTACATTCATGGGTCAACTGTCTAGAAGCTATCTGTCACTTACATTCATGGGTCAAATGTCTAGAAATTGTCACTTACATTCATGGGTCAACTGTCTAGAAACTATCTGTTACTTACATTCATGGGTCAACTGTCCAGAAGCTATCTGTCACTTACATTCATGGGTCAACTGTCTAGAAGCTATCTGTCACTTACATTCATGGGTCAACTATCTAGAAGCTATCTGTCACTTACATTCATGGGTCAACTGTCTAGAAGCTATCTGTCACTTACATTCATGGGTCAACTATCTAGAAGCTACCTGTCACTTACATTCATGGGTCAACTGTCTAGAAACAACCTGTCACTTACATTCATGGGTCAACTGTCTAGAAAATGTCACTTACATTCATGGGTCAACTATCTAGAAACTACCTGTCACTTACATTCATGGGTCAACTATCCAGAAACTGTCACTTACATTCATGGGTCAATTTTCTAGAAGCTTTTCACTTACATTCATGGGTCAACTGACCACAAATTGTCACTTACATTCATGGGTCAACTATCTAGAAACTGTCACTTACATTCATGGGTCAACTATCTAGAAACTGTCACTTACATTCATGGGTCAACTGTCTAGAAGCTATCTGTCACTTACATTCATGGGTTAACTATCTAGAAGCTACCTGTCACTTACATTCATGGGTCAACTGTCTAGAAGCTATCTGTCACTTACATTCATGGTTCAACTGTCTAGAAATTGTCACTTACATTCATGGGTCAACTGTCTAGAAACTATCTGTCACTTACATTCATGGGTCAACTGTCCAGAAGCTATCTGTCACTTACATTCATGGGTCAACTGTCCAGAAGCTATCTGTCACTTACATTCATGGGTCAACTGTCTAGAAGCTATCTGTCACTTACATTCATGGGTCAACTATCTAGAAGCTATCTGTCACTTACATTCATGGGTTAACTGTCTAGAAGCTATCTGTCACTTACATTCATGGGTCAACTGTCTAGAAACTATCTGTCACTTACATACATGGGTCAACTATCTAGAAGCTATCTGTCACTTACATTCATGGGTCAACTTTCTGGAAGTTATCTGTCACTTACATACTTGGGTCAACTGTCTAGAAACTATCTGTCACTTACATTCATGGGTCAACTGTCTAGAAGCTATCTGTCACTTACATTCATGGGTCAACTGTCTAGAAACTATCTGTCACTTACATTCATGGGTCAACTGTCTAGAAACTATCTGTCACTTACATTCATGGGTCAACTGTCTAGACGCTATCTGTCACTTACATTCATGGGTCAACTGTCTAGAAACTATCTGTCACTTCCATTCATGGGTCAACTGTCTAGACGCTATCTGTCACTTACATTCATGGGTCAACTGTCTAGAAACTATCTGTCACTTACATTCATGGGTCAACTGTCTAGAAACTATCTGTCACTTACATTCATGAGTCAACTGTCTAGAAACTATCTGTCACTTACATTCATGGGTCAACTGTCTAGAAACTATCTGTCACTTACATTCATGGGTCAACTGTCTAGAAACTATCTGTCACTTACATTCATGGGTCAACTGTCTAGAAACTATCTGTCACTTACATTCATGAGTCAACTGTCTAGAAGCTATCTGTCACTTACATTCATGGGTCAACTATCTAGAAGCTATCTGTCACTTACATTCATGGGTCAACTGTCTAAAAGCTATCTGTCACTTACATTCATGGGTCAACTGTCTAGAAGCTATCTGTCCCTTACATTAATGGGCCAACTATCTAGAAGCTATCTGTCACTTACATTCATGGGTCAACTATCTAGAAGCTATCTGTCACTTACATTCATGGGTCAACTGTCTAGAAGCTATCTGTCACTTACATTCATGGGTCAACTGTCCAGAAATTGTCACTTACATTCATGGGTCAACTATCTAGAAGCTATCTGTCACTTACATTCATGGGTCAACTTTCCAGAAATTGTCACTTACATTCATGGTTCAACTACGTAGAAGCTATCTGTCACTTACATTCATGGGTCAACTGTCCAGAAATTGTCACTTACATTCATGGGCCAACTATCTAGAAGCTATCTGTCACATACAATCAAGGGTCAACTGTCTAGAAACTATCTGTCACTTACATTCAAGGGGCAACTGTCCAGAAATTGTCACTTACATTCATGGGTCAACTGTCTATAAGCTATCTGTCACTTACATTCATGGGTCAACTGTCCAGAAATTGTCACTTACATTCATGGGTCAACTATCTAGAAGCTATCTGTCACTTACATTCATGGGTCAACTGACCAGAAATTGTCACTTACATTCATTGGCCAACTATCTAGAAGCTATCTGTCACTTACATTCAAGGGTCAACTGTCTAGAAACTATCTGTTACTTACATTCATGGGTCAACTGTCTAGAAAATGTCGCTTACATTCATGGGTCAACTGTCTAGAAGCTATTTGTCACTTACATTCATGGGTCAACTGACCAGAAATTGTCACTTACATTCATTGGCCAACTATCTAGAAGCTATCTGTCACTTACATTCAAGGGTCAACTGTCTAGAAACTATCTGTTACTTACATTCATGGGTCAACTGTCTAGAAAATGTCGCTTACATTCATGGGTCAACTATCTAGAAACTACCTGTCACTTACATTCATGGGTCAACTATCCAGAAACTGTCACTTACATTCATGGGTCAATTTTCTAGAAGCTTTTCACTTACATTCATGGGTCAACTGACCACAAATTGTCACTTACATTCATGGGTCAACTATCTAGAAACTGTCACTTACATTCATGGGTCAACTATCTAGAAACTGTCACTTACATTCATGGGTCAACTGTCTAGAAGCTATCTGTCACTTACATTCATGGGTCAACTATCTAGAAGCTACCTGTCACTTACATTCATGGGTCAACTGTCTAGAAGCTATCTGTCACTTACATTCATGGTTCAACTGTCTAGAAATTGTCACTTACATTCATGGGTCAACTGTCTAGAAACTATCTGTCACTTACATTCATGGGTCAACTGTCCAGAAGCTATCTGTCACTTACATTCATGGGTCAACTGTCTAGAAGCTATCTGTCACTTACATTCATGGGTCAACTGTCTAGAAACTATCTGTCACTTACATACATGGGTCAACTATCTAGAAGCTATCTGTCACTTACATTCATGGGTCAACTTTCTGGAAGTTATCTGTCACTTACATACTTGGGTCAACTGTCTAGAAACTATCTGTCACTTACATTCATGGGTCAACTGTCTAGAAGCTATCTGTCACTTACATTCATGGGTCAACTGTCTAGAAACTATCTGTCACTTACATTCATGGGTCAACTGTCTAGAAACTATCTGTCACTTACATTCATGGGTCAACTGTCTAGACGCTATCTGTCACTTACATTCATGGGTCAACTGTCTAGAAACTATCTGTCACTTCCATTCATGGGTCAACTGTCTAGACGCTATCTGTCACTTACATTCATGGGTCAACTGTCTAGAAACTATCTGTCACTTACATTCATGGGTCAACTGTCTAGAAACTATCTGTCACTTACATTCATGAGTCAACTGTCTAGAAACTATCTGTCACTTACATTCATGGGTCAACTGTCTAGAAACTATCTGTCACTTACATTCATGGGTCAACTGTCTAGAAACTATCTGTCACTTACATTCATGGGTCAACTGTCTAGAAACTATCTGTCACTTACATTCATGAGTCAACTGTCTAGAAGCTATCTGTCACTTACATTCATGGGTCAACTATCTAGAAGCTATCTGTCACTTACATTCATGGGTCAACTGTCTAAAAGCTATCTGTCACTTACATTCATGGGTCAACTGTCTAGAAGCTATCTGTCACTTACATTAATGGGCCAACTATCTAGAAGCTATCTGTCACTTACATTCATGGGTCAACTATCTAGAAGCTATCTGTCACTTACATTCATGGGTCAACTGTCTAGAAGCTATCTGTCACTTACATTCATGGGTCAACTGTCCAGAAATTGTCACTTACATTCATGGGTCAACTATCTAGAAGCTATCTGTCACTTACATTCATGGGTCAACTTTCCAGAAATTGTCACTTACATTCATGGTTCAACTACGTAGAAGCTATCTGTCACTTACATTCATGGGTCAACTGTCCAGAAATTGTCACTTACATTCATGGGCCAACTATCTAGAAGCTATCTGTCACATACAATCAAGGGTCAACTGTCTAGAAACTATCTGTCACTTACATTCAAGGGGCAACTGTCCAGAAATTGTCACTTACATTCATGGGTCAACTGTCTATAAGCTATCTGTCACTTACATTCATGGGTCAACTGTCCAGAAATTGTCACTTACATTCATGGGTCAACTATCTAGAAGCTATCTGTCACTTACATTCATGGGTCAACTGACCAGAAATTGTCACTTACATTCATTGGCCAACTATCTAGAAGCTATATGTCACTTACATTCAAGGGTCAACTGTCTAGAAACTATCTGTTACTTACATTCATGGGTCAACTGTCCAGAAGCTATCTGTCACTTACATTCATGGGTCAACAGTCTAGAAACTATCTGTCACTTACATTCATGTGTCAACGATCTAGAAGCTATCTGTCACTTACATTCATGGGTCAACTGTCTAGAAGCTATATGTCACTTACATTCATGGGTCAACTGTTTAGAAACTATCTGTCACTTACATACATGAGTCAACTATCTAGAAGCTATCTGTCACTTACATTCATGGGTCAACTGTCTAGAAGCTATCTGTCACTTACATACTTGGGTCAACTGTCTAGAAACTATTTGTCACTTACATTCATGGGTCAACTGTCTAGAAGCTATCTGTCACTTACATTCATGGGTCAACTGTCTAGAAACTATCTGTCACTTACATTCATGGGTCAACTGTCTAGAAACTATCTGTCACTTACATTCATGGGTCAACTGTTTAGACGCTATCTGTCACTTACATTCATGGGTCAACTGTCTAGAAACTATCTTTCACTTACATCCATGGGTCAACTGTCTAGAAACTATCTGTCACTTACATTCATGAGTCAACTGTCTAGAAACTATCTGTCACTTACATTCATGGGTCAACTGTCTAGAAACTATCTGTCACTTACATTCATGAGTCAACTGTCTAGAAACTATCTGTCACTTACATTCATGGGTCAACTGTCTAGAAACTATCTGTCACTTACATTCATGGGTCAACTGTCTAGAAACTATCTGTCACTTACATTCATGGGTCAACTGTCTAGAAACTATCTGTCACTTACATTCATGAGTCAACTGTCTAGAAGCTATCTGTCACTTACATTCATGGGTTAACTATCTAGAAGCTATCTGTCACTTACATTCATGGGTCAACTGTCTAAAAGCTATCTGTCACTTACATTCATGGGTCAACTGTCTAGAAGCTATCTGTCACTTACATTAATGGGCCAACTATCTAGAAGCTATCTGTCACTTACATTCATGGGTCAACTATCTAGAAGCTATCTGTCACTTACATTCATGGGTCAACTGTCTAGAAGCTATCTGTCACTTACATTCATGGGTCAACTGTCCAGAAATTGTCACTTACATTCATGGGTCAACTATCTAGAAGCTATCTGTCACTTACATTCATGGGTCAACTTTCCAGAAATTGTCACTTACATTCATGGTTCAACTACGTAGAAGCTATCTGTCACTTACATTCATGGGTCAACTGTCCAGAAATTGTCACTTACATTCATGGGCCAACTATCTAGAAGCTATCTGTCACATACAATCAAGGGTCAACTGTCTAGAAACTATCTGTCACTTACATTCAAGGGGCAACTGTCCAGAAATTGTCACTTACATTCATGGGTCAACTGTCTATAAGCTATCTGTCACTTACATTCATGGGTCAACTGTCCAGAAATTGTCACTTACATTCATGGGTCAACTATCTAGAAGCTATCTGTCACTTACATTCATGGGTCAACTGACCAGAAATTGTCACTTACATTCATTGGCCAACTATCTAGAAGCTATATGTCACTTACATTCAAGGGTCAACTGTCTAGAAACTATCTGTTACTTACATTCATGGGTCAACTGTCCAGAAGCTATCTGTCACTTACATTCATGGGTCAACAGTCTAGAAACTATCTGTCACTTACATTCATGTGTCAACGATCTAGAAGCTATCTGTCACTTACATTCATGGGTCAACTGTCTAGAAGCTATCTGTCACTTACATTCATGGGTCAACTGTTTAGAAACTATCTGTCACTTACATACATGAGTCAACTATCTAGAAGCTATCTGTCACTTACATTCATGGGTCAACTGTCTAGAAGCTATCTGTCACTTACATACTTGGGTCAACTGTCTAGAAACTATTTGTCACTTACATTCATGGGTCAACTGTCTAGAAGCTATCTGTCACTTACATTCATGGGTCAACTGTCTAGAAACTATCTGTCACTTACATTCATGGGTCAACTGTCTAGAAACTATCTGTCACTTACATTCATGGGTCAACTGTTTAGACGCTATCTGTCACTTACATTCATGGGTCAACTGTCTAGAAACTATCTTTCACTTACATCCATGGGTCAACTGTCTAGAAACTATCTGTCACTTACATTCATGAGTCAACTGTCTAGAAACTATCTGTCACTTACATTCATGGGTCAACTGTCTAGAAACTATCTGTCACTTACATTCATGGGTCAACTGTCTAGAAACTATCTGTCACTTACATTCATGGGTCAACTGTCTAGAAACTATCTGTCACTTACATTCATGAGTCAACTGTCTAGAAGCTATCTGTCACTTACATTCATGGGTCAACTGTCTAGAAGCTATCTGTCACTTACATTCATGGGTCAACTATCTAGAAGCTATCTGTCACTTACATTCATGGGTCAACTGTCTAGAAGCTATCTGTCACTTACATTCATGGGTCAACTGTCTAGAAGCTATCTGTCACTTACATTCATGGGTCAACTGTCTAGAAGCTATCTGTCACTTACATTCATGGGCCAACTGTCTAGAAGCTATCTGTCACTTACATTCATGGGTCAACTATCTAGAAGCTATCTGTCACTTACATTCATAGGTCAACTGTCTAGAAGCTATCTGTCACTTACATTCATGGGTCAACTGTCCAGAAATTGTCACTTACATTCATGGGTCAACTATCTAGAAGCTATCTGTCACTTACATTCATGGGTCAACTGTCCAGAAATTGTCACTTACATTCATGGTTCAACTACCTAGAAGCTATCTGTCACTTACATTCATGGGTCAACTGTCCAGAAATTGTCACTTACATTCATGGGCCAACTATCTAGAAGCTATCTGTCACTTACATTCAAGGGTCAACTGTCTAGAAACTATCTGTCACTTACATTCATGGGGCAACTGTCCAGAAATTGTCACTTACATTCATGGGTCAACTGTCTAGAAATTGTCACTTACATTCATGGTTCAACTATCTAGAAGCTATCTGTCACTTACATTCATGGGTCAACTGTCCAGAAATTGTCACTTATATTCATTGGCCAACTGTCTAGAACCCACCTATCACTTACATTCATGGGTCAACTGTCTAGAACATACCTATCACTTACATTCATGGGTCAACTGACCAGAAATTGTCACTTACATTCATGGGTCAACTGTCTAGAACCCACCTATCACTTACATTCATGGTTCAACTGACCAGAAATTGTCACTTACATTCATGGGTCAATTGTCTAGAACCCACCTATCACTTACATTCATGGGTCAACTGTCTAGAACCCACCTATCACTTACATTCATGGTTCAACTGTCTAGAACCCACCTATCACTTAAATTCATGGGTCAATTGACCAGAAACTGTCACTTACATTCATGGGTCAACTGTCTAGAACCCACCTATCACTTACATTCATGGTTCAACTGACCAGAAATTGTCTCTTACATTCATGGGTCAATTGTCTAGAACCCACCTATCACTTACATTCATGGGTCAACTGTCTAGAACCCACCTATCACTTACATTCATGGTTCAACTGTCTAGAACCACCTATCACTTACATTCATGGGTCAATTGACCAGAAACTGTCACTTACATTCATGGGTCAACTGTCTAGAACCCACCTATCACTTACATTCATGGGTCAACTGACCAGAAATTGTCACTTACACTCATGGGTAACTGTCTAGAACCCACCTATCACTTACATTTATGGGTCAACTGACCAGAAATTGTCACTTACATTCATGGGTCAACTGTCTAGAATGCACCTATCACTTACATTCATGGGTCAACTGACCAGAAATTGTCACTTACATTCATGGGTCAACTGTCTAGAACCACCTATCACTTAAATTCATGGGTCAATTGACCAGAAACTGTCACTTACATTCATGGGTCAACTGTCTAGAACCCACCTATCACTTACATTCATGGGTCAACTGACCAGAAACTGTCACTTACATTCATGGGTAACTGTCTAGAACCCACCTATCACTTACATTCATAGGTCAACTGTCTAGAACCCACCTATAACTTACATTCATGGGTCAACTGTCTAGAAAATGTCACTTATATTCATGGGTCAGCTGACCAGAAACTGTCACTTACATTCATGGGTCAACTGTCTAGATCCCACCTATCACTTACATTCATGCGTCAACTGTCTAGACCCCACCTATCACTTGCATTCATGGGTCAACTGTCTAGAACCCACCTATCACTTACATTCATGGGTCAACTGTCTAGAACCCACCTATCACTTACATTCATGGGTCAACTGACCAGAAACTGTCACTTACATTCATGGGGCGACTGTCTAGAACCCACCTATGACTTACATTCATGGGTCAACTGTCTAGAACCCACCTATAACTTACATTCATGGGTCAACTGTCTAGAAAATTTCACTTATATTCATGGGTCAGCTGACCAGAAACTGTCACTTACATTCATGGGTCAACTGTCTAGATCCCACCTATCACTTACATTCATGGGTCAATTGTCTAGAACCCACCTATCACTTGCATTCATGGGTCAACTGTCTAGAACCCACCTATCACTTACATTCATGGGTCAACTGTCTAGAACCCACCTATCACTTACATTCATGGGTCAACTGACCAGAAATTGTCACTTACATTCATGGGTCAACTGTCTAGAATGCACCTATCACTTACATTCATGGGTCAACTGACCAGAAATTGTCACTTACATTCATGGGTCAACTGTCTAGAACCACCTATCACTTAAATTCATGGGTCAATTGACCAGAAACTGTCACTTACATTCATGGGTCAACTGTCTAGAACCCACCTATCACTTACATTCATGGGTCAACTGACCAGAAACTGTCACTTACATTCATGAGTAACTGTCTAGAACCCACCTATCACTTACATTCATGGGTCAACTGTCTAGAACCCACCTATAACTTACATTCATGGGTCAACTGTCTAGAAAATGTCACTTATATTCATGGGTCAGCTGACCAGAAACTGTCACTTACATTCATGGGTCAACTGTCTAGATCCCACCTATCACTTACATTCATGGGTCAACTGTCTAGACCCCACCTATCACTTGCATTCATGGGTCAACTGTCTAGAACCCACCTATCACTTACATTCATGGGTCAACTGTCTAGAACCCACCTATCACTTACATTCATGGGTCAACTGACCAGAAACTGTCACTTACATTCATGGGGCGACTGTCTAGAACCCACCTATGACTTACATTCATGGGTCAACTGTCTAGAACCCACCTATAACTTACATTCATGGGTCAACTGTCTAGAAAATTTCACTTATATTCATGGGTCAGCTGACCAGAAACTGTCACTTACATTCATGGGTCAACTGTCTAGAAACTATCTGTCACTTACATTCATGGGTCAACTGTCTAGAAACTATCTGTCACTTACATTCATGAGTCAACTGTCTAGAAGCTATCTGTCACTTACATTCATGGGTCAACTGTCTAGAAGCTATCTGTCACTTACATTCATGGGTCAACTATCTAGAAGCTATCTGTCACTTACATTCATGGGTCAACTGTCTAGAAGCTATCTGTCACTTACATTCATGGGTCAACTGTCTAGAAGCTATCTGTCACTTACATTCATGGGTCAACTGTCTAGAAGCTATCTGTCACTTACATTCATGGGCCAACTGTCTAGAAGCTATCTGTCACTTACATTCATGGGTCAACTATCTAGAAGCTATCTGTCACTTACATTCATGGGTCAACTGTCTAGAAGCTATCTGTCACTTACATTCATGGGTCAACTGTCCAGAAATTGTCACTTACATTCATGGGTCAACTATCTAGAAGCTATCTGTCACTTACATTCATGGGTCAACTGTCCAGAAATTGTCACTTACATTCATGGTTCAACTACCTAGAAGCTATCTGTCACTTACATTCATGGGTCAACTGTCCAGAAATTGTCACTTACATTCATGGGCCAACTATCTAGAAGCTATCTGTCACTTACATTCAAGGGTCAACTGTCTAGAAACTATCTGTCACTTACATTCATGGGGCAACTGTCCAGAAATTGTCACTTACATTCATGGGTCAACTTTCCAGAAATTGTCACTTACATTCATGGTTCAACTACGTAGAAGCTATCTGTCACTTACATTCATGGGTCAACTGTCCAGAAATTGTCACTTACATTCATGGGCCAACTATCTAGAAGCTATCTGTCACATACAATCAAGGGTCAACTGTCTAGAAACTATCTGTCACTTACATTCAAGGGGCAACTGTCCAGAAATTGTCACTTACATTCATGGGTCAACTGTCTATAAGCTATCTGTCACTTACATTCATGGGTCAACTGTCCAGAAATTGTCACTTACATTCATGGGTCAACTATCTAGAAGCTATCTGTCACTTACATTCATGGGTCAACTGACCAGAAATTGTCACTTACATTCATTGGCCAACTATCTAGAAGCTATATGTCACTTACATTCAAGGGTCAACTGTCTAGAAACTATCTGTTACTTACATTCATGGGTCAACTGTCCAGAAGCTATCTGTCACTTACATTCATGGGTCAACAGTCTAGAAACTATCTGTCACTTACATTCATGTGTCAACGATCTAGAAGCTATCTGTCACTTACATTCATGGGTCAACTGTCTAGAAGCTATATGTCACTTACATTCATGGGTCAACTGTTTAGAAACTATCTGTCACTTACATACATGAGTCAACTATCTAGAAGCTATCTGTCACTTACATTCATGGGTCAACTGTCTAGAAGCTATCTGTCACTTACATACTTGGGTCAACTGTCTAGAAACTATTTGTCACTTACATTCATGGGTCAACTGTCTAGAAGCTATCTGTCACTTACATTCATGGGTCAACTGTCTAGAAACTATCTGTCACTTACATTCATGGGTCAACTGTCTAGAAACTATCTGTCACTTACATTCATGGGTCAACTGTTTAGACGCTATCTGTCACTTACATTCATGGGTCAACTGTCTAGAAACTATCTTTCACTTACATCCATGGGTCAACTGTCTAGAAACTATCTGTCACTTACATTCATGAGTCAACTGTCTAGAAACTATCTGTCACTTACATTCATGGGTCAACTGTCTAGAAACTATCTGTCACTTACATTCATGAGTCAACTGTCTAGAAACTATCTGTCACTTACATTCATGGGTCAACTGTCTAGAAACTATCTGTCACTTACATTCATGGGTCAACTGTCTAGAAACTATCTGTCACTTACATTCATGGGTCAACTGTCTAGAAACTATCTGTCACTTACATTCATGAGTCAACTGTCTAGAAGCTATCTGTCACTTACATTCATGGGTTAACTATCTAGAAGCTATCTGTCACTTACATTCATGGGTCAACTGTCTAAAAGCTATCTGTCACTTACATTCATGGGTCAACTGTCTAGAAGCTATCTGTCACTTACATTAATGGGCCAACTATCTAGAAGCTATCTGTCACTTACATTCATGGGTCAACTATCTAGAAGCTATCTGTCACTTACATTCATGGGTCAACTGTCTAGAAGCTATCTGTCACTTACATTCATGGGTCAACTGTCCAGAAATTGTCACTTACATTCATGGGTCAACTATCTAGAAGCTATCTGTCACTTACATTCATGGGTCAACTTTCCAGAAATTGTCACTTACATTCATGGTTCAACTACGTAGAAGCTATCTGTCACTTACATTCATGGGTCAACTGTCCAGAAATTGTCACTTACATTCATGGGCCAACTATCTAGAAGCTATCTGTCACATACAATCAAGGGTCAACTGTCTAGAAACTATCTGTCACTTACATTCAAGGGGCAACTGTCCAGAAATTGTCACTTACATTCATGGGTCAACTGTCTATAAGCTATCTGTCACTTACATTCATGGGTCAACTGTCCAGAAATTGTCACTTACATTCATGGGTCAACTATCTAGAAGCTATCTGTCACTTACATTCATGGGTCAACTGACCAGAAATTGTCACTTACATTCATTGGCCAACTATCTAGAAGCTATATGTCACTTACATTCAAGGGTCAACTGTCTAGAAACTATCTGTTACTTACATTCATGGGTCAACTGTCCAGAAGCTATCTGTCACTTACATTCATGGGTCAACAGTCTAGAAACTATCTGTCACTTACATTCATGTGTCAACGATCTAGAAGCTATCTGTCACTTACATTCATGGGTCAACTGTCTAGAAGCTATCTGTCACTTACATTCATGGGTCAACTGTTTAGAAACTATCTGTCACTTACATACATGAGTCAACTATCTAGAAGCTATCTGTCACTTACATTCATGGGTCAACTGTCTAGAAGCTATCTGTCACTTACATACTTGGGTCAACTGTCTAGAAACTATTTGTCACTTACATTCATGGGTCAACTGTCTAGAAGCTATCTGTCACTTACATTCATGGGTCAACTGTCTAGAAACTATCTGTCACTTACATTCATGGGTCAACTGTCTAGAAACTATCTGTCACTTACATTCATGGGTCAACTGTTTAGACGCTATCTGTCACTTACATTCATGGGTCAACTGTCTAGAAACTATCTTTCACTTACATCCATGGGTCAACTGTCTAGAAACTATCTGTCACTTACATTCATGAGTCAACTGTCTAGAAACTATCTGTCACTTACATTCATGGGTCAACTGTCTAGAAACTATCTGTCACTTACATTCATGGGTCAACTGTCTAGAAACTATCTGTCACTTACATTCATGGGTCAACTGTCTAGAAACTATCTGTCACTTACATTCATGAGTCAACTGTCTAGAAGCTATCTGTCACTTACATTCATGGGTCAACTGTCTAGAAGCTATCTGTCACTTACATTCATGGGTCAACTATCTAGAAGCTATCTGTCACTTACATTCATGGGTCAACTGTCTAGAAGCTATCTGTCACTTACATTCATGGGTCAACTGTCTAGAAGCTATCTGTCACTTACATTCATGGGTCAACTGTCTAGAAGCTATCTGTCACTTACATTCATGGGCCAACTGTCTAGAAGCTATCTGTCACTTACATTCATGGGTCAACTATCTAGAAGCTATCTGTCACTTACATTCATAGGTCAACTGTCTAAAAGCTATCTGTCACTTACATTCATGGGTCAACTGTCCAGAAATTGTCACTTACATTCATGGGTCAACTATCTAGAAGCTATCTGTCACTTACATTCATGGGTCAACTGTCCAGAAATTGTCACTTACATTCATGGTTCAACTACCTAGAAGCTATCTGTCACTTACATTCATGGGTCAACTGTCCAGAAATTGTCACTTACATTCATGGGCCAACTATCTAGAAGCTATCTGTCACTTACATTCAAGGGTCAACTGTCTAGAAACTATCTGTCACTTACATTCATGGGGCAACTGTCCAGAAATTGTCACTTACATTCATGGGTCAACTGTCTAGAAATTGTCACTTACATTCATGGTTCAACTATCTAGAAGCTATCTGTCACTTACATTCATGGGTCAACTGTCCAGAAATTGTCACTTATATTCATTGGCCAACTGTCTAGAACCCACCTATCACTTACATTCATGGGTCAACTGTCTAGAACATACCTATCACTTACATTCATGGGTCAACTGACCAGAAATTGTCACTTACATTCATGGGTCAACTGTCTAGAACCCACCTATCACTTACATTCATGGTTCAACTGACCAGAAATTGTCACTTACATTCATGGGTCAATTGTCTAGAACCCACCTATCACTTACATTCATGGGTCAACTGTCTAGAACCCACCTATCACTTACATTCATGGTTCAACTGTCTAGAACCCACCTATCACTTAAATTCATGGGTCAATTGACCAGAAACTGTCACTTACATTCATGGGTCAACTGTCTAGAACCCACCTATCACTTACATTCATGGTTCAACTGACCAGAAATTGTCTCTTACATTCATGGGTCAATTGTCTAGAACCCACCTATCACTTACATTCATGGGTCAACTGTCTAGAACCCACCTATCACTTACATTCATGGTTCAACTGTCTAGAACCACCTATCACTTACATTCATGGGTCAATTGACCAGAAACTGTCACTTACATTCATGGGTCAACTGTCTAGAACCCACCTATCACTTACATTCATGGGTCAACTGACCAGAAATTGTCACTTACACTCATGGGTAACTGTCTAGAACCCACCTATCACTTACATTTATGGGTCAACTGACCAGAAATTGTCACTTACATTCATGGGTCAACTGTCTAGAATGCACCTATCACTTACATTCATGGGTCAACTGACCAGAAATTGTCACTTACATTCATGGGTCAACTGTCTAGAACCACCTATCACTTACATTCATGGGTCAATTGACCAGAAACTGTCACTTACATTCATGGGTCAACTGTCTAGAACCCACCTATCACTTACATTCATGGGTCAACTGACCAGAAACTGTCACTTACATTCATGGGTAACTGTCTAGAACCCACCTATCACTTACATTCATAGGTCAACTGTCTAGAACCCACCTATAACTTACATTCATGGGTCAACTGTCTAGAAAATGTCACTTATATTCATGGGTCAGCTGACCAGAAACTGTCACTTACATTCATGGGTCAACTGTCTAGATCCCACCTATCACTTACATTCATGGGTCAACTGTCTAGACCCCACCTATCACTTGCATTCATGGGTCAACTGTCTAGAACCCACCTATCACTTACATTCATGGGTCAACTGTCTAGAACCCACCTATCACTTACATTCATGGGTCAACTGACCAGAAACTGTCACTTACATTCATGGGGCGACTGTCTAGAACCCACCTATGACTTACATTCATGGGTCAACTGTCTAGAACCCACCTATAACTTACATTCATGGGTCAACTGTCTAGAAAATTTCACTTATATTCATGGGTCAGCTGACCAGAAACTGTCACTTACATTCATGGGTCAACTGTCTAGATCCCACCTATCACTTACATTCATGGGTCAATTGTCTAGAACCCACCTATCACTTGCATTCATGGGTCAACTGTCTAGAACCCACCTATCACTTACATTCATGGGTCAACTGTCTAGAACCCACCTATCACTTACATTCATGGGTCAACTGACCAGAAATTGTCACTTACATTCATGGGTCAACTGTCTAGAATGCACCTATCACTTACATTCATGGGTCAACTGACCAGAAATTGTCACTTACATTCATGGGTCAACTGTCTAGAACCACCTATCACTAAAATTTATGGGTCAATTGACCAGAAACTGTCACTTACATTCATGGGTCAACTGTCTAGAACCCACCTATCACTTACATTCATGGGTCAACTGACCAGAAACTGTCACTTACATTCATGGGTAACTGTCTAGAACCCACCTATCACTTACATTCATGGGTCAACTGTCTAGAACCCACCTATAACTTACATTCATGGGTCAACTGTCTAGAAAATGTCACTTATATTCATGGGTCAGCTGACCAGAAACTGTCACTTACATTCATGGGTCAACTGTCTAGATCCCACCTATCACTTACATTCATGGGTCAACTGTCTAGACCCCACCTATCACTTGCATTCATGGGTCAACTGTCTAGAACCCACCTATCACTTACATTCATGGGTCAACTGTCTAGAACCCACCTATCACTTACATTCATGGGTCAACTGACCAGAAACTGTCACTTACATTCATGGGGCGACTGTCTAGAACCCACCTATGACTTACATTCATGGGTCAACTGTCTAGAACCCACCTATAACTTACATTCATGGGTCAACTGTCTAGAAAATTTCACTTATATTCATGGGTCAGCTGACCAGAAACTGTCACTTACATTCATGGGTCAACTGTCTAGAAACTATCTGTCACTTACATTCATGGGTCAACTGTCTAGAAACTATCTGTCACTTACATTCATGAGTCAACTGTCTAGAAGCTATCTGTCACTTACATTCATGGGTCAACTGTCTAGAAGCTATCTGTCACTTACATTCATGGGTCAACTATCTAGAAGCTATCTGTCACTTACATTCATGGGTCAACTGTCTAGAAGCTATCTGTCACTTACATTCATGGGTCAACTGTCTAGAAGCTATCTGTCACTTACATTCATGGGTCAACTGTCTAGAAGCTATCTGTCACTTACATTCATGGGCCAACTGTCTAGAAGCTATCTGTCACTTACATTCATGGGTCAACTATCTAGAAGCTATCTGTCACTTACATTCATGGGTCAACTGTCTAGAAGCTATCTGTCACTTACATTCATGGGTCAACTGTCCAGAAATTGTCACTTACATTCATGGGTCAACTATCTAGAAGCTATCTGTCACTTACATTCATGGGTCAACTGTCCAGAAATTGTCACTTACATTCATGGTTCAACTACCTAGAAGCTATCTGTCACTTACATTCATGGGTCAACTGTCCAGAAATTGTCACTTACATTCATGGGCCAACTATCTAGAAGCTATCTGTCACTTACATTCAAGGGTCAACTGTCTAGAAACTATCTGTCACTTACATTCATGGGGCAACTGTCCAGAAATTGTCACTTACATTCATGGGTCAACTGTCTAGAAATTGTCACTTACATTCATGGTTCAACTATCTAGAAGCTATCTGTCACTTACATTCATGGGTCAACTGTCCAGAAATTGTCACTTATATTCATTGGCCAACTGTCTAGAACCCACCTATCACTTACATTCATGGGTCAACTGTCTAGAACATACCTATCACTTACATTCATGGGTCAACTGACCAGAAACTGTCACTTACATTCATGGGTCAACTGTCTAGAACCCACCTATCACTTACATTCATGGGTCAACTGACCAGAAACTGTCACTTACATTCATGGGTAACTGTCTAGAACCCACCTATCACTTACATTCATAGGTCAACTGTCTAGAACCCACCTATAACTTACATTCATGGGTCAACTGTCTAGAAAATGTCACTTATATTCATGGGTCAGCTGACCAGAAACTGTCACTTACATTCATGGGTCAACTGTCTAGATCCCACCTATCACTTACATTCATGGGTCAACTGTCTAGACCCCACCTATCACTTGCATTCATGGGTCAACTGTCTAGAACCCACCTATCACTTACATTCATGGGTCAACTGTCTAGAACCCACCTATCACTTACATTCATGGGTCAACTGACCAGAAACTGTCACTTACATTCATGGGGCGACTGTCTAGAACCCACCTATGACTTACATTCATGGGTCAACTGTCTAGAACCCACCTATAACTTACATTCATGGGTCAACTGTCTAGAAAATTTCACTTATATGCATGGGTCAGCTGACCAGAAACTGTCACTTACATTCATGGGTCAACTGTCTAGATCCCACCTATCACTTACATTCATGGGTCAATTGTCTAGAACCCACCTATCACTTGCATTCATGGGTCAACTGTCTAGAACCCACCTATCACTTACATTCATGGGTCAACTGTCTAGAACCCACCTATCACTTACATTCATGGGTCAACTGACCAGAAATTGTCACTTACATTCATGGGTCAACTGTCTAGAATGCACCTATCACTTACATTCATGGGTCAACTGACCAGAAATTGTCACTTACATTCATGGGTCAACTGTCTAGAACCACCTATCACTTAAATTCATGGGTCAATTGACCAGAAACTGTCACTTACATTCATGGGTCAACTGTCTAGAACCCACCTATCACTTACATTCATGGGTCAACTGACCAGAAACTGTCACTTACATTCATGGGTAACTGTCTAGAACCCACCTATCACTTACATTCATGGGTCAACTGTCTAGAACCCACCTATAACTTACATTCATGGGTCAACTGTCTAGAAAATGTCACTTATATTCATGGGTCAGCTGACCAGAAACTGTCACTTACATTCATGGGTCAACTGTCTAGATCCCACCTATCACTTACATTCATGGGTCAACTGTCTAGACCCCACCTATCACTTGCATTCATGGGTCAACTGTCTAGAACCCACCTATCACTTACATTCATGGGTCAACTATCTAGAACCCACCTATCACTTACATTCATGGGTCAACTGACCAGAAACTGTCACTTACATTCATGGGGCGACTGTCTAGAACCCACCTATGACTTACATTCATGGGTCAACTGTCTAGAACCCACCTATAACTTACATTCATGGGTCAACTGTCTAGAAAATTTCACTTATATTCATGGGTCAGCTGACCAGAAACTGTCACTTACATTCATGGGTCAACTGTCTAGATCCCACCTATCACTTACATTCATGGGTCAATTGTCTAGAACCCACCTATCACTTGCATTCATGGGTCAACTGTCTAGAACCCACCTATCACTTACATTCATGGGTCAACTGTCTAGAACCCACCTATCACTTACATTCATGGGTCAACTGACCAGAAATTGTCACTTACATTCATGGGTCAACTGTCTGGAACCCACCTATCACTTACATTCATGGGTCAACTGTCTAGAACCCACCTATCACTTACATTCAAGGGTCAACTCTCTAGAAACTATCTGTCACTTACATTCATGGGTCAACAGACCAGAAATTGTCACTTACGTGTCGCGACTGGTTTCTGCTGTAGTTCAGCCCTGGAGGAAGCGCTAACTGGAACCCCATATTGATTCTCTGATGCTGTCTCAAAAGTCAGCGATGATGTCATCAACACACTATTGTCTGCAGCCAGCGCCTCCAGAATCACGTGATACCGTCTGAGGAGACATCACAGAAATCAGCGTGTTTAGTTTTATTTAGTTTCTCCAAGATACTGGTGAGAAAACAACGAAAGGAGATCAGTGAATGTATCTGATGGAATTTGTGTGACATAATGTTCACACATTTGCTTGTCATTGTGAATATCTTTATGAAACATGTGTATTTCAATATAGAAAATAATTAAAACTGCAATTACTTAGAAATCAAAATAAAGAGAAAAGAACATGAAATGAATAAAACGTAAGAAGAGAAAGTAGAAGAGTGTGAAATGAAAAGAAAGGTAAACACAACAGATCAAACATCAAACCGGGGATTTGAAAAGAAAAGCCAAAGATCAAACATCAAACCAGAGATCAAACATATAACCAGAGATCAAACATATAACCAGAGATCAAACATATAACCAAAGATCAAACATCAGACAAGAGATCAAACATATAACCAGAGATCAAACATCAGACAAGAGATCAAACATATAACCAGAGATCAAACATATAACCAGAGATCAAACATATAACTAGAGATCAAACATATAACCAAAGATCAAACATCAGACAAGAGATCAAACATATAACCAAAGATCAAACATCAAAATAAAGATCAAACATATAACCAGAGATCAAACATATAACCAGAGATCAAACACTTAACCACAGATCAAACATAAAACCAGAGATCAAACATCAAACCAGAAATCAAACAAGAGATCAAATATCAACAAGGAATCAAACATCAAACAAGGAATCAAACATCAACAAGGAATCAAACATCAAACAAGGGATCAAACATATAATCAAAGATCAAACATCAAACCAGGGATCCAAGAGGCAGTCAAGGGAATGGTATCACACAACATCCCTGACAAGAAAGAAGTTCAATATGTCACCATCTGTAGGGAAAGTTATGGCCTCAGTGTTTTGGGATGAGAAAGGTGTGGTTCTTCTCGACTTCTTGGAACAGGGAAACACGGTGAAGAAGCTAAGATGTCTTTGATGGCTTTACCCATTCAAATATCTGGTAACTGCACTACTGTTTCACAATAATGTCCCGCCACACACTGCTAAACGCACCATGATACGATTGCAGAATTTGGCTGGACATTATTAACACATCGCCCTTACATTCCAGATTTAGCACCTTCAGACTTCCATCTGTTTGGACCACTGAAAGAAGATTTTCGCGGACATCACTTTGAGGACACTGAGACCCTTAAATGCGCTGTACACCAGTGGTTTAGGAAAAAGGACACACATTTTTATCATGCAGGAATACATGCCCTTGTGAGAAGATGGACAAAAACTCTAACGAATAAAGGAGACTACATTGAGAAATAAATTTTTGAAGTACAGACTTACACACCACTTCTATATACTGTGTATATACACACCACTTCTATATATACTGTGTACACACACCACTTCTAGAAACTGTGTACGCACACATCTATGTACTGTGTGCACACACCACATCTATATAATGTGTACACACACCACTTCTATATGTTGTGTACACACACCACTTCTATATACTGTGTACACACACCCCTTCTATATACTGTGTACACACACCACTTCTATATACTGTGTACTCACACCACTTTTATTTACTGTGTACATACACCACTTCTATATACTGTATACACACACCACTTCTATATACTGTGTACACACCACTTCTATATACTGTGTATATACACCACTTCTATATACAGTGTACACACACCACTTCCATATACTGTGTACACACACCACTTTTATATACTGTGTACATACACCACTTCTATATACTGTGTGCACACAAGTTTATTCTCTAGATCCAGACATGAATTTTTCTATAACCGGGTGACTGCCAAGGGCCGCCACTCAGTGATGCAAGATCAAAGACTGACTGTCATATGACAAGTGACAAAACATTGATCTGTTTGCCATCTGAGAGATCTGAGGAAAGTGCAACAAACTTAGCCTATGACTTAGTTGTTGGGTTGCATCACCTGTGTCAGAAGGGGGGGAGGGGGGGGGGGGGCTGAGTGGTCTCAAGGTATGGTGTCTGCCTTGAGTGCTGGAGGTCCCGGGTTTAAGCCCTGGTGAGGGCCAGGATTTGTTCACGTGGACTTCTAGTAACAAAATTTCCCCTGGTCTCTGTGTATTGTTCCGCACGTAAAATATCCCTTGGCAGTTGGAAATCAAAAAAGGGTAGCCTAACAGCGCTGCCCGGGCAAAATTTTGACTTAAAAATCTACCCAAAGTATTTCAGGATCCTCGCCAGTGCTACAGAGTTTGTGCACTGAGCTGAGATCTCCGGACTTAGGCTTGAGTTAGGAGTAGAACGGAGCACTTATGGGTTACACCTGTATGCCGTGATATTGATCCGTCGACTAAACTAGACAAGAAATGGACCAAACGTGGTCTATGACTTACTTGTTGGGTTCCAGCTGTCCCAGGTTCAGCGATTGTGAGTCTGAGTGCACCATCTGTGTCAGCAGGTTATCCCCATCTGGGCCAGTGTCTAAAACTGAAATCCTATAGAAGCAACAGAGGAATGTATATATATATATATATATATATATATATATATATATATATATATATATATATATATATATTTGTGTGTGTGTGTGTGTGTGTGTATGTGTGTGGGAGTGGGTGGGTGTATGTGTGTGGGTGTGTGTGTGTGTGGGTGTGTGTGTATCTGTGTGTGTGGGTGTATGTGTGTGTGGGTGGGTGTATGTGTGTGGGTGTGTGTGTGGGAGTGTGTGTGTGGGTGTGTGTGTGTGTGGGTGGGTGGGTGGGTGTATGTGTGGGTGGGTGGGTGGGTGTATGTGTGTGGGTGTGTGTGTGGGAGTGTGTGTAGGTGTGTGTGTGTGTGGGTGTGTGTGGGTGGGTGTGGGTGTATGTGTGTGTGTGAGTGTGTGTGGGTGTGTGTGCATGCGTGCATGCATGTGTACTTGCATGCATGCATGCGTGCATGCATGGCCGGGGGGAAGGGGGTTGTGGACAACATGAATACAAGCCAGGTTATGCTGTGGTTAGTGCACTGGTTTATCGAGGCAATGGTTTTGGTTCAATCCCCAGCAGAAGAAAGACTTTTTACTGATCATTTCTTGTCTGTTGGTTAAGACAGAATTAGAATGACAGCCCTAATGGCAACCTCATCAATGCTCGTGTCACTCTGAGCACTTTGTCACAAAGTGTAGATGTTAATTGTTCCAAAAACACATCAGTTTTGGATTCACTCTTTCCTATTTCCATCCTCGTTTGAAACACACTTAAATCCAAACACAAGACCCCATATGTTGCTGCATCTGTCACTATCCATTTAGCCAGCAATCATTCATAGATTGTCATAATGTTGTTGCATTTGCTACTGTGTCTCCAACCAGCAATCATTCATATATTGTTTTAATGTTGTTGCATCTGTCAATGTGTCTCAAGCTAGCAATCATTCATAGATTGTCTTAATGTTGTTGCATCTGTCAATGTGTCTCAAGCTAGCAATCATTCATATATTGTCTTAATGTTTTTGCATCTGTCACTGTGTCTCCAGCTAGCAATCATTCATATATTGTCTTAATGTTTTTGCATCTGTCACTGTGTCTCAAGCTAGCAATCATTCATATATTGTTTTAATGTTGTTGCATCTGTCAATGTGTCTCAAGCTAGCAATCATTCATAGATTGTCTTAATGTTGTTGCATCTGTCAATGTGTCTCAAGCTAGCAATCATTCATATATTGTCTTAATGTTTTTGCATCTGTCACTGTGTCTCCAGCTAGCAATCATTCATAGATTGTTTTAATGTTGTTGCATCTGTCACTGTGTCTCCAGCTAGCAATCATTCATATATTGTCTTAATGTTGTTGCATCTGTCACTGTGTCTCCAGTTAGCAATCATTCATAGACTGTCTTAATGTTGTTGCATCTGTCACTGTGTCTTCAGCCAGCAATCATTCATATATTGTCTTAATGTTGTTGCATCTGTCACTGTGTCTCCAGCCAGCAATCATTCATATATTGTCTTAATGTTGTTGCATCTGTCACTGTGTCTCCAGCCAGCAATCATTCATATATTGTCTTAATGTTGTTGCATCTGTCACTGTGTCGCCAGCTAGCAATCATTCATATATTGTCTTAATGTTGTTGCATTTGCCACTGTGTCTCCAGTTAGCAATCATTCATAGAATGTCATAATGTTGCTGCATCTATCACTGTGTCTCCAGCTAGCAATCATTCATATATTGTCTTAATGTTATTGCATTTGGTACTGTGTCTCTACCTAGCAATCATTCATATATTGTCTTAATGTTGCTGCATCTGTCAATGTGTATCTAGCTAGCAATCATTCTTAGAGTCCTAATGTTGTTGCATCTGACACTGTGTCTCCAGGTAGCAATCATTCATATATTGTCTTAATGTTGCTGCATCTGTCAATGTGTATCCAGTTAGCAATCATTGATAGAATGTCTTTATGATGTTGCATCAGACACTGTGTTTCCATCTAGCAATCATTCATAGAATGTCTTAATGTTGCTGCATCTGTCACTGTGTCTCCAGCTAGCAATCTTCATTGGCCTCCCGCATAGTGTTCTTGTTTTGCCACCCCTCTTTTAACTTGCTGTTCTCATAGTCGGACCATGGTTGTAGATTCAGAGTCATCACTTGGTTCTCGCAAATGACTTACTTCTCGTAGAGAATTCAGAATGTCAGCCTGGTCCATGGCTCGTCTGCCTTCCACAGTAGCCTTACCTGCAAGCTTGTCAGCCTGCTCATTTCTTCATACATCTGCATGCCCTGGCATGAAATTAAAACTAATATTTGCCAGCCACGACCGCTCCAGAGACAGCAACCACTCTCTTCGAATCCACCCCATCTCTGTCTTCTTAAGCATGCTCATTGAGTCGCTAAGGAAACATCCCTAGTGAATGTCTGTGTCTTGAGCCATGTTACTGCTTTACTGCCATGACTTCCATAGTCAGGCTACTTGTGGTCAAAGCAAAAGTTCATCATAACTCACTTAGGCCTAGCACATGGACTGATCACTAGCACTTAAGCCTGGCAACCAGATACTCTTATGATAACACTACTGACCCTTTGATTTGCTAAACCAAATTTTGAACAGACTCGTTTGAAAAGTCCTCCTCAACTAAACAGTAATAGAGAGATATAGAGAGAGAAAGAGGAGAGTGAACACAGTAAAGCTGGAAGAGAGACACTGCCAGACTGTTCAATGTGAGTGTGTATATGGGGTTGATAGATTGTATGTATTACCTATGATTGTAGTGATATAGAACTAGTTTATATACATTCATGATTATGTCTTCTAAGCTCTCAACAAGAGCACCAGGTTTTCCTGTGCAGTAACAACGAGGAGGGACCAGGTGGCATCAGGACGGAACACTGTTCCAAACACGGACCAGAAATGTTTCTCTGATCATAGCTGTCAATAGCAGACCATAGGGGAATCCTATTGGAAGCGAGGCAGATCATTAACCCGGCCGCAGATCCAGACAGGAAACAAGTAACTTTAAAGTTATGTACATGCTTTTCATCACTACCTTATATGATTGTTGTATTGCATAAACCTCTACAGTTTCACTAGCATCATCCTGATAACTGTTATATGTTCAATGATTAACGATAGACAATAAAAGTTGATAGTAGTTTGTTTTAATTCATAATTATCTGTTATTTTCCAATAATGCATGTATGTGAGTGTGTGAACAGTGGTGGGGGATTACTTACACACCAGGATGGGGAGTGTTGTCAGGGGGACACCTGCACTGTCTAGTAGCCTAGCAGTATACATAAACCTAGGCATTTAACTTTCCCTTTCCCACTCCTTGGGGATACCAGGACCAGCTAATTATTAACGAGCCAATGGCAGCAGTACTCTTTAGTTGTCCAGTGGCTTAATCTTTATTTCAGCCATATAGATTTTGTCCCGAGTCAATTTCTGACAAATTGGGGTTGCCCGCCAGTGATAGTACATAACTGAGTGGCAGCACCCCCCCCCCCCCCCCCGCCTTTCTGACAGAGATGGCACCTGATTGATTGATTGACTGATTGATTGCTTGGTTGGTTGGTTGGTTGGTTGATTGGTTGGTTGGTTGATTGACCTGGGCTTGCAGGTCAACACAGCCTAAAATGGGTACCAGGAAATTTTCTGGAAAGTGAAAGTGGCCCTGATTGTATCAATCACATCACCTATCCTGTGAAAGTGTCCATGATTGTATCAATCACATCACCTATCCAGCAAAAGTGTCCCGATTATATCGATCACATCACCTATCCAGTGAAAGTGTCCCTGATTATATCAATCACATCACCCATCCAGTGAAAGTGTCCCTGATTATATCAATCACATCACCCATCCAGTGAAAGTGGCCCTGATTGTATCAATCACATCACCTATCCAGCGAAAGTGTCCCTGATTATATCGATCACATCACCTACCCAGTGAAAGTGTCCCTGATTATATCGATCACATCACCCATCCAGTGAAAGTGTCCCTGATTATATCAATCACATCACCTATCCAGTGAAAGTGTCCCTAATTATATCGATCACATCACCCATCCAGTGAAAGTGTCCCTGATTATATCAATCACATCACCTATCCAGTGAAAGTGTCCCTGATTATATCGATCACATCACCCATCCAGTGAAAGTGTCCCTGATTATATCAATCACATCACCTATCCAGTGAAAGTGTCCCTGATTATATCGATCACATCACCCATCCAGTGAAGTGTCCCTGATTATATCAATCACATCACCTATCCAGCGAAAGTGTCCCTGATTATATCGATCACATCACCTATCCAGTGAAAGTGTCCCTGATTATATCGATCACATCACCCATCTAGTGAAAGTGTCCCTGATTATATCAATCACATCAACCATCTAGTGAAATTGTCCCTGATTATATCGATCACATCACCTATCCAGTGAAAGTGTCCCTGATTATATTGATCACATCACCCATCTAGTGAAAGTGTCCCTGATTATATCAATCACATCACCTATCCTGTGAAAGTGTCCCTGATTATATCAATCACATCACCCATCTAGTGAAAGTGTCCCTGATTATATCGATCACATCACCCATCCAGTGAAAGTGTCCCTGATTATATCAATCACATCACCTATCCAGCGAAAGTGTCCCTGATTATATCAATCACATCACCTATCCAGTGAAAGTGTCCCTGATTATATCGATCACATCACCCATCTAGTGAAAGTGTCCCTGATTATATCAATCACATCAACCATCTAGTGAAAGTGTCCCTGATTATATCGATCACATCACTTATCCAGTGAAAGTGTCCCTGATTATATCGATCACATCACCTATCCAGTGAAAGTGTCCCTGATTATATCGATCACATCACCCATCTAGTGAAAGTGTCCCTGATTATATCAATCACATCACCTATCCAGTGAAAGTGTCCCTTATTATATCAATAACATCACCCATCTAGTGAAAGTGTCCCTGATTATATCGATCACATCACCTATCCAGTGAAAGTGTCCCTGATTATATCGATCACATCACCCATCTAGTGAAATTTGTCCCTGATTATATTGATCACATCAACCATCTAGTGAAAGTGTCCCTGATTATATCGATCACATCACCTATCCAGTGAAAGTGTCCCTGATTATATCGATCACATCACCAATCTAGTGAAAGTGGCCCTGATTATATTGATCACATCACCTATCCAGTGAAAGTGTCCCTGATTATATCGATCACATCACCCATCTAGTGAAAGTGTCCCTGATTATATCAATCACATCACCTATCCAGTGAAAGTGTCCCTGATTATATCAATCACATCACCCATCTAGTGAAAGTGTCCCTGATTATATTGATCACATGACCTATCCAGTGAAAGTGTCCCAGATTATATCGATCACATCACCCATCTAGTGAAAGTGTCCCTGATTATATCAATCACATCAACCATTTAGTGAAAGTGTCCCTGATTATATTGATCACATCACCTATCTAGTGAAAGTGTCCCTGATTATATCGATCACATCACCCATCTAGTGAAAGTGTCCCTGATTATATCAATCACATCACCTATCCAGTGAAAGTGTCCCTGATTATATCAATCACATCACCCATCTAGTGAAAGTGTCCCTGATTATATCGATCACATCACCTATCCAGTGAAAGTGTCCCTGATTATATCGATCACATCACCCATCTAGTGAAAGTGTCCCTGATTATATCGATCACATCAACCATCTAGTGAAAGTGTTCCTGATTATATCGATCACATCACCTATCCAGTGAAAGTGTCCCTGATTATATCGATCACATCACCTATCCAGTGAAAGTGTCCCTGATTATATCGATCACATCACCTATCCAGTGAAAGTGTCCCTGATTATATCGATCACATCACTTATCCAGTGAAAGTGTCCCTGATTATATCAATCACATCACCCATCTAGTGAAAGTGTCCCTGATTATATCGATCACATCACCTATCCAGTGAAAGTGTCCCTGATTATATCGATCACATCACCCATCTAGTGAAAGTGTCCCTGATTATATTAATCACATCAACCATCTAGTGAAAGTGTCCCTGATTATATCGATCACATCACCTATCCAGTGAAAGTGTCCCTGATTATATCGATCACATCACCCATCTAGTGAAAGTGTCCCTGATTATATCGATCACATCACCTATCCAGTGAAAGTGTCCCTGATTATATCAATCACATCAACCATCTAGTGAAAGTGTCCCTGATTATATCAATCACATCACCTATCCAGTGAAAGTGTCCCTGATTATATCGATCACATCACCCATCTAGTGAAAGTGTCCCTGATTATATCGATCACATCACCTATCCAGTGAAAGTGTCCCTGATTATATCGATCACATCACCCATCCAGTGAAAGTGTCCCTGATTATATCGATCACATCAACCATCTAGTGAAAGTGGCCCTGATTATATTGATCACATCAACCATCTAGTGAAAGTGGCCCTGATTATATCAATCACATCACCCATCCAGTGAAAGTGTCCCTGATTATATCGATCACATCACCTATCAGCGAAAGTGACCCTGATTATATCAATCACATCACCTATCCAGTGAAAGTGGCCCTGATTATATCAATCACATCACCTATCCAGTGAAAGTGGCCCTGATTATATCAATCACATCACCCATCCAGTGAAAGTGTCCCTGATTATATCAATCACATCACCTATCCAGTGAAAGTGGCCCTGATTATATCAATCACATCACCTATCCAGCGAAATTGACCCTGATTATATCAATCAAATTAACCATCTAGTGAAAGTGGCCCTGATTATACTGATCACATCACCCATCTAGTGAAAGTGACCCTGATTATATCGATCACATCACCCATCTAGTGAAAGTGTCACTAATTATACCAATCACATCACCCATCTATGAAATATGAAGAGATTCACAGGAAAATTAGGAAGCTATGCAAAGAGGCAAAAGAAACATAGCTTGAGGAAAATTGCAAGGAAATTAAACACCAACAAAACACCCAGAATACCAAATTAATGCACAAAAGAATTAATGACATAACTAACAAAATAACACATACATCAACGGGTTGCCTAATAACCAAAGATGGCAAAATCATAATAGAAAAAGATCAGATTTTACATGTGCAGCCAGATTATGTGAAAGACCTTTATGATGATACAAGAGAAGAACAATATGATCATCGGAATAATAATGAAGGACCATCAATTTTGAAGATGGAAGTTCAGAATTCTCTTAACCATATGAAAACTGGCAAGACCCCGCGTAAAGATAACATCACAATAGAAATTATCAATGCCTTAGAAGAATATGGAATAGACCAAGTCACCAGACTGCTGAACGCAATATACGATACTGGAGATATACCTCGTGAATTATGTAATTATATATTTATTGCAATCCCGAAGGAATTAAGAGCCATGGAATGCGATCAACACAGAACAATTAGTATTATAAGCCACATCACGAAGATTCTGCTGAGAATTATCATGCAAAGAGTTAGGGAGAAAATACAACCTGAAATAGGAGAAGAACAATGTGGGTTTGTAGAAGGCATGGGCACAATAAATGCTGTGTATATACTGAGAACAGTAATTGAGCGTTCTATAGAAGTAAACAAAGATCTATATATCTTTGCTTTATTGACTACACAAAGGCTTTCGATAAAGTGAGACATGTCGACATAATAAGGATGCTTGAAGATCTACATATTGATGGAAAAGACCTTAGACTTGTAAAAAACATATATTGGAAACAACAAGCTGCCATCAGAATTGATAACGATGTAGGTCAATATCAGCCTATTAAAAGAGGTGTGAGACAGGAATGTGTAATGTCTCCAGATCATTTTTCCCTGTACAGTGAAAATATTTTCAGAAATATAGAAGATATGGAAGGAATCAACATTGGGGGACGATGCATAAATAACATTAGATATGCAGATGATACAGTCTTGATTGCAGACAATGAACAGGCCCTGCAAAACTTAGTGGATGCGGTTGTGGCACACAGTGAACAACTAGGGTTAGAACTGAATATTAAGAAGACACAGATTATGGTTGTCACTGGGAAGAAGGAAATACCACAATATGATATACGAGTAGATGGGCATATTCTTAAGCAAGTGAATCGATACAGTTATCTCGGCATAGTCATAACATCTGATGGGAGATGCCTTGAAGAGATTAGAACAAGAATTGCCATTGTGAAGGTAGCCTTTTGCAAGATGAAAACATACTGACCAATAAAAAGATATCAATTGAAATGAGAAAAAGAGTGTTGAAGTGCTACATAGAACCTGTACTTTTGTCAGCACTGAACGTTGCTTTAAGGCTACATATCAACCTCCAACGACACACAGGGAACACACGGCAGCTGCCATAGCTCCCTCAATGGTGGACTTGTTTGTGTATGGTGCCACTGTGTTGACATCCACAAGGAATACAGTCGTAATTCTACATATGTTCCATGCATTATGCCGTGCTACTATGCAACGCACATATGGACTAATTTGTTTCAAATACATCCCAAACCATATTGTCCTGTGTGGGTCTGACAACCTCAGTGTGAGGCGTGTTTCCTGTAAACCATCATGGCTAGCAGCATCATTCGGCTGACATCTGAATACTACTCAGTGTGACAAGATCGCCTCGGGGACTGAGAGTTAACCACACCCGAGGTGTCTCTAGCACTCCCGTGTATTCTGACCCCAGGGGCTGGACAGGTAGATACACTGTTTACTCTGCTGTTGACCTCGTATTAGTTAATTATGTCTACAAGTCCCTCCAGATTCTAGACCCCCACTATCTACCTTATTCCTTGGCACAATGAACCCTGAGGCATCGTCCGAGACCACACTCAATAATTGAACAAAGAATAAGTCAACATACACAAAGTTTATTCTACCCTTGAGAATATAGAAATGAATTGAACACCCTGATAGAATAATTCTATTTACAAAAGTAGAGGATAGAGTAGAGACAGAATCAGAGATATGGCTCAAATCATCATCAGGCTGAGAAGTAGAAATCATCATCAGGCTGAGAAGTAGATTGGATGCAGATGTCCCGTCCAGTCGGTCCGCCACTCACCCGGCTTCCTTTCAGTGAGATCACTAGAACCTTGGAGACCACTCCGTCCCCAGAGCTTGGATCGACAACAAGAGGAGTTAACCACTTGAACCTCACTCAACTGGATGAACTGCACTCCATCACTTCCTAATGAGTCACTGTTAAAGGCACTAAACAGTTCTCTGTAGACAGCCTAGCTGGGAGTCCCTCCTTCTTGAGGTGACGCCAGTTACTCTCGACTTCAATAAATGTCTGTAGCCAATGACCAATCTAATGGTCCCAGAATAATATCACGTACCCCTGTTTGGGTAATAGTATAGTTCTGCTGCGAGTTCACAAGAGTCATATGAGAAAACCATTTCACAGTTCGTAGACTCTATAGTTACACCATTTGGATCAAGCATCTATTTCACAGTTCACTGCAACAATGTTCATTTGGAAAATAATTAGTTGTCCTATATACCTGTTAACACTTTATAGAGTCACAATACGTAAGCTGGTGTAGGTCTCATCGTGATCTGCCACTTGTGCTGACGTAGGTCGTGCACAAGGTTATGTGCTAATCTCTGCTTTAAGTTTCTGACGATTAGGCGGATCAACAATAGACTTGGACTTGATGAGCTCCCAGAGCTGAGATTACCCCACCTTGATACATCTCACTGGGTAAACATAGAAACATCATTCTGTATACAGTCGCTTGTCTCTTACACTTAAGCGTGATTGCTCAGGTTGCTGAACATCTCATTGCTGAAATAGAGCATCTTCAAACTGTCAGAAAAAGAAACAAACCATCACGTCCCACATGTGCAATTTCAGGGCACTGGAATCAACTTGGTGAGAATCATTCAGTCAGGATGATCCACCCTTTCGCTAGATGTGGTTTAGTCAGGCGTGGTAAGTAGTGTCTCTACCATTCGCTATGGTACACGAAGTGGTTTCAGGCAAACACTAATTGTAGTAGGCTGGTTCCTCAACAGGCAACTCCTGAAAGGAAGAGCGATCGGTGAGAGTATTCGGCCCCAACCATTGGTCCACATGCATCAAATCATTGACTACTCAACCCTCAGTCAAGCTAATTAGTTATTCAACTAACTAGAGCAACATCTCTATGTTGAGAGTAGTAAAGCATGGGTATCCGTCAATGTCAGATGGCCTCAAAGAACAGCCCGTCAAACAGAGTAAGTAACAAGAATTACGAGTCTGATCGTACGTCTCACATATCCCTATTCATCTACCAGTTGTCGCTAACGTCAATAGCTATCCTAGTTCTAGAGTTAACAGAACTAAACATTAAGGTGAGGCTTCCCTGGACCCCAACCTTACATTATACATTCAATAGTAAACATAATAACGATCAATGTACCATCACTCGGGATATAGTAACAATACATGACCACATAACGTATGTACACACTCTATTTCGCTGGTGGGACATCCTGTCCCCCCTGTAGCGAAACTCTTCTTATTAGACTCTTCCCTAGAGTCAAGAAGTCCTCTTGGCAAAACATGTTCCCCACATGTTCCAAGGGTTCTGCTCCAGTTCTGACCATCCAAGAGGATTAGCCTTGGCCTGGGCCGAACTTCACGGCTGGCCTGGTCTGCCAGTCCCACACTTTCATAACTTGCTCTCAATCCCCATATCCCATTTATCCCCGTGCCTCATTCAACCTCCTTTTGTCCTTCCATACTTCTATCACATCAGCACTGACTCGTACTTATGCAAGTATGAATAGAACAGGAATGGAAGAAAAGACTTAAGAACGCATGTTTACATCGCGACGGTGACGCATTGGTATCACGCGTTGAACCACTCGGTGTTCGAAATCGCTTCTAGAAGTATCACATAACATGACCTAATAGACATTATATATATATATATATATATATATATATATATATATATATATATATATATATATATATATATATATATATATATATATATATATATATATATCATCATCATCATCATCATCATCATCATCATCAATGAAGAACTTACCTTCTCACAGAATTCCACAATTCCACAAAATGAATTCACTATTTCGTTAACACACAATAGTTACATCCTTCCCTGTGGCTAAGCATTAAGTGCTCTCTTTACTTAGTAGCTAAGCACATCACTGTCTGAATTCTCCAACTAACAACTTACCTGGCTATCCAACAGTTCTTCTAGCCTCAGTTACTGACTGACATAAGTTAGGTTCATATCATACGCTAGTAACTGTACCCTATTATAGAACAGCAACATAGTATATGCAACTATCTATCACACATGGTTAATAAGTGGTGAACACAATACGTCGATACAACGGACTTTCTGTTCTAATCAGTTGACAGAACTACACAGGCTTGTAAACAAACGTGACACACACAGGTGTATACGCCCTAGTTTCTCAACTACGTTATCGATCCGTTTCTCATTAGCGATGCAAAGTCAACCACATATTTAATGAGATTAGAACGTTTTGTGATCAATTACAAAATTAAATTATTTAACCAAGTAAATATCTGAATTACTTGAACCAGACTCCAGTCAGCTACCAGAACTGTTCATGGGCAAGCATGCCGTAATGGGTCGACAGTCAGCTTCATCTTGGTTGGGTGTGAGATGCTATACAATCGGCCTAGCAGAGCCATGCATCCTCACGCCTTGAGATGGAGAAAGCGAATGACTCTCCCAGCCGCATTTCTCCTATGTGCGTATCAACGCGCACGAGAAACGAGTGCTTCTTGACGCAAGTCAACTTCTCGGACAACATTCATTCCCCGGACTAGAATTTCTAGATTCTTCTGCACGAGAATTTGTTGGTGCACCCAGCAACCCTGGTCACTCACAGCCAGGTGCTTCGAGAACCTACTAGACGGAAAATCCCATCGACTTCCCCCAGGCTATTAATAACCTGGAAAGTCCCTGATGACGCGCCGAATAGAGCCAAAACCTAGTAGACAAAAGACAGATGAAGCGCCGTTTCGTCACATAGGCCCCTGACTTTAAGAGGATCGACCCCGTCGTTCCACTTCTTCGCAGAAGCTGTCTATGTCGTTCCATCTTCTCTCTTAGAGACCGGGTGGCGGGTGAGGACGTCTAACCTGACAATATTTCATAGGATACTTTTACCATCTTTGGTGGGGTGACAAGCTATTAAGTATCACGGGTGATCAACACCTACTCTGCTACTGCGATCGGGCATCTTGCAGTATCTTGCGGACCAGAGCTCCCGTCTCGATCTGATTTAACGATCACTCCTGCCAGAGTTTACTGGACTTCTGCAACTCCAGCTTCCCCTTTTGAGGACCCAGCTGGACTGCAGTCGGTCTGTTTGAGGAATGGGAATGGGCCCTGCCACCCGATTTCGAATTCGTTCCCCTCGATTGGGAGCAGTACTTGAACTTGGTCTCCAACCGCGAAGGATATCTTCATCTTAGTCCGTTTTCCAGGTGTGAATTTACGGCACTCAGGACAAGACCTGATATATCTGCGCACGTCGCCTGTCATTCCCGGCCACCAATAGTACCGGGAAAGACACTTAGTGGTTGCCCCTACAGTCAGATGTCCGGTTGGGGATCTGACATGTATCGTTCACAGCAGATTAGCTCTGAAGCTCTCAGGAACCCACTTACATTCCCACTGCCGTTTCTCTGCTCCGGTCTGAATTAACTGCGACCGGTTTTCAGAGTTGAACTCACCCTGATTTAACGGGTTCATACCGTTGGACAACCTCTTTGAACAAGGACACACCGTCGCATCCTTGCTTCGAGCAGTACTCATCACATCCGGCGGAGGTTTCCGGAGACTTACCTTTTCTAGACTCTCTTCCTCTGTAGATCTGACCTGCCTAGACTTATGGATGCTAGGGTGCTTTGGTTCGCCCAAAAACACGTACTTCCGGCCAAGAATCATGGGATAGATATGATCCGGTACTACTGCCACCTGAATGCGTCCAGTAACGTACTTGCTCCGAATCTCCACATTGGCAATCGGGCAACGTAACGCTACCACACTCCTACTAGCTGGCTGTATCTCCGTTATCTCCCCGGTGAGTTGCTCTGGGCCTGTCAGGTGGGATGCAATTACAGCAAGAAATTGCAATTCTGTGTCATAGAGTCACATCACCTGTTGTCCGGTCACTTCCACTCTCTCAACCACTGGAGGTCTCTTAGGTTCAGAATCCCATCAACTGACTTCACTTTCCTGCAGGGTCTATCCCTAACCTCTGTAAGACAAGCAAAGTGTAACTCCTTTGTCTTACTCTTGCACTCACTCATATTGTGAGTGCTGGACTTGCAGAATTTGCACCACCGTTCACTCCACTTCCTATTTGGAGAGCTAGGTGGGCTATTCTTACCTGGGTTGACGTTAGAGGTCTTCTCTAAGGAGTTTACCTGTTTCGTCGGTTCACTAGAACCTTTGGCCTTCTTTGATGCCGTACTTGACTTACCTTGATCCTTATCTTCCGATCTCGGATCGGTTGGACTGGTGTCCCGAGTCTCGCCATAGACTTCAACATACCTTTCAGCTAACTTGGAGACTATATCCAATCTCTCAGCCCCATTCTCATCTAAGAAGTTTCACAAGGGTATCGACATTTGCATTCGCATCTGATCTACAACCATCCACTCACGCAAACTTTCATACTCCTCTTTAAATCTGGCCAAGGCCATCCATTTAAGAAGGTATGAGTTCAATCTCACACTGTATGCTGAAAACAATTCACCAGGTTCCCGCTTCGAAGTTCTAAACTTCCGTCGGTACGAGTGCGCTGTGATTTCAAATCTCTTCAAGAGAGCCGCTTTTAATGCCGGGTAATCATTCTGCATCCCCGGTGGCAAGCGTGCATAGACTTCGTAACCGGCGCCTCGAAGTCCCTGGGAGAGTTTCAAACACCATTTCTGTTTGTCTAACCCCATTGCAATAGACATAGCTTCGTACTTCTCTAAGTACTGGTCTATCCGTTCTTTCTCGGGTTCGAACGGCTGTAAAGGCCACTTCATAGCCTGGTAGTCACGTCTACTGGCTGACTCTGAGCCAGGAGGTACACCTCCTCCCACAGCTCCTTCAGTTACACCAGTAGCTGGCGCTTGTGCCTCAAGTAGCTTCATTCGATACTCGTGGTCACGTCTCTCTCTGTCAGCTTCCAACTCAAGCCGTTTCATCTCGCTGTCAGCAGCTATCTTCTTTTCCTCTAAAGCCACTTTACTAGCTTCAAGTTCTCGTTCTGCTCTCCTCCTCTCTCTTTCCTCTTGGCGAAAATTTATTTCCACCACTTGAACATAGGATTTCAATGTATCACCCTCTAGACCTAACTTATGCCCAGTTGCCTGAACTTTGGCTAAGTCTAACTCTTGGGTAGACATGTTGACTATGAGATGGGGTTACCTATGTGTATGTGTGTGCCAAGCAATACAATTAATAACTAACTAAAAGTATTAACTAAACAATACCACAACATGAATGTCCATCAGACAGTTCTGAGATAGGTAGAAGTAGTAGAATCTTATGCAGACTGATAGTAGAGGATATAGACTAAGTCAGTATCCCTACGAGAGGTCCTAACAACACACAGAGTCCTCGAATAATCCCGGACGATCCCCCATTCTATTCTGGAGTGTGACAAGATTGCCTCGGGGACTGAGAGTTAACCACACCCAAGGTGTCTCTAGCACTCCCGTTTATTCTGACCCCAGGGGCTGGAAAGGTAAATACACTGTTTACTCTGCTGTTGACCTCGTATTAGTTAATTATGTCTACAAGCCCCTCCAGATTCTAGACCCCCACTATCTACCTACTCCCTTGGGACAATGAACCATGAGGCATCGTCAGAGACCACACTCAATAATTGTACAAAGAATAAGTCAACATACACAAAGTTTATTCTACCCTTGAGAATATAGAAATGAATTGAACACCCTGATAGAATAATTCTATTTACAAAAGTAGAGGATAGAGTAGAGACAGAATCAGATATATGGCTCAAATCATGATCAGGCTGAGAAGTAGATTGGATGCAGATGTCCCGTCCAGTCGGTCCGCCACTCACCCGGCTTCCTTCCAGTGAGATCACTAGAACCTTGGAGACCACTCCATTCCCAGAGCTTGGATCGACAACAAGGAGTTAACCACTTGAACCTCACTCAACTGGATGAACTGCACTCCATCACTTCCTAATGAGTCACTGTTAAAGGCACTAAACAGTTCTCTGTAAACAGCCTGGCTGGGAGACCCTCCTCATTGAGGTGACGCCAGTTACTCTCGACTTCAATAAATGTCTGTAGCCAATGACCAATCTAATGGTCCCAGAATAATATCACGTACCCTGCGAGTTCACAAGAGTCATATGAGAAAACCATTTCACAGTTCGTAGACTCTATAGTTACACCATTTGGATCAAGCATCTATTTCACAGTTCACTGCAACAATCTTCATTTGGACAATAATTAGTTGTCCTATATACCTGTTAACACTTTATAGAGTCACAATACATAAGCTGGTGTAGGTCTCATCGTGACCTGCCACTTGTGCTGACGTAGGTCCTGCACAAGGTTACGTGCTAATCTCTGCTTTAAGTTTCTGACGATTAGGCGGATCAACAATAGACTTGGACTTGATGAGCTCCCAGGGCTGAGATTACCCCACCTTGATACATCTCACTGGGTAAACATAGAAACATCATTCCGTATACAGTCGCTTGTCTCTTACACTTAAGCGTGATTGCTCAGGTTGCTGAACATCTCATTGCTGAAATAGAGCATCTTCAAACTGTCAGAAAAAGAAACAAACCATCACGTCCCACATGTGCAATTTCAGGGCACTGGAATCAACTTGGTGAGAATCATTCAGTCAGGATGATTCACCCTTTCGCTAGATGTGGTTTAGTCAGGCGTGGTAAGTAGTGTCTCTACCATTCGCTATGGTACACGAAGTGGTTTCAGGCAAACACCAATTGTGGTAGGCTGGTTCCTCAACAGGCAACTCCTGAAAGGAAGAGTGATCGGTGAGAGTATTCGGCCCCAACCATTGGTCCACATGCATCAAATCATTGACTACTCAACCCTCAGTCAAGCTAATTAGTTATTCAACTAACTAGAGCAACATCTCTATGTTGAGAGTAGTAAAGCATGGGTATCCGTCAATGTCAGATGGCCTCAAAGAACAGCCCGTCAAACAGAGTAAGTAACAAGAATGACGAGTCTGATCGTACGTCTCACATATCCCTATTCATCTACCAGTTGTCGCTAACGTCAATAGCTATCCTAGTTCTAGAGTTAACAGAACTAAACATTAAGGTGAGGCTTCCCTGGACCCCAACCTTACATTATACATTCAATAGTAAACATAATAAGACCATCACTCGGGATATAGTAACAATACATGACCACATAACGTATGTACACACTCTATTTCGCTGGTGGGACATCCTGTCCCCCCTGTAGCGAAACTCTTCTTATTAGACTCTTCCCTAGAGTCAAGAAGTCCTCTTAGCAAAACATGTTCCCCACATGTTCTAAGGGTTCTGCTCCAGTTCTGACCATCCAAGAGGATTAGCCTTGGCCTGGGCCGAACTTCACGGCTGGCCTGGTCTGCCAGTCCCATACTTTCATAACTTGCTCTCAATCCCCATATCCCATTTCCCCCCGTGCCTCATTCAACCTCCTTTTGTCCTTCCATACTTCTATCACATCAGCACTGACCCGTACTTATGCAAGCATGAACAGAACAGGACAGGGAAGAAAAGACTTAAGAACGCATGTTTACATCGCGATGGTAACGCCTTGGTATCACGCGTCTAACCACTCGGCGTTCGGTATCGCTTCTAGAAGTATCACATAACATGACCTAATATATATATATATATATATATATATATATATATATATATATATATATATATATATATATATATATATATATACATCATGACACATCATATATATATATATATATATATATATATATATATATATATATATATATATATATATATATATATATATATATCATCAATGAAGAACTTACCTTCTCACAGAATTCCACAATTCCACAAAATGTTTTCACTATTTCGTTAACACACAATAGTTACATCCTTCCCTGTGGCTAAGCATTAAGTGCTCTCTTTACTTAGTAGCTAAGAACATCACTGTCTGAATTCTCCAACTAACAACTTACCTGGCTATCCAACAGTTCTTCTAGCCTCAGTTACTGACTGACATAAGTTAGGTTCATATCATACACTAGTAACTGTATCCTATTATAGAGCAGCAACATAGTATATGCAACTATCTATCACACATGGTTAATAACTGGTGAACACAATATGTCGATACAATGGACTTTCTGTTCTAATCAGTTGACAGAACTACACAGGCTGGTAAACAAACGCAACATGCGCAGGTGTATACGCCCTAGTTTCTCAACTACGTTATCGATCCGTTTCTCATTAGCGATGCAAAGTCAACCGCATATTTAATGAGATTAGAACGATTACGTTTTGTGATCAATTACAAAATTAAATTATTTAACCAAGTAAATACCTGAATTACTTGAACCAAACTCCAGTCAGCTACCAGAACTGTTCATGGGCAAGCATGCCGTAATGGGTTGACAGTCAGCTGCATCTTGGTTGGGTGTGAGACGCTATACAATCGGCCTAGCAGAGCCATGCGTCCTCACGCCTTGAGATGGAGAAAGTGAATGACTCTCCCAGCCGCATTTCTCCTACGTTCGTATCAACGCGCACGAGAAACGAGTGCTTCTTGATGCAATTCAACTTCTCGGACAACATTCATTCCCCGGACTAGAATTTCTAGATTCTTCTTCACGAGAATTTGTTGGTGCACCCAGCAACACTGGTCACTCATATCCAGGTGCTTCGAGAACCTACTAGACGGAAAATCCCATCGACTTCCCCCAGGCTATTAATAACCGGGAAAGTCCCTGATGACGCGCCAAATAGAGCCGAAACCTAGTAGACAAAAGACAGATGAAGCCTCGTTTCGTCACACTCAACATGTTGTTGCTTCCCAATGGTTGTGATTGGAGGCTCTGGGACTGATGATCACACATGCAGCCATACGTAGCCAAATTCCAGAGCAGCAGGTGGAGCTGCCATTTACTGCTCCATATGTGCTGCACAGAGTGGTCATATACAATTTTTGATTTTGAGATGCAACGCTTGGATGGGTTTAGACTAACTACCTAATCTGTCAGGGAACCTATCACGAACAATGACATTCTCAAGCAGAAGGTGTTACAGCAGATACTTTACACAGAACTATACATTGTTCAGGATTGTTGTGTCTGCCACCACTCTACCACTCTACAACACAACAGGATCTGCTATGTAATTTACCCATACATTGTCATGTTGGTGTTTCAGTACTACAGAGCTCTGTAAACTAGATTACTGATGTCGTCACTGCTTTGTTTGGTGCTCAACTATCTTCCTGCGAGATTTATGTTTCCGTTGTGTAGTGACTTTAACTATGTATTAGGTCCTATTTAATAGACATTGTATGACATTGGTTTTCTTCCCCGTATATATGTATCTACTGTGTTCGCCACGAATGAGGCGCTGGAACCTCTTGCCCCCTGGTTGATTGGGCCCGTCAGCTATTACAGTGGCCAGTATAGGAGATGGAAAACTCCAATTATAAACCCCCAAGTTTAAGGTTGACCAGCATGCTGAGGAACTGGATGGCCACGGGTAAGCTGGTCATGAACGTTGGACATCTGACAGGCGTGTGGGGCGGCACCAGGCATGTGGACTCCTGCGGGACATCCCCTGCCTCTTCCCTAGCAAGCAGGCAATACAAGGGTGACCTGTTATTTCCTGCAATATCCAAACTGTGCTTATGGAATTAAACACGGGAATCGTCGCCGGAGCTACGGAGCATTTGCTATGCGCTTGACACAGCTTTCAGAGGTTAGCAAAGAGAGAGTGAGGAGGAGAAGACAAGGATATGGTGTGAGAAGAAGGCATAGAAATATGAGGGCAGGCGCCAGAAGAACAAGACGAAAAGTGGAGAGACTAGGTTTCAACCATGTAAGAGTGGGATACTGGAACTGTCGTAGTGCCAGACAGAGAGGTCCTGTATTGGAGAGGCTAATATATGATTTTGATATCCTCATGCTCCAGGAGTTAAATACAGACAAATATCAGTTTTGTCAGAAAGGAACACTGGGACTGGCTTAAGGAATTGGAGGAATTGCCAGGTGATGGGCTACTTATATGTGGAGACTTCAATGCGAGGAACAGAGAATGGGACAGTAGTGGAGAAAACAGACAGGGAATTGCCCTTGCGGACGCCATGGTGGACTCCGATGTGGTCTGCATAAATGATGGTAGGCCGACTAGAATGGCAATGAGGCCTGGCAATGCAGACACAGCTATTGACTTGGCACTTGTCTCCCAGTCATCAGTTCTTGATGTAAAGTGGACTGTTTTGAATGACCATGGGAGTGATCACATGCCGTGTTCTGTCCTGATCTCTAAATCCAGGAAAGTTAAGGCTGGGAGAGCGCGCAAGGCCTTCCAGTATGCCTGGACTGACAGCCTTCTTGGACGCCTCAGACAGGAGGCATGCAACAGGACTGTTAAAACTCCTTTTTTGCAGCCCCCATGGTGGACTCTAGAAGTAGACCATACTTGGAAAGCAAAGAGAACTGCAGTGAAGTAGCTAAGGAAAGTGCGACAGACACCCCGAAGCTCACGAGTGGAAGTGGATACAGTGGAAAATGTCAAGAAAGATCAGGTGGAGGTTTTAAAGCGCTGTGCTGCAAAAGCCAAAAACGCAAACTGGGAATGTTTCATGAAGGCGAATGGAGGTGATAAAACACTGCGAAAATTCTGGAAGCTGCACAGACAAATACAAAGAAAATATCAGCCTATGACAGTGGGAACAATTTATAGAGATGATGGTGTGCACTTGACAACAGACAAAGAAAAAGGGGAGGAATTTCTCCAGAGATTTTTAGAGCAGACCAATCATAATGATGCGGACACCAGGGATGCAGTTAGAGAGGAGTTATCTGGCTTCTTCCAAGAGGTCTGGGAAGCTACAGGCCAGGAAAAGATACCTGGTCAAATGCAGCCACTTTTGCCTTTGACGTTTATGAGGAGTTCTAGAGGAGACAGGAAACAATGGCGGATCTTGATTTAGAGGATGCATACAATAGAGTTAGATATGATATTTTGATGACCGCACTGATGGAGAAGGGGGTCAATCCCTGGTTGGTGAACTGGCTAGCAGCCGTGCTGTATTCTCATCGGGTTGATCTCCGTCTGGGTGCATGGACCTCAGAGCTACATATTTTAACCCCGGGACTGCCACGGGGATCTGCAATCTCATCTGTGCTCCTTAACGTTTATACGAGCAAGATTGCAAACCTAGAAGCACCAGGGGTTGGAAGGATTCTAACATTTGCAGATGATATTCTTGCATATAAGTAGGGGAGAGATAGGGTACAAACAGCCCAGGAGCTACAGGCAACAGTAGACAAAGTGATTGACTGCTGTACTGAAATGAATGCTGTCATCCACCCGGAAAAGGCGGCTGTTTTGTGGTGATCTCTGGACAACAGGATTGTAAGTGCTGATGTCCCAAGCCTCATGATAGATGGTAGAAACGTCAACAGAGAGAAAAACTAAAGTATCTGGGAATCACATTTGACAGGAGCCTATCCTTCAAGGACCATGTGGAGACGGTTGTGACAAGATATCAAAAGGGACTCAATGCACTTAAAACTATGGCTGCAATGGACACAGAGCAGAGAATGCTTTTCACACTATATCATCACTTGATCCTCTCAGTGACTGATTATGGACTAGGACTGCTCACTGTCTCAAAGAGTAAGTTAGTGAAATTAGAGCGCATACAGAACAAAACTATGCAGGTCATTATGGGATGCACCAGAGCACCCTAGTAGTGTGTGTGCATTACATCCTTGGTCTGCCTACTGTTGCTGGTAGGTTCAACGTGATGCAGGCGAAGGCATACCTCAGAGTAGCTGCAGACACAGATCACCCTTTGCATGAGGTGCTGGACACAGTTAAAGGTCAGCGACTGATAAGAGGGAAATCATGGATGGCTCAGGTGGAGGATACGATCAGACAGGTGTGCCCCTTGGAGAACATTAGGCGAGGAGAGGAGTGGGTCAGAGTGCCAGCAGAGCAGTCAGACTTGTGCAGAGTTATAATCACATTGAGCCGGGAGTGCAGGGAGTGGCCAGCAGCGGCCATGGAAGTGGAAATCCAGCAACTAATTCAGGATAATGCTCACTCGGGTGATGCGATTATCTACACAGATGGTTCGGTGTCAAGATGTAGGAGAAGTGCCTGGGGGTTCTTAGCAAAAGCTAATGGCCGACGTTTGGTGCAGGAGTGCCTGGCATATGATACCATAACATCTAGCTTAAGAATGGAGGTGGAGGCGGTCACTGCAGCTTTCCGCTGGATCAAGAATACGATACACACACACATCGTGATTGCAACTGACTCAGAAAGCATGCTGAGAAAGGTGAGGACAGGCATGCTGAGAAAGGTGAGGACAGGCATGCTTCATGCAGAGTGGCTTGCTTCGCTTCAGAGGTCATGAGTGGCAAGCAGTGCCTGGATCTTTTCTCCGGGGCATGCCGTTGTGCTGAGGAATGAACAGGCAGACAGGTTGGCTGGCTCTGCAAAACTTGATGGAGTATTGATGCATGACAAGGCAGACGTGGTTGCAGCCTTGTGGGAGAACGTGTACACCTCGGAGGAGCAAATGGATCATCATGGTCTGGCAAGAATGAGGCAGTGAGGAGTGACGAGGGGATCTGGCCGACGCTCGACGCTCAGAGGAAAGGCGAGACAGACATATAATCAGATTGCTACTGGTACTATTGTTGTTGGAACTCTTCACTAGCTGCTGAGGATGGGAACGGATCGCCTATGGGAATGCCCCACATGCTGTGATGTCGGTTCCTAGATCAATCGATCGATCGATCAAATCTGGTTCATTGGACAATCTGGTCTCCTGAACAATTACAGACCCATTTCCTTACTATCATCACTATCTAAACCACTAGAAAAACACATCCATAAAGTAGCATTACAGTATTTAGTTCACAGCAAGCTTATTTTTAACGGTCAATCAGGATTTCGACCAAAATATTGTTGCCATATGGTCCTAACAAACATGATAGAAAATTGGCACCAGAATATAAACAACAACAGTCTATGTGGTGCTGTGTTTATTAATTTCAGGAAAGCATTTGATATGATAGACCATGTTATTTTAATTAAAAAACTAGAGACAATGAAAATTGGCCCTAATGTGGTCACTCTAATAGGCCTAACATCTTTTCTGTCAAACAGAAAACATGTAGTATCACACAATAAATCTATGTCTCAAACCACTACCTTAAATATTGGAGTACCACAAGGTTCTATTCTTGGCCCTCTATTATTTGCCATCTATATTAACAATCTGCCTTTGCATCTTTCATCATCCTATGATCTATTTGCAGATGATTGTACAGTGTATACAAACGCTGAAAGCTGTAATTTGCTGGAGTTGTCTTTCCAACTAGAATTAAATCCTACATCGGAATGCCCCAAATTACCTTTGGCCATTCTTCTTCTTCTTCAGCGTTCCGAGCCATTGAAGTTCTTTGCTGCAAATACAATCCGTCTCCATTCGTCTCTCTGGTGGACCTTCTCTTGCCAGTCGTTGATTCCAAGTGCTTGTAGGTCTGTACATGTATTATCTCTCCACCGCCTTCTTGGTCTACCTTTGGCCATTGTTTAAATATAATGCTAGACAAAGTAAGCGATTAAATATACTACACATTCCGAAGCCTAGGATTGACTTATACAAAACAAGCTTAACGTACTCAGCAGCTCAGCTGTGGAACAATCTTCCACAAGAAATCAAAGACATCACCAATCCCTATAAATATAATCGCAAATTATTGGAACATTATCTCAGTACGGATTACCTTCCCCTTAATAATAGAAATAATAATAATAATAAAACCCTAGTTTAACAGCCAGTCCCCTTTTGGTAGGCCAGTACATTCCACATAGCTATTAACAAGTGCCACACCAGTTATTACTATTACTGAGTCGTGTAGTATTGATGTTTGCATTTTCCCCATGTCTTTATAATGCATATCTTTTATATTGTTGCTGTTCTCAGTTAGCCTTGAATAATGTGTGAATTAAATAATGTATGAAAGAGAATGATAGAAGGGCAGAATGTTAGACGGGCCTGCGTGCCCAATTTTTAACCCTTTGAAAATAAAGTATGTGCGTTTGTTCGTTCATGGGAATGCCGTAACTATTGTTTATATGGCAAGAACAAATACAGATTTGTCTAGCTGCACTCACTTCTAACATATAAGACTATCATGGGAATGTCCTAACTATTTTTAACATAGAAAGAACTAACACAACGATGTCTAGCTGTACTCACCTGTAATTTTTCACCAGTTCTGGTTCAGTATTGATAGCAGTCCATTCAATTCTCGTGTTGTGGGCTCTCACCTCATTGGCTTCTAATATTACAACTGGATTAGATGTATCTGCAAAATGTTATGGGTAATTAAATATCCTTCCATCTGCAAATAAATAAAGTCTTTGACTTTCAGGTACTTTTCTGTTTGTCAAGTAACACAATTGTTCCTTGTTGAGCATTCAAGTAGCAGCTTCAAACAATTGTAACAAATGTAAAATTGGTGGACATTTCTGAGCTCATGTGAATGGACACTGACTGGCTCTTCTCAGATGTCTTATTTTTCTTATATTCCAGGGCAGATGGTGTCAGATGTCACGTTTCTCCACAGCCTCTTGTCTTTTGTGTTACCAATATTTCTAACATAGATGTTTCTCCGTGTCACAATGTGCTCTCAGCATATTTCTATAGAACAAATTCTCAGCTGTTGATGTATTCTATAATAAAATTCCTGTTACTTAATGACTTTCCCTCATAATTGTGTATATAACCGTGTTTATAATTAAGTCTATAACATAATTGCCTATATAATGTGTTTATAATTGTGTATATATTTGTGTATATAATTGTGAATATGACTGTGCCATCACAAACTACTACATATCAGGATAAAGAATAGTAGACAGTGAGTGAGTGAGTGAGTGAGTGAGTGAGTGAGTGAGTGAGTGAGTGAGTGAGTGAGTGAGTGAGTGAGTGAGAGAGAGTGTGAGTGAGTGAGTGAGTGAGTGAGTGAGTGAGTGAGTGAGTGAGTGAGTGAGTGAGTGAGTGAGTGAGTGAGTGAGTGAGTGAGTGAGTGAGTGAGTGAGAGTGAGTGAGAGTGAGTGAGTGAGTGAGTGAGTGAGTGAACTTCAGTACATTAGAACATATCTGACAAAAATACAATCGGATAAACAAGAAGATTTTTTAAAAGGACAAATATCATCAGCAAAGGCAGCGAATGAAGTCACATAGCTGGAAGTTCTGTGGAAACGACTACAGAAATTACACAAACTTGTAAACACTTGTGGTACCAGTGCAATGAACACACTTTTTTAAAGTTAATATTCGAGCACACAAATGTATTGTATTTTCTATGGAAATATGTTAAACAGCTCATGCAAAATGTGACATAGTTAGAAAGTCCCTCTAATTCACACAATTTTATTAAAATGGTCATCACTGATGGAAAAATTCAGTTTATTAGCCTTTTATCCCAACTCTAAAACTGTGAACATATATTCTTAAGCCATTAGTGACTTGAGAATGGTACTGATATCTGGAGAAACCCATGTCACAATCATGCCTGATACATTGGGACCAAGAAATTAAATTGTTTTTTTTTTAAAAACTACACTAGGGGAGGGAAATTATTGCCACCATGATAATGGTAAAGATAAAAAATATTTTACTGATAATAGTGCTGATGAAAGGATAAAAAGCATCTTCAAAATGAATTATCTCAATTAACACAAACCTGAAATCCTGTTTCTTACCTGGCACGGCATCAGCTGGGTCAGTCTGAAATGAGACATCAGACTCTGCCAGATAACCCTGGGGTCCAATGGCTTTCACGTTCACGAAGTATCTTGTATTCGGACCGAGGTAATGAATTGTTATATATCTAGAATGATTTCAACAAGAATAATTAGGAAGTACTCTGGATGCAGAATAAACAGTAATAAAACAACAAGAATACAATCTGGCTCAATAAAAAAACACAGAAGATAAAAAATAGAAGGCTGTGGAATGCATGAGTATCCATCATTAGAATAATTAACCTACAGAAACGTTGATAAATATGTTGCCCGGGCATGCTTGGATCTGTGGTAATGAAAGGTAGATTTACTGCCTTCGAGAGTGCCTGTACCTTTCAGCTGGTCAGATCTTCAGTAGTGAAGGTAGTCAGAGAGAGGCTTCTGTAAAAATCTATGGCACAATAGTGCAGGTAGTCAGAGAAGGGCTTATGTATAGGTCTATGGCATAATAGTGCAGGTAGTCAGAAAAGGGCTTCTGTATAAGTCTATGGTATAATAGTGCAGGTAGTCAGAGAAGGGCTTCTGTAAAAATCTATGACACAATAGTGCAAGTAGTCAGAGAAAGGCTTCTGTATAAGTCTATGGTATAATAGTGCAGGTAGTCAGAGAAAGGCTTCTGTATAAGTCTATGGCATAATAGTGCAGGTAGTCAGAGAAGGGCTTCTGTATAGGTCTATGGCATAATAGTGCAGGTAGTCAGAGAAGGGCTTCTGTAAAAATCTATGACACAATAGTGCAGGTAGTCAGAGAAGGGCTTCTGTATAGGTCTATGGCACAATAGTGCAGGTAGTCAGAGAAGGGCTTCTGTATAAGTCTATGGTATAATAGTGCAGGTAGTCAGAGAAGGGCTTCTGTATAAGTCTATGGCACAATAGTGCAGGTAGTCAGAGAAGGGCTTCTGTATAGGTCTATGGCACAATAGTGCAGGTAGTCAGAGAAGGGCTTCTATATAAGTCTATGACACAATAGTGCAGGTAGTCAGAGAAGGGCTTCTGTATACGTCTATGGCACAATAGTGCAGGTAGTCAGATAAGGGCTTCTGTATAAGTCTATGGCACAATAGTGCAGGTAGTCAGAGAAAGGTTTCTGTATAAGTCTATGGCACAATAGTGCAGGTAGTCAGAGAAGGGCTTCTGTATAGGTCTATGGCACAATAGTGCAGGTAGTCAGAGAAAGGTTTATGTATAAGTCTATGGCACATTAGTGCAGGTAGTCAGAGAAGGGCTTCTGTATAGGTCTATGGCACAATAGTGCAGGTAGTCAGAGAAGGGCTTCTGTATAGGTCTATGGCACAATAGTGCAGGTAGTCAGAGAAGGGCTTCTATATAAGTCTATGACACAATAGTGCAGGTAGTCAGAGAAGGGCTTCTGTATACGTCTATGGCACAATAGTGCAGGTAGTCAGATAAGGGCTTCTGTAAAAATCTATGACACAATAGTGCAGGTAGTCAGAGAAGGGCTTCTGTATAGGTCTATGGCACAATAGTGCAGGTAGTCAGAGAAGGGCTTCTGTAAAAATCTATGACACAATAGTGCAGGTAGTCAGAGAAGGGCTTCTGTATAGGTCTATGGCACAATAGTGCTGGTAGTCAGAGAAGGGCTTCTGTATAGGTCTATGGCACAACAGTGCAGGTAGTCAGAGAAGGGCTTCTGTATAGGTCTATGGCACAATAGTGCAGGTAGTCAGAGAAGGGCTTCTGTATAGGTCTATGGCATAATAGTGCAGGTAGTCAGAGAAGGGCTTCTGTATAAGTTTATGACACAATAGTGCAGGTAGTCAGAGAAGGGCTTCTGTATAAGTCTATGGCACAATAGTGCAGGTAGTCAAAGAAGGGCTTCTATATAAGTCTATGACACAATAGTGCAGGTAGTCAGAGAAAGGCTTCTGTATAAGTCTATGGTATAATAGTGCAGGTAGTCAGAGAAGGGCTTCTGTATAAGTCTATGGCACAATAGTGCAGGTAGTCAGAGAAGGGCTTCTGTATAAGTTTATGACACAATAGTGCAGGTAGTCAAAGAAGGGCTTCTATATAAGTCTATGACACAATAGTGCAGGTAGTCAGATTATGGCTTCTGTATAAGTCTATGGCACAATAGTGCAGGTAGTCAGATTATGGCTTCTGTATAAGTCTATGGCACAATAGTGCAGGTAGTCAGAGAAAGGTTTCTGTATAAGTCTATGGCACAATAGTTCAGGTAGTCAGAGAAGGGCTTCTGTATAGGTCTATGGCACAATAGTGCAGGTAGTCAGAGAAAGGTTTCTGTATGTCTATGGCACAATAGTGCAGGTAGTCAGATTAGGGCTTCTGTATAAGTCTATGGCACAATAGTGCAGGTAGTCAGAGAAAGGTTTCTGTATAAGTCTATGGCACAATAGTGCAGGTAGTCAGAGAAGGGCTTCTGTATAGGTCTATGGCACAATAGTGCAGGTAGTCAGAGAAGGGCTTCTGTATAGGTCTATGGCACAATAGTGCAGGTAGTCAGATTAGGGCTTCTGTATAAGTCTATGGCGCAATAGTGCAGGTAGTCAGAGAAAGGTTTATGTATAAGTCTATGGCACAATAGTGCAGGTAGTCAGAGAAGGGCTTCTGTATAGGTCTATATCACAATAGTGCAGGTAGTCAGAGAAAGGTTTCTGTATAAGTTTATGACACAATAGTGCAGGTAGTCAGAGAAAGGCTTCTATATAAGTCTATGGTATAATAGTGCAGGTAGTCAGAGAAGGGCTTCTGTATAAGTCTATGGCACAATAGTGCAGGTAGTCAGAGAAAGGCTTCTGTAAAAATCTATGACACAATAGTGCAGGTAGTCAGAGAAGGGCTTCTGTATAGGTCTATGGCACAATAGTGCAGGTAATCAGAGAAGGGCTTCTGTATGTCTATGGCACAATAGTGCAGGTAGTCAGAGAAAGGCTTCCGTATAAGTCTATGGTACAATAGTGCAGGTAGTCAGAGAAGGGCTTCTGTATAAGTCTATGGCACAATAGTGCAGGTAGTCAGAGAAGGGCTTCTATATAGGTCTATGGCACAATAGTGCAGGTAGTCAGAGCAGGGCTTCTATATAAGTCTCTGACATAATAGTGCAGGTAGTCAGAGAAAGGCTTCTGTATAAGTCTTCTGGTAAAATGGCGATGATGTAACAGTGTTTCTTTCAGAGGACGCTGTTATTGTGTATTTCTGGGAAGGATGTATTGTTATTTTGTATCCGTTTTTGGAAGTTATTCACAAGAAACCATGGAAAGCATGTGGTGGATGAAATTTTGAGGGCAGCTGCCAGATAGTTGTTGGTTATGGTCTCAAGTTTCGAAACAGTAGGCAGACGATCTCTTTAACGAGACAATGACTACGGTCATCATTCAGTATGGTTACTGGCAAGAAGGAAAGCAACGGCAAACTACCTTCTTTAAAGTTGCCTAGTTTATCATGATTCACCTAATTACAGATCATCACAAGAACAGGACAGAGACACTGAAATTAGCAATATGGAATGTTCAAACATTAAGCGGCAACAGAAAATTAGATAACCTCAAACAAGAAATTGAAAGAGAAGATTAATTTATTAGGAATGTGCGAGATGAGGTGGAAAGGGGTAGGGATTATGACAGGGGAAGATTGTAAGATTATTTATTCTAGGGGAGACAAACGACAAAGAGGTGTAGTAATTATCTTGGATCGGAAAATCTGTTCAAGGATATTGGGATTTGTCAGGCAAGGTTCTATTTGTAAAATTAATCGGCAGACCTTTTAACATAAATGCCATTCAAATTTATGTTCTAACAGGATAATGCAGTGAAGATAGTATAGAGGAATATTATAATGACATAGAGTCTGCTTTGAGGAAATGTAAAAATTTAGAAATAAATATCATAATGGGTGACTTCAATGTAAAAGTGGGAAATCAAGGTGATGGATGCAGTGTATGCAACCATGGTTTGGGAGAGTAAAACTAAAGAGGATACAGACTTGTAGAATGGGCAAAAGAGCAGGAAATGATTGAGGAAACACCTGGTTTAAACAACATCCTAGATGATTATGGACATGGAGGAGTCCTGATAGCAGGATTAGAAACCAGATTTATTATATCCTGATTAGCAGAAGGTTTCCAAATGTGTTAACAATCGCAAAAACAGTTCCTAATGCTGACTGTTATAGTGATCACAGATTGATTACAGGAACGTTGAGGGTAAAGTTAAAGAAAGTCAAGTATTCACCAGGAAACACTAAATATGATTTGAGTACACTGAAAAATCACAAGGTAATACAAGACAATTTTAATATAGAAGTAATGAACAGATTTGATATACTGTCTAATCAAGAGATCCTATTTCAAGATATAAGTGATCAATGGGAAATGTTGAAGAATTCAATCAGTTTGACTGCAGAAACAACTATCCCAAAATTAAAGAAAGTGGGTCGTAAGAAATAGATGACTGAAGAAATTTTACAACTAATGGAAACCAGAAGACAACAACAAAAAATAATTCCGCCAAATATGAAGAAATTCACAGAAAAGTCAGAACATTATGAAAGAAGGCAAAAGAAACATGGCTTGAGAAAAACTGCATAGAAATTGAAAAATCAACACAAAAGTAAAAATACCAAATTAATGCACAAAAGTATTCAGGAGTTTACTAATAAAAGAACAAGTACACCAGCAAGCTGTCTAAACACAAAGATAGAAAAATCGTAATAGAAAAAAGATAAGAATTTTCATGTATGGTTCGATTATGTGAAGAACCGTTATGATGATAACAGAGAAGAACAATATGATTGCCATAAACTGACAGTAGTATGTTATTGATGTGTTGGCTCATGACTGGTAATACAGCACATTCTCGCTAGTGTAGAAACAAAGGACGCCAGACACCGTGTCATGTTGATGTAGACTTTCTTTAATGAGTGAACCCAGCCGCTCCCGTAACTTGCTGGCAGAGATATTGCTTTACTCAATGTGCCGCTCACTCAGTTCCTGCACGGTGTTAGTCGGTCGGGATTGACCCTGGTCTCGCCAACCATGGCGTGTATTCTTCTGTCCATGTTTATTCTAACTATTGTCATATCACGAAAGTCTGTCATCATACTAATAAATTTATAATAAAAGTTCTTCAACTGACGGTTATTTAGGGAAGATCATCCTACCACACAATGTCACACCTCAAACGTGGCTGTGAAGTATTGCTGCACACACACCTAACAAATATAATGGTGAATTCTAGTAGGCGTCGGCAAGAGGATTACTTGTTCTCCTGTTTCCTAATTTCAAGCATTCAGCGTAGCCAAATATCATTCTCATTACTTCCCAATTCAAGTGAAGAAATACTGGTATCACTAAGCCCTCTCAACCAATGTTAACAGCCTGAGCCATGAGTCCCTGAGTGATTTCACAAATCTTCTGGGCCTCTCAGCTATGCATGATCACACTTTTTCCACGTGCAAATTCACTCTGTCCAAGGTGTCCCGCTGCTGGCCACTCGAGTTGAGCAACACTCAATTACACTGGGTTCCCTCAGGTTAGATAACTCTTGTCTTCCCTGGTATTCTTGAGTTAATTCCCTTACTCTAGAGTCACTTCTCGTTAATGGTAATTTTGACTCATGGCAATGATATTCGAAATAATAATAAACGACCATCAATTTTTTTAAGATGGAGGTTCAGAATTCTTAACCGTATGAAATCTAGCAAGACCCCCAGTTCAGACAGCATCACAACATAAGTGATTAATGCCTTAGAAGAATATGGAATAGATCAAGTCACCAGAATGCTGAGCACAATATATGATACTGGAAATACACCTCATGAATTATGTAATTCTGTATTAATTGCAATGCCAAATAATTCAGGAGTTTTGGAATGTGATCAACATAGAACAGTTAGTACAATGAGCCACATACCAAAGATTTTGCTAAGAATTATAATGCAAAGAGTTAGGAAGAAAATACAATCTGAAATAGGAGAAGAACAATGTGGGTTTGTAGAAGGGTACAGTAAATGTTGTGTATATGCTGAGAACAGTAACTGAACGTTCTATAGAAGTAAACAAAGATCTATATCTTTGCTTTATTGATGACACAAAGGCTTTTGATAGTGTGAGACATGACGAAATGATAAAGATGCTTGAAGATCTACAAATTGACGGAAAAGACCATAGACTTGTAAAAAAAACATATATTGGAAACAACAAGCTGCCATCAGAATTGATAATGATGTAGGTCAATATCAGCCTATTAAAAGAGGTGTGAGACAGGGATGTATAATGTCTCCAGTTCTGTTTACCCTGTACAGGAAAATATTTTCAGAAATATAGAAGATATGAAAGGAATTATCATTTGGGGATGAAATATCAATAACATTAGAGATGCAGATAATACAGTATTGATTGCAGAAATGAGCAGGATCTGCAACATTTAGTAGATGCGGTTGCTGCACACAGTGAACAACTAGGATTAGAATTGAATTGTAAGAAGACACAGATTAGTGTCGTCACTTGTGTGAAATATTGAAGGACAAAATATCAATAGCATTAGATATGCAGATAATACAGTATTGATTGCAGACAATGAGCAGGATCTGCAACATTTAGTAGATGTGGTTGCTGCACACAGTGAACAACTAGGATTAGAATTTAACTGTAAGAAGACACAGATTATGGTCGGCACTTGGGTAAAGGAAATACCACAATGTAAAATACAATGGGAATATTCTTAAACAAGTGAATCGGTACAGTTATCTCGGAATAGTCATAACATCTGATGGGAGATGCCTCGAAGAGATTAGAATAAGAATTGTCATGGTGAAGGTGGCCTTTTGCAAGATGAAAAATATAGTGACCCAAAAAAAAAAAAGATCTTAACTGTAACAAGAAAAAGAGTGTTGAGGTCTTACATCATTCATTGGCACCTTGCCGTCTTGACAGACGATAGTTTGTGCTTTAAAAAGGCATATTAACTTTTAACTATGGCGGTAGCGAGTGTGACTGATAAGGCCAATTTGCGCTGTAAATGTCCGTTCACAGTGGGTGCATGTGAACACGTGGTCATTTCCACCATCATGCACCATCTTACGTCTCAAACGCTTGGTGTGTGACTTTTCTGCAATAATTTTCTCCTTTGACTTTATTCCATTTCTGATATTTGCCCTCCATGCAACACGTTCAGCGGCGACTTGCTCCCAATGTGCATTATCAATGCCTGTATCAATCATGTCCCGCTTACACACATCTTTGTATCGTAGTAGAGGCCGACCCTGAGATCTCTTACCCATCTGTAATTCACCAAAAAAGATATCCTTTGGTATTCTACCATCATCCATCCTCCTAAGATGTCCTATCCATCTAAGTCTACGAAGACTGAGCATGGAATAAACTGTCACACAACCTGATCTTTCCAATACTTCAGTATTTGTGATTTTGTCTTGCCACTTAATACCAAGAATTCTTCGCAGACACCGCATATGAAAGCTGTTTAAATTGTTCTCTTGGTGTGAGTAAGTTGTCCAGGTTTCACTGCCATAGAGAAGAGTACTAAGGACACAGGCTTGATAGACAAGGACTTTTGTTTTGGCAGTAAGCTTCCTGTTCTCCCAGACTCTTTTTCTTAACCTGTTCATTGTTGTTGCTGCCTTACCAATCCGGATGTTGATTTCCTGATCTAGGGATAATTTGCTATTTACCACTGATCCTAGATATGTAAAATGGTCTACTATCTCTAGTTCGGCGTCGTCAATAAAGATTGATGGTACCCCATGTGCACCTTGTGACATAATCTGTGTCTTCTTTTTGCTAATTGTTAAACCAAATTCAAAACAAGCATTGGAGAATGCAAATAGTAGACATTGCAATTCTTCCTCAGAGTGGGTCGTAACTGCAGCATCATCTGCAAAAAGCAACTCTCTGATCAGTACCCTCCTAATTTTGGTCTTGGCCTTCAATCTCTGAGCATTGTAGAGGCCGCCATCTGAGCGTGAGTGAATGTATATACCACCATCCTGATCACGAAATGCATATTTCAGTAGAAGTGAAAAGTATATTCCAAAGAGGGTGGGAGCTAGTACACAACCTTGCTTAACTCCACTCTTGATTTCAAATTCTTCAGAAGTTGCACCATCAAACTTGATTATACCCTTCATGCCTGTGTGGAACGATTCCACAATGGACAGAAGAGTTGGTGGGCAGCCAATCTTCTTTAGTGCCTTGAACAGACCCTTACAGACCCTTACATAGAACCTGTACATTTGTATGGATGTGAAGCGTGGACAATGAGCAAACATCTGATGGCTGTGGAAATGTGGTTTCTGAGGAAAATGCAAAGAATACCATGGACAGACAGAAAATCCAATGAAAATGTTCTGCAAGAAACAAATGAAAATCATAAACTGATTAGATAAATTAGACGTAGGCAGTCAACATTTTTTGGGCATGTTATGAGAAGAAATAAATTGGAGAATTGTGTAATAACTGGCAAAATCGAAGGGAACAGACCAAGGGGAAGACAAAGAAGTAAATACCTGGATGGCTTGGATACGTGGTATGGTCAAGACAAGAACACTGAGCTGATCCATGACTCTGGTGATCGCAAGAAATAGCAAATAATGATCACCCATGCTTATCGGCATGACACATGATGATGATAAGAAATCAGGAAGTTGCAGCCAGTTGTATGCAAACAGAAAGAATTTGTTGTACATTTAAATTGACTGTGGAGATAGAAGATGGTACACGTGCAATCATTACTTGTGACTGTTTGTTTTAATTGTTTCAGCTTAAGCATTAGTCGTTTATTCACTTCACATGATAAATAACGCTGCAGTATGCACGAGATGCAGCGAAATATTCCAGGCAATAAATGATCTAACATATTGTTTGTGGCTTCTGTGTGTTTAAATATATACTGGCTGATGGTGGTCATGTTTCCTCCGTAGGTTTTAGGCATTTTATTGTTTTAATTGTCAATAGACTCCGACCCAATTCCAAGATGGAATGTTTAACAATAAATGTAGCAAAGATGTTATCTCCCCTATAGTAATAGATAATAGATAAATGTAAGAAAGATGTTATCTCCTCTATAATAACAGATAATAGATACATGTAGAAAAGATGTTATCGCCCCTATAGTGACAGATAATACATAAATGTAGGAAAGATGCTATATCCACTATAGTTATGAATAATAGATAAATGTAGGGAAGATGTTATCTCCTCTATAATAACAGATAATAGATAAATGTAGGAAAGATGTTATTGCCCCTATAGTGACAGATAATACATAAGTGTAGGAAATATGCTATATTCCCTACAGTGATAGATAGTAGATAAATGTAGGAAAGATGTTATCTTCCCTATCTTGATAGATAATAGATAAATGTAGGAAAGATGTTACCTCCCCTATAGTGATAGATAGAAGATAAATGTAGGAAAGATGCTATATCCACTATAGTTATGGATAATAGATAAATGTAGGGAGGATGTTATCTCCCCTATAGTGATAGATATTAGATAAATGTAGGAAAAATGTTATCTCTCCTATAGTTATGGATAATAGATAAATGTAGGAAAGATTTTATCACCCCTGGAGTTATAGATAAATGATAAATGTAGGAAAGATGTTATCTCCCCTATAATGAAAGAAAATAGATAAATGTAGGAAAGATGTTATCTCCCCTATAATGAAAGAAAATAGATAAATGTAGGAAAGATGTTATCTCCCCTATAATGAAAGAAAATAGATAAATGTAGGAAAGATGTTATCTCCCCTATAATGAAAGAAAATAGATAAATGTAGGAAAGATGTTATCTCCCCTATTTTTTTTCTGTCTAAGTGTTTGTGCAATGACTGCACAGAGTTTATTATTCAACAAATTAAATCTGTCGCAAATATCAGATGACCATGCATGCTATGCTAAATGTTAAACAAAAATTATGAGCGGTCTATCCATATATTAAATTATCTTTGTTAGTAAGGACAAAGGAACTTTTCTGGTGCTCTATTGCGAGTTATTTCTCTTGGGGAAAATTAGTTTAGTCGATGGATCAACATCACGGCACACGGGTGTAACCCATAAGTGCCTCGTTCTCCTCCTAACTCAAACCTGAGTCTGGAGAATCTCAGCTCAGTGCACGAACTCAGTAGCACCGGCAAGGATCCTGAAATACTTTGGGAAGATTTTTAACTCAAAATTTTGCCCGGGCAGCACCGTTAGGCTACTCTTTTTTGATTTCCACTGCCAAGGGATTTTTTACGTGTGCAACAATACACACGGGCGTCCGATCTCACTACCCAGAGACCAGGGGAAATTTTACCACTAGAAGTCGACGTGAAATAAATCCCGATCCTCACCGGGGCTTGAACCCGGGATCTCCAGCACTCGAGGCGGACACCATACCTTGAGACCACGCAGACCCCGTCTGGCGGAAAATCTTGGGAAAAATAACAGAATGCAATGCTATATGTATTAGAATCTCTCCCTTTAGTTTTCCGATCATTTTCTCCCTCTTTCTCACTCTTTACATCTTCGTAAACAGAATGGTGTATTTAGTGTGAATAGTGTACATGATTGATTGATTGATTGAGTGTATGTTCAACGTGTTGTCGTTTATTTGTAAATGTTCCTTGTGTGCTACGGAGCATTGTCATATGTAAGTTTTTGGGTGACGTGTGAAATTTAATTTCTTACAAACTCGTGAAAAAGGCTGGTTGGTAGTGGTATTTTTTACTTACATATAAGATGGTGAAGCCGACACCTCACGTTCGCCACATATGTTAATAGCGCTTACATTTCGAAACATTTATTCCATTTATCTTTAGTAAATTTTTTTGTTGTTGTTTCAACGTAATACTTTTATTTTAAACCATTCGTAACATTTATTGCAATATACCCTACAGCGTAGGGTCTGAAAAATAGTCTTTGGACTCATTATATTGCTCCTCTCCACGGAAATCTTTAGTAACATTTTTTTTTTTGTCTTCCAGGGCCATGTATGAGCCGAAGTCCACACATGACCCTTCAGGCCATAGAAATGTTAGGCCTGTCTTCTCATATAATGTTGGTATTTGGGTCGCTCTGCCGGTGTCGCCAGAAATTTATTTTTGGCCTGTATAACAGACTTGAAAAAAAAAAAAATTTTCTGCAGATTCGACAACTTTATCTTAACTTATGGAAAATATCCCAACATTTCTAAATTTTTTTTCTCCATACAAAGCAATGTATATTTACAAGGTGTAATGCGTGTTTCTTTTGTTTGTGTATATTACGGAGCATTGCAGTTTGTTAGTGTTAAATGTCATATGCGTTAATAACACAAATACATACATATACAGTTATGATAATATGACATTTATGGCATAGTGCATGTAAACACACATTCCTCGCTTTATTCCCATCTCCACAAGTGGAAGGCATGTTAAACCTGTCAATCTCTCTTTCTCTTATATCAATCAATCAATCATGTGCCATGCCGGAAAGCGTGGGCGGTCATGATTCGCCATTTCACTCGATCACCAGAGTCGTATATATATATCTGTCACACACACACACACACACACACATACACGCAGAGACAGACACATACATACATACATACATACATACATACATACATACATACATACATACATACATACATACATACATACATACATACATACATACATACATACATACATACATACATACATACAGAGAAACAGACACACACACACACACACACACACACACACACACACACACACACACACACACACACACATTCTGTCATGATCTATCTCGTGCTTTCTGGAGATAGCAGTACATTGAATGCTGTGAGCTTGGGCAATAACCTTACATTATCATTCCAATAAAAATGTGCGTTCCCTATAATTACTAGTTCACATAGTTTCAGAGGTGAAGGATCACATGTTTGATGTTGCTGGCCTGGTATCAAATTACATGGTGATGCTCTCGTGCTTTGTAAATGTCCATAACACTGTTCGTTTGGGGACAAGAAGCAGAGATTTATAACTAGCAATTAGAGTCCATGACCTGTCCAGAGGGAGATAGTTGGACCAAATTTGTGATAGTGTCTGAGCATCTAATACAGTGGGAAGGACTTAAACCTGACCACTACTTCCCCCCCCCCTCCCCCCCCCCCACAATATATTCCATTTTGCACATTCAAATATAATAATGAGAAATGTTATACAATGGTAGTAGTAATAATAATGGCTTTTGCCCCCAAATTACAAGAGAAAACGAAATTAAGGAGAGTTTACACATTTCAGTCAGGAAAAATAGTAGATAGTTTGTATTTGAACATTAGTAAAAATAAGTTTCTGTTGTACGTAAGGGAGTTGAACTGTGCCTTGATTCTGCAAGTCCAAACTAAGTTTATGTATTCTGCTAGTGTTTGAAGTAGTTTTGTGTGTGTGTCTTTGGATGTTTTAGGAAGAGTGTTGAGAAAGATTGACTTGTAGATGTCTGTTTGTATGCCTGTGTGTGTTTGTATTAGTTGTTGTAGAGTTTCCACTGCATCTGTGACTGTTTGACATGTGAAGAAAATGTGTTCTTCTGTCTCTTGTGTGTTGTTGCTGCATAGTTGGCATTTTCCTATTTGTCTGCATCTGAAAGGTACTTTGAGTATTATGGGTGTCATATTAAAAATCAATCTGTAAGTGACTTATTTCGCCTTAGATGTGATGTGTTTGTTGTGTAAGTTGGAAAAGGTGGATATGTAGTCTGACATGAAATATTTTTGTCCTCTTTTGATTCTCAGTTTAAGTGATGGTGCTTGTTTACTAATTAATTGTTTGTATATTTATCGTGTTGTTCCATGTATTAAATGTTCAAATCCTTGTATTGCATGTATACAAGTGTGATAGAATGATGGTAGTATGCCCTGATAATGTGCTGCTGCATTGTTTAGTTTTGTGAGATGTTTAATTTTGTGTACTATATAATATAATGCTAATCTATGTTGTTCTGGATGTCTGATAATATTGCCTAAGTGGCTGATTCTAAGTGCTTGTATTTTTGTTTGTATGTCCTGAAGTGATATTCATCCTTGTTTCTTGTCCTGTATGAGAGTTTTATGCTCTATACTGTGTATTGTGTTACTAAATATGAAATGTCTTATCTGTTTATTTATGTCTGTGATTGTCCGTTTTGGAGGGTTTAACACTGTCACTAAGTATATTATTTTTGGTATGATGTATGTGTTAACTATTATGCTTCTACCAAATATTGTTGCTGTTTTGTATTTATACCTGTGTATCATGTCTGTGATCTGTTGTGTTAGTTGTAGCCATGTTTCTTTGTGTGTTGTTCGGGGGTCACATGGAAATATGATCCCATACAGTTTCATATTTTGTGTATGTGTTAGGTCTGGAGGGAAATCAGACTTTTGTTTCCACTTTCCCAGGCCCATAATTTGTGATTTTTGTATATTAATTTTGGCTCCACTGCCTTTCCCAAAGTGGGAGAAAGTGTGCAGTATGTTTCTGATGGACGTGTTGCTTGTAGGGAAGAATGCAGTATCATCTGCATGAGCATGACCTTTTGCTCTCCTATTCCCTGTATGAAAGTACCTTTAATGCTGGTATCTTGTCTAATCTTTTCTAATAATGGCTCTAGTGTCAGTATATACAGAAGTGGTGATAGTGGGCATCCTTGCCTTACAGATCTAGTCAGCCTGAAGCTAGCAGTCAGTTAATGGTTCACTAAGACTTTGCTTTCAGGGTTGTTATACAAATTATGTATCCACTTTCTGTAGTACTTCCTATATTGCAGTATAATAGGGATTTGTGCAAATAGGAGTGTGAGATTCTGTCAAAGGCCTTCTCTCGGTCCAAAGACAAGTGGGAGGATTGACAGTCTTTCTGGTGTGTGTATGTTATAATGTCTTTAATAAGGTGTGTGTGATTTTGTATATTCCTTTGCGGTACACTACATTGATGGTTTGGGTGTACTAGCTTTGGTAGGAATTGTGTGATTTTGTGTGCTAGTGATTTGGCCAGAATTTTGTAATCTGTGTTAAGAAGTGAAATTGGGCTGTAATTTTTCAGTTGTGTCTTGTCTGTCTTTGATTTGTGTATAAGTGTTATATAAGACATGTTGCGACTATCAGGGAGTTCTTGTTTGTCAAAGGCTTCTTGATAGACTTTTAGAAGAAGGTTATCTATGATAGGAAAGAATTTTTGATAGAATTCTACTGTTAATCCGTTTCTGCAGTGAAAATGATTATACTTTTTTTTTTAACAAAAATTTTTTTAAACGTTTATTTTATACTAAGCATTGTATATTTACAAGGTGTAATGCGTGTTTCTTTGTTTTGTATATTACAGAGCGTTGCCGTTTGTTAGTGCTATGTGTCACATGCACATAAAACAATTACATGCATATACAGTTATGATAATATGACATTTATGGCATAGTGCATGTAAACACACATTCCTCATTTCATTTCCATTCCCACAAGTGGAAAGCATGTTACACCTGTCCATCTCTCTCTCTCTCTCTCTCTCTCTCTCTCTCTCTCTCTCTCTCACTCTCTCTCTCTATCACACACACACACACACACACACACATTCTGTCTTGATATATATCCCTTGCTCTCTGGATACAATAGTACATTGATTGCCGTGATCTTGGGCAATAACCTTTACATTGTCATTCCATTTAAATTGTGGCTTCCCAATTTTTTTATTTTATTTTTTTTTTTTTTTTTTTTTTTGGGGGGGGGGGGGGGGGTGATTTCCATATGCATATATTCATATAAATACCTGTAGATCAACACAAAGCCATAAGTATATTTACATAAATACCTACACGAATTCACCCATACTTGGCTACCCATATACAACTACCATACATGTTGGCCTTTGTATTCTACTACTATGTTTATATTTGTGCTGGGAAATCGTGTTGAATTTAGGCAAAGGGCAAACCGCTGAACGCAAAAATGCCTAGTGACCACCAGCCACAAACACCAGGGCGGGTCGCCGGGTCTTACAAAGGACACACAGCCAGTTTTCACAAAACCTTTGTTTTCCTAGGCCAGAGGAGCTATATATCTCTCTTTGAAGTTGTTTGGGGGAGGAGAGGGGTGTATCTGTGATTACAAAGCAAACTGGGGACGAATTTGCGGCGTGTACTATCTGCGCTCTCCAATGCTCGTTACCACCTAGTGAGAAGTGTTCCCAAATATTTACAAATATAGCCACACACAGGGCTCGCGTGGCGAGGTGCACACACGTTCTAAAATTTCCACAGAAGGGACTGGTCTGGGACACTCCCGTTCAAACTGCTGTAGGTTTTAGATTTTACGCCTTGCAGCAGAAAACAACTATCGTCTGTCAAGACGATCGGGTGTCAGTTTAATATGATAAGCATCTAAGATGAAACTGTATATTCATATTCTATATTTTACATTCTACCATACAAGCATACACTTATATGTGTGCATGTCCACAATCATACATATTATGAGTATTCAATTGAGTAAATTAATAAGCTGGTTTTATTTCATTATGTCAATGTGCTTGCGAATATTTGAGTGATTTTATTTTGAAACGCGTGCAGTATTATACGTGAGCTAAAAGTTTTTAAATTGTATGTTGCTGCATTTCTAAAGGACCAAACCAGATACCTATATTCTGCCAGTGCAGTCAACAAACTCGTGTGGTTGTCTTTTGTAGTTTTAGGAATAGTGTTTAAAAATATTGCTTTGTACATATCTGTTTTCTTTTTAGTGAATGTTTCAATGTGTTGTCTTAATGTGCCTAGTGCGGCTTGGACTGTTGGGCATGTGTAATAAATGTGATCTTCGGGTTCCTGTATGTTCCGTCTGTAGAGATAACATGGGGCTATTTGTTTTGACCTGTGTGCTTGTTGTTCCGAAGTGGGCATCATACTAAAAAAATCAATTGGTACATAATTTCTCTGGCTTTGGGTTTTATGTGTGAATTGTGAAGAGTAGTGAAAGTACGTATGTAGTCCTGTATGTAATATTTTTGTCCTCTTTTTATTCTGAGTTGTAGTGGAGGTGCTTGTTGTTTAATCAGGTATTTGTAAACCTGGTGTGTTGTTTGATGTATTAATTGTTCGTTTCCTTGAAGTGCTTGTATGCATGTTTTGTAGAATGCGGGTGGTGTTCAAAAGTGGTGTGGTGTATTGAGTTATATTCTCCTAAGGTGTTGCAGTCTGAGTGCTATGTAATAGAGTGCTAGTGGGTGCTGTTCTGGTTGACTGAGTGTGTGTCCTATGTGTTGAATTCTTAGTGCTTGTATTTTTGTGTGTATGTCTTGTAGTGCTATCCCTCCTTGTTTCTTGTTTCTTTTTTTCACCCTCCCTGTATGAGTGTCTTGTGTTGTATACAATGAATTGTGCTGCCGAAGATGAAATGTCTGATGTGTTTGTTGATGTTTGTGATTGTCTGTTTAGGAGGATCTAGCACTGTGACTAAATATATGATTTTGGGAATGATGAATGTATTAACTATGATGCTCCTGCCAAATATTGTGGATGTCTTATATTTGTATTTGTGTAGCATGGCTATAATTTGTTGTGTGAGGTTTTTCCATGTCTGTGCGTGTATCTGTCGGGAGTTGTTAAGAAATGTTATCCCATATAGTTTGATGTTGTCTGTGGCTGTTAAGTCGGGAGGAAAGTCTGCTTTGTTTCGCCACTTACCGAGACCCATTATGTGTGATTTTTGTATGTTTAATTTTGCCCCACTCCCCTTACCAAACTATTTAAAAGTGTGGAGTATATTTGTAACGGATGTGTTGTTGGCAGGGAAGAAAGCGGTGTCATCTGTGTATGCAAGCAACTTCCGCTCTCCTCTGCCTGGTATGAATGTGCCTGTGATGTTGGTGTCTTGCCTAATTGCTTCTAGTAGTCGTTCTAAAACCAGCACACATAGGAGGGGCGACAGAGGACATCCTTGTCTCACCGATCTTGTGAACCAGAACCCTGCAGTGAGTGTGTGGTTAACCAGCATCTTACTCTCAGGATTCCGGTACAAGATCGCTATTCACCTCTCAAAGTACTGGCCTAAATTGCATTGAGTTAATGTCTTGTGTAGATAGGAGTGAGAAATTCTGTCAAAGGCTTTCTCCTGGTCTAGGGACAAAAGAGAGGCCTGACAGTCTTTCTCCTGTGTGTATGTGATGATGTCTCTAATAAAATGTGTATGCTGGTGAATGTTTTTAGTGTTGACATAAAGGGTCTCAGTTTGTGGGTCAGTGCTTTAGTTAGTATTTTATAATCTGTGTTGAGTAGATATATGGGTCTGTAATTTTTCATCTGTGTCTTGTCTGTGTTGTTTTTAGGTATAAGTGTTATGTATGACGTGTTGCAACTGTCTGGTAGTTGTTCTTTGTCAAAGGCATCTTAATATACTTTAAGAAGAAGGCCACCTAAGATAGGAAAGAAATGTTGGTAGAATTCTACAGTCAAGCCATCCGGTCCTGGTGTCTTGTCTTTGTTCATTTTGCTGAGTGCGTGTGTTATGTCTGCTAGTGTTAGTTCTGTGTCTAGTATGTCTTTGTCTGCATCTGACAGCTGTTTACTGTATTTTAGAAAATTGTTTTGTGTCTGTGTGTCTACTGTCTCTGCTGTAAATAGGTGTGAGTAGTACTGTATTGAATGCTTCTGTTATTTGCGCTGGTTCTGTTTGTGTGTTGCCTTGCATGTCTGTTATTTTTCCTATTTGTCTGTTGTTGTACGTTCTGTTCAACTGCTAAATATTGTTTACTGGGGGACTCTTGCGTGATTGTGGTTAGTTTTGTTCTAAGGAGGGCGCCTAGATATCTGTGTTGTTGGTGGTGCTCTAATTGTTCTTCTAGTGTGTTTAAATGAGGTGCTTTTTTGTCCATCTGTTTTGTCAGTTCTATGGCTGTTTGTATAATTTGTTCCTGTCTTAATCTGTCTTTGTGTATGATGGATGCTGTGTTCTGCTTTGTATTGTATTTTTCAGTAGGTCCCAGTATTGTCCGATGTTATCAGTAGGTATGTGGTCGGTATATGTGTGTAAAAGTTGTGCTATGTATTTCTCATATTCTGTATTCTTTAGAAGTGTGTTGTTAAATTTCCAATGTGGTGAACGTTTGTTTATCTGTGTGTTTATGTTGCTTGTACTGATGTGTGCTAATATGGCTTTGTGGTCTATGTACTGTAATGTCTCTTGTAGGTGCCGAGTGTTTACTATGTGGTGTGTTGCAGGTATATATATCCTATCTAATCTTCTTGCTGTGTGGTGTGTTTTATTTGTGTGGGTTGTTTCTCGCTTATTTGGATGTTTGTGTCTGAATATGTCTATTAAATTGTGTGTATCTAAAATGTTTTGCAGTGTTTCTAACTGTGTTGTGCTTTCTCCTTCCATTCTCCTCATCTGTGTCTTCATTTCTCTGACTATTATATCCAATGTCTGTAAGACGCAGTTGAAATCTCTACAGAGTATGATGTTCTGTCCTCTGTATGTGTAACAGTAATGGAGTACTGGGGTATTATTAGGATCTAGTGGGAAACAGATACAGCACGATTGAGCATTGAGACTGAAAGCGGGGAGAGATGCTCAATCGTGACGTATTGGGTTGGCAAGGGGAGTTAAGATCACACCCTTGAGAGGTAAAGAAGCAAGTTGTCATCATGAAGAAATAAACAGTATTTGCATAAAACCAACACGTCTTGTGAGTTCCTGCTCTGTTACAGGACTCGAAATGGTGCCGTGACCAGGATATTAATAAGTGTGCTCTTTGTGTGGAAGAGTTCTACTGCTTCTTTTAAATACCGGTGGCCACCGATTCTTTATCTTTCTATCGTGTGAAAGTGATTTCAAGTTAGTCGAAAGGGGAGAATGGTATCAGCGTTTGAAATAGTAAGCGGAATGCTTATGAAGTGGAAAAGTAATATTTAAGAAGTTGTGTTATAATGTATTTTATAAAGTTTATAAAGAAGTGGGTTGATATATATATATATATATATATATATATATCAACCCACTTCTTCTTCGTTTCTGGCTCTTCAAACAACCATAACATATTTACATATCTTTAATAACAATTCAATATCAACTTTATAAAATACATTATAACACAACTTCTTAAATATTACTTTTCCACTTCATAAGCATTCCGCTTACTATTTCAAACGCTGATACCATTCTCCCCTTTCGACTAACTTGAAATCACTTTCACACGATAGAAAGATAAAGAATCGGTGGCCACCGGTATTTAAAAGAAGCAGTAGAACTCTTCCACACAAAGAGCACACTCAGCTAAAAATCACACACCCCCTTTACCAAACCATACTCCTTTATTGCCCAGAATATTTTATTGCGAAATGTTGCCCAGACCAGGATGAACAACTTCAATCGTCGCGGCACATAGCGGAGGTACTGGGCCACTATATTTGATACAGCCACTACTTCATACTGCGCTTGTTGGGAAAATGCGGTGCCCTTGACACTGGCACGTTAGCAAACCTCTGCTGAACAGATTTCAAGAAGTTTCTACAGGAATCTGTATGCGGTTGTGAAGCCCGCTTTGCAGGTTCAATTCCACTGTCTTTATGCGGTTGTGAAGCCCGCTTCGCTGAGTCAGCTCTCAGTCGTTTTCGAGCCTTACTGGTGGTGAAGTCCAGTACGCTCTCAAATCGTTTTCGAGCCTTACTGGTGGTGAAGTCCAGTCCGCTCTCAAATCGTTTTCGAGCCTTACTGGTGGTGAAGTCCAGTCCGCTCTCAAATCGTTTTCGAGCTTTACTGGTGTGTGAAAGCTGCTATCACTGTCAAGTCCTCGCCGGGCACTGTGGCATTGTTGTTCGAGCGGTTTGCTAACGGGATTGATTTCGGCGGACGACATGGGGATACCTACTTCTGATCGTACCTCCCACTGTTGCAGGGACTTCAAAGTTGAATCGTTGTCACACAGCCTGCTCGTTGCCATAGCCGTTGTCTGAACTTTAGAATTATCAAGGGGCTTGCCATAGCCGTTGTCTGACTTTAGCGTTTCCAAGGGGCTTACCATAGCCTGAGTTTTGCTAATTTCAAATATCACTGGGCCTCGGCTGATCCTGATATTTTTTTGGGCCTCGTTATTACTAAGACCCTACCAAATCGTCGAAGATGTACCCCACCCGGGGTGAACGCAAAGACTAATATCAGATGTGACCCGACCAGGGGTTGAAGATTATCCAGGCATCCCATGAGAAGTGACCACCTGAGGGGAAGAGATAGGCTACCTAAACTCCACTACCTAAATTCCGCGACTGATGGTCAGCTGATGCAGGCACCTGGTGTTCGAACTTAATTTGACGGCGAGGGTAAATTTCTGTATTTAGTTTTACAAAACAAGTGAATTGTGCTCTTTAAAAAATTAAGAAATTGCAAATGTGTGATACTTAGACCCAGAAAATAACTGCGCATTGCTATATAATAAGTGAGTGCATTATTTAAATTTAGAAGTACATTTGTGTGATACTTAGACCCAGAAAATAACTGCGCATTGCTATATAATAAGTGAGTGCATTATTTAAATTTAGAAGTAAATTTGTGTGATACTTAGACCCAGAAAATAACTGCGCATTGCTATATAATAAGTGAGTGCATTACTTAAATTGAGAAGGTAAAATTGTGTCTATAATAAGTAAGTGTATTCTTTAAATTTAGAGGTTGAAATTGTGTGTTTCTTTGCTTGCCTTGTTTCAGTATTATTTCAGCATGGCGGAACAGGACACCTTAGCACAGTTTTAGCTCTGTTTAGGAATATTTTAGCAGAGCAGATTCATCACGACACAAGTGAGAATTATTTCGGCTGAGATAGCATAAAGAGTAAAAATGTACTTGAACAGAGACTTAGGACACGTGACTGCATGGTTGGGAGAATTAAAGGTGGCAGTCAGCGAGGTAGAATGTTTTGTACACTGGTTACAGAGCAATGTAAGAGGTAATGAGATAAAAGGGAACAACAGAGTAGGAGGGAATAACAAGAGACAGCCAGTGCTTAATGAAGACAGAAGACGATATGGGTCTATGTGTGCGGCTGGTTATGACGAACCAAGTCCAAATGCTTATAGGGTAAGAGACAGTAAGAAGAACAGACATGATAGTGAAAGGTCAGACTGGTATAGTACTGGGCGTGAGAGAAACCTTGCAAAGAAATCGTGGAACTGGCCCTCTCATAGTGAAACCGCCAGAAAAAGACGTAACGACTGGTTTGAAAAAAGACAGAGACAGTATTTGAAGTCAGGGTCAAAGAACAAAGTAGAAAACGTAAGTGAAAATTCAACTATTCCCAAGGTGATTGCAAATATGACTGTTAAACAGGAAAAGAAGACGACGGTGTTAGTAAGGAAAATAAACCGAGAGACACAGACGCAGACAAGTAATACGATAGAACGTAGTACGCAGACTCAGGTACAACCAGTCAGCAAAGTAACAAAGGGAACTCAAACTGACTTAATAGAGAATCAGTCAAAACCAACTCAATTGACTAAGAGAGACAAGGTTGAAGTTAGGAAAGATGGACAGACGAGGACCAAGAACGAAAGAAAGATAAAGAGGAGAAGTATTGAAGAAAGAAATAGTATGGTAGTAAATAGAGGTAGTGCCATGTCAAGTTCCTCAGCTATAGACAGGAAACTAATTCCCAAATGGTGTAGGAATATTAGCTGCCAGAGTTCAAGTTACGGAGAAGATATTCCTACAGCCGAATATTATAGTGATGCTGAAACGGATATTATTACTGAGGATTCGGAGAATGAGAGTGCTGCACTACGAGCAGATCCTGAATCGAGGCGTGATGTTCCCTCATACGGAGTAGTTGCTGGTGGACAGACGGACAGAGTTTTGGTTAGTGACTATGTAGAACTAGATACTGGACTATATGACAATAAAGTAGGGAAGGCTAAGGGACGAAGACCGAGAAAGAGAAAGAAAGTCAGACGTTTTAAAGATGACTATGGAAATAGGGCCGACGTGTTTGCAGTAAACTATAATGAGTCTGATGAAGGAACTATTATTAGTGTGTCATCTGAAGACGAGATGGGGAAGTACAAACGTTACGTAAGGTTGACAGGAAACAGTGAGCAGACCGACGACAGAAATAAAGGAAGGAACTCATTTAAGAAAAAGAATAGTGGTAGACAGTTAGCGGGAATTTATTCAACGACAGAAAGTGACTTAAGTAAAATAGAAGATCTTAGGACCTTAAGACCTGAATACTTTAACAGGTTGACAACAGATAGTGATGAAGACATAATAAGCGAAAGACGGGTGAATGTATTGAAAGACAGTGAAGTGTTTAATTTAGACACACTATATAACGGTTAAAATTCCTTGGGTGAAGAAGAAAAATGAAATAGTTTTGGGCTTATGAGAAGAACTCCGGTTTGAGAGTATAGGTATATGAGCTGTCCAAAATAGACAGATGAATTTTTGGGGTAGCATGGTACAGGGTAGGTGACAGTGATGTTGAGGTTAAGGAAGTACGGCAAATGATATTCCACGTGGATTACGTAATACAGGATATCTACTATTTGGTCACGATGTAGAGAGAGTATATTAAGTAAAATAGGGTAGATTCAGGACAGAATTAGTAGAGGGTAAGAGTATGAATGTTTATATTAGAAATAGTTTGACTCAGAGCTGTGACGTGAGGTCCGAGATAGTTTTGCTTGTTGGTTTGAGTATTGTTGACAGGTGAACCAAGACTGACAGGTGAGGTGGTATAGATTGAGGTGGTACTGAGCGTCCTGTGTGTAAAGTAGACAGTTGAACACGAGAATATTAAGAGTGGAAGACGGTAGAAGTGGATGCTTGAAAAGTACGAGTTACGTAGTGCTTGTGGAGAAAGAAAAAAGTTGTTGTGTCTGGAGAAGTATAGAATAATAGTTACGAGATTTGTGACATGTTGGAATGAAGTTTGTTTTGAAGAGACAGTAGATAGTGCTGTGAAAGCACTATAAGTTGCGAGATATCATATATAGGGTTTGACCTTCGTATAGGAGTAGAGATATAAGAAAGCAGTGAATTGAGAAAGTCCTCTGGATTAATTCGTCTGGTTATGCGTTGTTCATACGTGAATATAACTGTAGTCAGACAGGTGTTCGGCGTGATGAAGGAAGTAGGAGAGAGGTGTGATGAGGTCGCCTGGGTGAGGTACGTAGATAGAATGTAAGAGTGGCATTAATATGTCTTGTGTCAATGTGTGTAGAGGAGATCAATACGTGTAGATATGTGGTGAATGATTGCTGGAATGTTGAGGGGGCGTCTAAAGTATTTTGTTGTAGTAATAGTATGGAGACGTTAGGTTGTCGCGATGCGAGAGTAGGCGTGAGATGAGAGCGAGGTTGTGTGTCATTGTCCGTGTGAATATGAGAAGAGCGGTTGATAAGTGACGTTGATAAATCGTGGTGGAACATAGAGCATGCGAAAATCGAGAGATAGAAAGAAAATTGTAATGTCTTTTCGTAGAATATCTGAACTTGGAAGGAAATTATGGAAGTTATATGCTGAATTAACATTATGAATGTTTAGTATTCTTGACAGGAAAATGGCGAAGCAAGAGTGCCTAAGACTGAGAAACGAGGAAGGAGAGGTCTGCTGTTGGTTATAAGTGGCGTGGGTTGCAGTTCTGAAAGAGTTCCGAGAAATAATAAGAAGAGTGAAAGATGCGGAGGTAAACATGGTTGGTAAAATGAATGTTGGGGAAAGTGTTCCGAGGAGGGTGACCGGTTTGATTGTCGTCACGATGTAAGAGTGCTGGGAGAGACTTGAGGATAGCTATAGTAGTGTTGGTGAGACGTTGAAAGTATTGAAGCAGGAGGATGAAATGTTAATTGCGTCGGGTAGACGAGAAAGTTGGAAGTGGAATTGGTGGTTTTGGTGAGAGGTCTATAATAAATAGACAAGTTCTTTTGATGGGAGTAGCACGGTGAAGATACTGTAGTTAACAGTAATGATTAAGAAGTAGTAGTGATGTTTTGTATAAAGCCAAGGGAAACAATAGCTGTGCCGAGCTACAGGATATTAATAAGTGGATGATGGCTGGTACATTGAGTTGACATTGGAATAGTCGCCACATTAGGAATGGATAAAAGGAGTTGACCTGTAGTTTACAGTGATGGAATTACAAATAATATGATGTGTAAGGAGTTAGTTTGACTTCCAGAAAATGGAACGGTCAATGGTGGAGTGGTGATTGTGGTTGAGGAGAACAAATATTGTTCTAGATTAAAAAAGTTAGTCTGTGGTTAACAGATATACATACGTAGCAGTGAGGTGTTTTGTTTTCTCGGTTATGGGAGGCCAAGATTGATGGGCCACTGTGTGTAGTAATTTGAAGGGAGTTGTATTTTTTTTGAAAACCTTCTCTGTAGAGAGAAGACAATTGTTTTATCTTGTTTTATGTTTTGATGCCTCATATATAATATGTTTTTTGTTGCTCGATTTGGTCCTGTAAAATGATGGTTATTATTTTAGAATAGGATTATTGTGTTTGTAGACTTTTGTGTGTAAACTACTGGTCCGTAAAAGAGACCAGTAGTATTAGCTAATAATAGAATAGGATGTATGTTGTATCATCATCACCATCATCATCACCATCATCATCATACCTTTAGTTGAGTTGCGGGGAAACATAAATGATTGTTACAAAAATTTGGGGGGGGGGGGGGTATAATATTCTGTTGTGATTTTATTTCGCTGTTTTGTATGTTAAATAGTAGTTAGTTAAGTTATGTTTAAGTTACAGGGTTTTGTCTAGAATAAAGACAATACATGGGCTTTATTTTAGTCCTTCGTTCAGAAAATAGTAATAAACTACTGGGGACTAGAAGAGAGACATTTATTTGGGATCCTTCGTTTAGAAAATAGTAATAAACTACTGGGGACTAGAAGAGAGACATTTATTTGGGATCCTTCGTTCAGAAAAGAGTTAATAAAACTACTGAGAGCTAATAAAGAGACACATTCTCTTTGTGTAGAATAAGTTCATGGGTATTTTGTTGCTGTGATAATCAGCGTAGAGAGGTTAATATGGTTATGAAGTGTTGGAAACAGGGGACGAGCTTATTACACAAGTAAAGTGGTTATGGGAAAGTTTAGAGATACAATAAAGTCAGCATTAATTAGAAAAAAAATATAGGATTGGAAGCCACATGGGAGAAGAAAAGATTAATGAATACAGAAGTAGAGTAAATGAGGGAAAGTTATAAACATAGTTTCCGAGAGGTCAGAAGAGTCATGATATACACGAGAATGCTGGGTTATAGAAGAATAAGAAAATTACCCCAGAGAGTAAACATGAATTGGATCCATGTTTAACTAGACACTGTGGATAACAGTACAAGAATAAAGGGGTGTAAGTGTGTAGTCGAGACATAGTGACTTGGGGTGTTTGTAGGTCCGGGCAAGCAGTCACAGATATGAGTGGTTATTTTTGCTGCTGTGGGTTACGGCACGAATTATGAATTGAGAGGTAGAAGATGTTAGAGAGGCATTGGCTTACATGGCCTGGGCAGGATGTAAATGTTTATCCCTTTGGGTGTATTAAGCTTCAGAGATAGAATAATAAGTGGGTTGGGTATATAATGGTCAGATTACGATGTTGGGGTTAACATTCCGAAGTTACTGGTGTCTGTAATAAATAGACATTTAAGGGGAGATTTCGAAGTTACTGTAGATAACGGCATGAAGGGAGATTTGAGTAGTTGTGCCCATAATAAATGGACAGTAAGGGGGCAAGAGAGGTATATTATGTGAAGTGATCTGTATTGGAACAGGTCTTGATTTTTAATTGTATCCTCGGGACGTGTTTTGTGGTTGACATTACAATGAGAGGTTGAAGTAAGGTTCAGAGACATAAAAGTAGTAGTGTCTGTAATATATATTGGATGTGAATAATGTTTTTGATGCTGTAGATAGCAGCGTAAACATTTATCATAATGGTTTGGTAAAGGGGGTGTGTGATTTAGGTGAGTGTGGTTTTAGACTTTATTACATAAAGTCTCAAATGACATAGGAGGGTAAAGGAGTATGGTTTGGTAAAGGGGGTGTGTGATTTTTAGCTGAGTGTGCTCTTTGTGTGGAAGAGTTCTACTGCTTCTTTTAAATACCGGTGGCCACCGATTCTTTATCTTTCTATCGTGTGAAAGTGATTTCAAGTTAGTCGAAAGGGGAGAATGGTATCAGCGTTTGAAATAGTAAGCGGAATGCTTATGAAGTGGAAAAGTAATATTTAAGAAGTTGTGTTATAATGTATTTTATAAAGTTGATATTGAATTGTTATTAAAGATATGTAAATATGTTATGGTTGTTTGAAGAGCCAGAAACGAAGAAGAAGTGGGTTGATATATATATATATATAGCAGGGGAAGAGTTAAAGAAATAGAGTATTTACTTAAGGGGAGCTGATTTAGGGAAGATTAGAGGAAAAAGAGGGAATAGAGTAAGGGGATTAGGAGTAAAGATTTTTCCTTTATAAGGAAAATTCTTTAATAAACATGGGGAGGTGTAACAGTAATGGAGTACTGGGGTATTATTAGGATCTAGTGGGAAACAGATACAGCACGATTGAGCATTGAGACTGAAAGCGGGGAGAGATGCTCAATCGTGACGTATTGGGTTGGCAAGGGGAGTTAAGATCACACCCTTGAGAGGTAAAGAAGCAAGTTGTCATCATGAAGAAATAAACAGTATTTGCATAAAACCAACACGTCTTGTGAGTTCCTGCTCTGTTACATATGTATGTGTGAGTAGTGTGTCTAGTTCTTCATAAAATTGTGGCTGGTAGTTGTAATTTGGTGGTGCATGTATGTTGACAAAGGTATATGTGTGTGAGGTGTTACTTATCTGTGTTATGCTGATTCTACCCTGGATATCCCGATTTGTTTTTAAATTGTTCCACCTATCTGATGTTTGTAGTATGGCTGTCCCAGAACGTATGTTTTGGACTGCCAAACTGAAGTGTGCATGTCTTAGTCCTAATTGTGTTGTAATTTGTGCACCATGTGTATCTGAATGTATATTTGTCTCTTGTAGCAGGATGAAATCTGGTTTGTATTTGTGTATGAGTGTGCAAATGTGTTGTTGTTTTGTGCGTATACCAGATATATTTAAACATAATTTTTTTGTCGTCACCCATCACAAGTATATATATATTTTTTTTAAAGAAATTATATTGGTGCAACTTGACAATTGACATTACTAAAGGTAGTAAAAAAATATGCTGCATATACCTGTTCTCTTCTTCTTCAGTGTCAGGGGCGATAAATAAATGTCTTAAAGACATGTTGTCCTCTTCCTCTGTGTTCTGTCATTGATCATTTGTCCTTACTGTGGGGCTGTCCGGTTAGTTCACTTTTTTTGGTGTGGCAATTGGAAAATGTCTTCGCTATCGCTGTTTTCTGCGTTTTTCTGCATTCTATTGCGCTTCTTGTTATGAACCACTTTAATTAAATCATCTTTCTCTACCTCTTTGTCATTTTTAATGGGCTCCCGTTCATCTGAATTTTTCTCCTTGGTTGGGGTTGGGGATGGGTGCGTATTTGGGGATGTAGGTGATTTGGATTTGGGTTGGGTTTTGCTGTCTTCTTCCTTTTGTTGATTTGTTCTTTGTGTTGTAATGTCGTTTGTGGCCAAGGTATTGGTGTTTTGAATCTTGAGTGGTGTTGGTACTGGCGTGGGCATTAGTGTTGTCTTCGGCGCTGTGGTTTCCACTTGTTCTCGTGATTGTGTCGGTGGCTGCTGACTCTTTGCTTCTACCAGCGGTGGAAAGTTTTCCACCGTGTTTTCATCAACCTTTGGCCATGGTCTTCGGCTCGGGCACCTGTTGGCCCAGTGGTCGTCCAGACCACAGTTTGGTCACGTTGTTCTGCGCCCTGGCATCGTGAAGAGGATACGGTGGTTGTTACCGGTTATTCCAGGGATGTTTATCCTAGCATAATGCGGCACTTCTTGAGTTGGGTTGCACAAAGCACCCCACTTACCCGCACCATATTTCAGTCTGAATACTTTGGCGTCCTTGTCGCCTGTTGCCATTCCGACCACCTCTTTGATTGCCTCGCGGCTCATGGTATTCGGCAACCAGTGGATGGTCACCCGCTCTTTTTCCTCAGTGGATGGTCACCCGCTCTTTTTCCGTTTCCACGTGCTGGATCTCTATTTCAAGATCACAACTCACGATGTACAGTTTCATTCCATGTAGTTCTTGATACTGCTGGTTGTATGCTACCTGTTTTAGGTTCACAAACCAGCGTGTAGGTATTTCGAAGCAGTAAATGTCCTTTATGCCCCCGCGGGGACACCAGCTGGGCCCAACAAAGAGCTGGTGATTAGAGTCGGGGTTCCCGGCCCTGTTACAGACAGCACGAGGGTACTTGGACTGCGTAGTTTACGGTGTACCGCGCCGGATGTAAATTTGTAGACTGGTTGGTCCATGTTCTCAGGTAACACAGGTCACGTCCAGTTGAAATAAAGCGCGTGCACACACACACACACACACACACACACACTGCACAAATGTGTTATCTGCACAAATTGAAAATTTTAGTTTTGTGAATAAACGGCTTTGGTATCTTCATGTGAAATAATTATATCCAGGTACACATAAAAATGACGTTTATTTATGATATGTTATCAGTTATCAGTTATCAATTGGGGTATCTTCATTGCACTCCGGACAGGGCCATAGGTGCTCAGATCCCCCCCCCCCCAGCATATGCATCAGTGTCTGGTGGCTAATATGGCCAGGTGTGTGTTAATTGACGAGGCACCTCGCTTTTCCCAATGTACCTCTCGCGCTTGGCCGTGCCGATTCTTCCTCCCAAGTCTTTCATCCTGGACAGCGATGTGGATTCACTGACGTCAAAGTCCTCTGTTCTCGCCATATCTTTAAGGACGTTAATAACATCGGCACAATCCATGGGCTGGCCATCTACAGGGGGTGCAGAGCCAGCTCGTTCATTTCCCTCGACTCCCGCATGTCCCGGGACGAAGATGAAGGTGACTTTACGGACAACAGACTTCCGTAGTGACTCAGTCCACTGTCTGCATACAGCTCCAGCTTCGACCTTCTGAATCATGCTCATTGATTCACTTAGTACACACACGTTGGTATAATGCTGTGATTCCAGCCATATGAAAGCCTGTGTAACTACCATCACCTCCATCGTCATGCTGCTCGTGGTCATAAAGTGGGCACCACTGGATTCTTGAACGGTTCGGCCCGCTGAACGGGCTGTAAATGCCCACGCACTTCTCTGCTGCTTTACAACAGATCCATCTGTATAGATGAGCACTTCGGGGCTATCTGAGTGTTCATAGATGAGTGAGTTGACCTCTGCATTGACAGCGGCAGGATTCTGCTCTCTGCACCGTCTGTCGAGTGTGATAATGCATGAGAAAGTGCACTTAAAAGCCAGAGGCACCAACACCCATTCCTTGCCGGGGTTGATACTGGTAAGACTGCAGAACTGTCTGACGACATCTTCCACCCGACCCATCCATGATTTGCCCCTCTTTAGCCTGTTACCCTTTTCTCTGAATATAGCATCATGCAGAGGGTGCTGCTCATCTGCACTTATTTTTAAGTATCACGAGCTCTCCAGATCTTGATCCTGTGTTCCATTGTCGGGAAGTCAAGGAGGTATCTCATTGCTACACAGCTGGTGTCTCTCGTGCAGCCCAAAATGATGCGCATGGCTTTGTTTTGTACCGTTTCAAGTCTTCCAATCTGTGTAGGGCTGACAGTGAGGATGGCCAGGGCATACTCGATGCGTGAAAGCACCAGTCATTGGAACAGAAGTATTAGCAGTCTTTGCTCGATATTGGCAGTCGCCATGACTCTCATTGCTGACAAACCTTTTCGAGCTTTCGTTATGACATAATCGACATGATCTCTGAAGGTCAGGCTACGATCAAGCCTCACGCCAAGATATGTCATTGACTAATTGACTGGGTTCTACTCAAAATGCTCCCATCCATTCTTACTGCCTTCAGGTCTGTGTTCACAATATGGTTGTTTAGGGAGAACCATGTAACCGATGCTTTTGCAGGGTTGGCAAGGGCGCCGGCATCAGCACACCATGATGAAAATTTGATCTAGTTCGCCCTGCATGTCATTGGCAACCGCCTGTCTATCTCGACCCTGTCGATACACGAGAATGTCGTCAGCAAATGCGGATAAAGGTAAGGCCCTTTTTGCACGCTACATAGAGCAGACTGACCAGAAAGACGAGCCCGCCTGTTAAAGTCTCACATGAGGTAGGTATGGACATAAAGATAGAAGGGATTTATAGAAGGGATTTATAGAAGGGATATAACCCCAATATAAGGGAACTAAAGAGAACCACTCGAATGCTCGAACAATCTAGAGCCTTCGAGAAGGATAGGTCAGTTTGCCTACAGCTCCGTGGACACAGGTGGAACCCGCCTACTGCATGCCAGGACCTGTTCCACGAGAAGCTCGAAGAGAGTTACACCCTGTGTCCAACCGAGACACGTTAGAGGGCAGATGGCGACTGGACACCGAACACAAAGCAAGGGCTTAGTTTAAGGGGGACTTGATAGATAGAAACCAAGTGTATTTAAGGATTGTTGATTATAAGATAGATAATAGAGTTTGCTGTGATGATTATGTGTATGATTGCTTTGTTATGAACTCCTGTGATATTGTATATATTGTAACTGGCTGCGAAACCCATTCTTCGCCAGATTACTGTGAATAAATTATATCAGATAGTATCAGAATGGAGTTTGTTGCCTGTCTAAACCCGAGTTTCATTTCCCTAGGTCTCTAGGACGTTGACAGGCTATTTGGAATGAACAGAGACAAATTACTGACACTCTTGCTACTGTTGCTATCGACACGACCTATCTTTCAACATATATCTTTCACCACTATCTGGATATCAAACAAATTTTCCATTATAAGTACCATCTCATTCATATATCAGTCAACATTGCGCCATATTGAAAGAGGGAAAACCATGATACAGTTTATTAACTCCTATTGGTGCAAAATTTTCCATATAACCCTGATATATGCCTATTGTAAATTCATTATCACTCTTACATTGTTTTAGACTTATTTTCACATCAATACCCATACAATTATGTATCATCTGGAATTGTGAGAGTATCAGTTTAGAGGATACAATTTGCAAATTGAAATCTATTTGTTTTTGACCCTCGCCATAAACATTCATGATTACAAGCTGCACTGGCATCATTATTCTTAATTCCTGCACTTGCAACGCATCACTTTTCCAGGCGGACATATCGATCTCAGACACCAGTATGTTGTCGCGGACCAGAATAGCCTATCCTAGGTGCTGTCTGTTAAAGAAGCCATGCAACCCGCGACATTGACTGTTCTGCAGAGTGAGCCCATCGCCACCTCCATGATACGAAGGAAGAGACGTGAATTCAGATTTATAAGTTTTGAAGAGAAACCAGACTAACAATGTAAACTGCCAAATGGAAATATCCCTCAAGGTCGTGCAGGTGTTTTATACTATTATTACATTGCATTATACTGAATCTAAAATATACGTAATAAAGAAACAAAATACATCACCCACTTATAATCTTCATATTAGAACTATCAATAGTAACAGGGAGTTATAAGGGAGAAATGGGGGAGTATAATAATACTAATGATCATACGGTAAGAATAAATATCCATAGAAGTTATCTCCCCTATAATGAAAGAAAATAGATACATGTAGGAAAGATGTTATCTTCCCTATAAAGAAAGAAAGTAGATAAATGTAGGAAAGATGTTATCACCCCTATACTGACAGATAAAAGATAAATGTAGGAAAGATGTTATCTCTCCCAGTGTTAGATAATAGATAAATGTAGGGAAGATGTTATCTCCCCTATAATAACAGATAATAGATAAATATAGAAAGAATGTTTAAAAATATAGATATATATATATATATATAAGATAAATATAGAAAGAATGTTTAGATAAATATAGAAAGAATGTTATCTCCCTTATATTGATAGATAATAGATAAATGTAGGAAAGTTGTTCTCTCTCCTATGTTAAAAATATTTTTGCATGTGCTATTTACAGACATCACTGTCAACACCAGAACTGATGTTGCTGATGTCTAGGGAAGTTTACGTTCAGTATTTTGCCATTGCTTTCTGATTGACCAGCTCCTATAACAACACGTTAAAAGCTAGTGCGACACGGTCTATCTCCCCTATCGCGACAGACAATAGATAAATGTAGGAAAGATGTTATCTCCCCTATAGTTATGGATAATAGATAAATGAAGGAAAGATGTTATCTCCCCTATAGTGATAGATAATAGATAAATGTATAAAATGTGTTTTCTCCCCTATAGTTATGGATAAAAGATAAGTGTAGGAAAGGTTATATCGCCCCTATAGTTATGGATAATAGATAAAAGATAGGGGAGTCTCCATGGTGAAGTGGTCAAGCCATTTGACTCGGGTTCTGAAGGTTGTAGGTTTGATTCCAGGCAGTGTCCTTCGGTTCACGAGTGCATTTTTTCTGAGACTCCTGGGGGTCATTGCTGGAACTACGGAGGTTGTGCTTTATGTGATGCTTTCGGTGCTGTGGAAAGAGACTGAGCCAGCTTAAAAACCCGGTGCAATGAAGTTGACCCTGACTTTTAAGCGACTTTTAGGTAAAAAATAGAACTGCAGGATTCAGCTGCATCAGTACCATCAGCACAGGGACTCTTTGCTGGCTAGAGCTTGAGGAGACAGAGCTTGTCTGGGAATGCTCTGAGTCACTAATCTCACACAATCTGCAGAACTGCCCATGAGCTTCTGATAGCAATTCAACTCTTTGTTCAATGATCTTAAACACCAAACACAACTGACCTCTGCTCATATTTTAGGGTTTCATTCAGTAGGGTGTTGCCCCTCTCTCCTTTCATGGTCACTAGAAAGCCTGTGATATTTTCCAGAGGACCTCTGTCAACTGTCCATCTGATATCAACACTGTGGATGTCAAGAAATCTAATCACTGTTATTTTCTAGCACAAAGATATCATGAGTACATATTTCTATGAAATGTCTTAACTATCCAAGAACTCACAACTTTTGATCAATTTAAAATTGAAAAAGCCGCCACATATCAATGCACAGATTATCATAAGAGACGTAGAAATATGGGAATTTAATACAGGCCATACATTTTGCTTCATCTTGACTTCCAAAGTCCGAACTATTGAAATGATGCTAGGTGGAGTTTCATCAATTTGGGGTGAAATTTGAGCTGTATCAAGTGACCCTTGGTATACTAAGTGTTCAAGAGCAGGCAGCCATATTGGTAAAGTTTGTTGTCCATAAATACCACCATCTTGTTTTGAAAGTTTGAATATATTGGGCCCAGGTATAAGGGCCTTCCATCCTTAAGAGTTAAAACAAGAACAGGAAATGATGCCATAAAAGTTTAAAAACTAGTAAAGAATAAACACACACATCCATACACATAAAATATCTGCAGCATTAGTGAATATTAGTTTGATCATGTTTTCTTGTTGAGTTTGTCATATAAGTGTGCATTAGTTTAGTTTAGTTATCAGTTGGGGTATCTTCGTTGCACTCCGGACATGTCCATAGGTGCTCAGATCCTCCCCCCAGCATATGCATCAGCGTCCGGTGGCTAATAGTGCCAGTTCTGTGTTGGTTGACGAGGCGCTTTGTTTTCCCGATGTACCTCTCGCGTCTGGCTGTGCCGATTCTTACTCCCAGGTCTTTCATCCTGGAAAGCGATGTGGAATCACTGGCGTCAAAATCCTCTGTTCTCGCCATATCTTTAAGGGCGTTAATAACATCGGCACGATCCATGGGCTGGCCATCTACAGGGGGTGCAGAGCCAGCCAATTTATCAGCTCGTTCATTTCCCTCGACTCCCGCATGTCCCGGGACGAAGATGAAGGTGACTTTGCGGACAACAGACTTCCGCAGCGACTCAGTCCACTGTCTACGTACAGATCCAGCTTCGACCTTCTGAATCATGCTCATTGAATCACTTAGTACACACACGTTGGTATAATGCTGTGATTCCAGCCATATGAAAGCCTGTGTAACTGCCATCACCTCCATCGTCATGCTGCTCGTGGTCATGGAGTGGGCACCACTGGATTCTTGAACGGTTCGGCCCGCTGAGCGGGCTGTAAATGCCCACGCACTTCGCTGCTGCTTTACAACAGATCCATCTGTATAGATGAGCACTTCGGGGCTATCTGAGTGATCGTAGATGAGCGCGTTAACCTCTGCATTGACAGCGGCAGGGTTCTGCTCTCTGCACCGTCTGTCGAGTGTGATAATGCAGGAGAAGGTACACTTAAAAGCTGGAGGCACCGGCACCCATTCCTTGCCGGGGTTGATACTGGTAAGACTGCAGACCTGTCCGACGACATCTTCCGCCCGACCCATCCATGATTTGCCCCTCTTTAGCCTGTCACCCTTTTCTCTGAATACAGCGTCATGCAGAGGGTGCTGCTCATCTGCACTTATTTTTAAGTATGCACGAGCTCTCCAGATCTTGATTCTGTGTTCCTGTAAGTGTGCATGTACGTAGGCATGTGATTTCATGAGTTTGACTTATAAATGTACATGTTTATAGTGTTTATATATATATACACTATACTTCGGGTATCGGGGTAGGGGTACACCCTATCAAAGGAGAAGTAAGGTGCCTCCTTCCCTCCACTAGCCTACGGGACACCCTTGGGCAAGGTGGAGTACCCGTTTAGCCCCCCCAACAGGGTAACGTGAAGCCATGGGAGCAGGTGGTGGATTGGACTTGGGAGCAGCCGACAGATTGTTGTTGGTTATGGTTTCAAGTCAGTGACGGTGGGCAGAGGATCTCTCAGTAGAGACAATGGCTACGGTCATCCGATCAGTATGGTCACTGCCAGGAAGGAAGAATGGTAGAATTCCCTCCTTATTGATTCCCGGGCAGAGGAGGCTCGTCAGCCTTGGTTGATATCTCTTCTAAGAGAGGGAACTCTAAATCTCAAACCTCCGCTGCCTTGCGGGTATACCCATATGGGAAAGGCTTCGGGAGTAAACCTTGAGGACAAATCCGGAGATGGAGTCCCTAAGGCAGTTCCATGTTGTAAACAACATAGTTCTGGCAACTCCTGCGACGGCACCGATGCCAAGTTGCATTGGCTACTGCCTTTCCCTTGGTCAACATCGGCGACGTGGAGAGGGGGAACCTGCTACTGGGCAACTTCTGGTTCTCCGATTTCCATTGCCCAGGCTTGTGCCCTGAAGAGGTCACTTCAGCACCGCGTAAAGCGTTGACACAACACGGGAAGCAGCATTTGCCGGTTATAAGTCTTAATGCTCGATTGGCGTAGAGCAAGGCGCCAGGGGCTACTTCCGACGGTGGGAGAGATCATCGTATCTCACTAGACAGCTACCGCCCGACTAAGCTGGGCAACCCCCAGTCAATAAGGTGTTGTCTCGCCACGGTTCATCTGCTCCTGAGGGTGTGTGGAGCTTAGGGGGAAATCCTGACACATGGACCGCAATCTATACACCTAGCAACAAGAAAACAACAAAACAACCAGCCCTAAGGCTGGGAACATGGAAAGTAAGAACCATGACCCCTGGCATTTCAGACGATCTAAACGAGATTGTGGATGCCCGCAAAACTGCAGTGATAAACAACGAACTACTAAGACTGGGGATAGACATTGTCGCCCTGCAAGAGACCAGACTCCAAGAGTCTGGAAGCATCAAGGAGAGGGACTTCACTTTCTACTGGCATGGCAAGCCGTGCGGAGAGACCAGGGAGCATGGAGTTGGCTTCGTTATCAGAAACAAGCTGCTCAATTCTATCATACCACCAAGTGATGGCGCTGAAAGAATATTGAAGCTCCAACTCCAGACAGAGGCAGGCCCAGTTAGTATTATAAGCGTTTACGCCCCAACACTAACTGCAGCATCAGAATCTAAAGACAAGTTCTATGACGACCTTAGCAAAGAAGTCAGTGAAACACCAGAGAAACAACATCTTTTTATCCTGGGGGATTTCAATGCCAGGGTTGGCTCCGACCACGAATCTTGGCCTTCATGTCTAGGACAGTTTGGCGTTGGGAAGATCAATGACAATGGACAACGTCTCTTGGAATTCTGCAGCCACCATAATCTGTGCGTGACCAACACCTTCTTTGACACGAAACCTCAACACAAGGTGTCATGGAGGCACCCCAGATCAAAGAACTGGCACCAACTCGACCTGGTGCTCACTAAACGCAGCAACCTCCGCAATGTACGGCTGACTCGCAGCTATCATAGTGCTGACTGCGACACCGACCATTCACTCGTCTCCAGCAAGGTGAAGATAAAGCCCAAGAGAATCTACAGAAGCCGAACAGAAGGAAGACCACGCATTGACACCAGTGGCACCCAAAATAAAGAGAAGGTCAACAAATTCATGCAGGCTCTAGCGGATACTCTGCCTGGCCCCACTGTAGCGTAGCGTCAGCTACGATGATAAGGAATCTATCAAAGTGCTGTGGATAGACTTTCTACGAATAGAAAAATAGGTCACTGGAGAAGACAAGACTGAATAGCTCGTAATTCTAGGCGGAATAAAGGTCCCAGAACAAGTCTAATCTTCTGACAGTGTTCAGGCAGACAGGAATGCCGTACAACTATACTGGTTTGATACAGACAGTCTGCCAAGGTTGTCTAGCTACGTTGCCTGAAATAAAACAAAGCTCGAGCCCCCAACTCTAATCCCTCTCACCGACACGGAGAAAGACAGAGTAAAATATTTAAAAGCGACAAACTTTCGTACTTCTCACACAGCTATGACTAAGGTTACTGAGGTAACAACTAGAGGTTGTAAAATTAGACTCACATTAATATTTAATATATGATAACACTTTGGGTGCTCCACTGGAGGCAGCCCTGTACATAAAAAGGGTGGTACACTTCCCTCTATTCTATTGAATATCTAAGCTTATGGTTTGAATCTACTAAACAGTCTAATCATTGACATGGCCTGACAAAGCTGGTATTATTTGCATGTAGATGGTGGTGGTGGTGGTGGCCAACGGTAAGTTTGGCCACTTATCTTCTGGTTCTCCGGCTTACACAGTGCATGTAAACCCTAGTTAGTAAGCATAAGTGAGATGGTGAGTGATGCTTCGCAATGAGTCACACAGGTTAGCGCATCTAAAGCTTGGCGCTGAAGGTGTCAAATCCTTCTAATCTACTGACCGAACTTGTCAGGTACAAACACTGCTCTAGGAATCTCTCTAATATATTTTAAATATATTTATGGCCGTAATACGTGCCAAAGATAAAACTCTAACACTTTATAAGTATTTTCTCAGAGCCTAGTGACTAGCATGTTTCTACCCCGACTTTTGGATTGCGAAAGCACGAGTTTCGCTATTTTTCTCCTGACCGGAAGTGGTCGTGCCAGGGAGTTCGTTGTCGTAATTTCGCCGACCAAATTGTGAAATAGTCGTAGCCAAATTTGTAGATTTGGCTGGGTACTCTACTTTGTAAATTCAGCCTCTCCACCAATCCTAGTATAACGTATTAATTCCTACTAGAGTAATAACATCAATTATCAGTAGATTTATGCTATAGCCATGGGCTGTCTATACATAGATATATAGGAATAAAAACGAAATTAAATTCTTCTATAATTACATAAGGGTTTTAAAAAGAATTTACTCCAATTTAAGCAAAAGATGAAGAGGAAGCTGGGGACTTCGTCACACCCACAGACGGAAATTCCACCGAGAGATGGACTCATTTTCGCGACACCATCTACAATTCAGCACTATCAACATTTGGCAAGAAGCAAACTAAGTCAACCGACTGGTTTGAAGCACACTCCGAAGAGATGCTCCCAGTCCTGGAGATAAAGAGACATGCATTCTCAATGTATAAAACATCACCTTCAGAGAAAACACTGCAGGCATTGCGAACAGCCAGAAATAGAGTACAACAGATGGCAAGAAGATGTGCGAACAGGTACTGGCTACAGCTCACTGATCAAATTCAAACTTGTGCAGACACTGGAAATATAAGAGGAATGTATGAGGGCATCAAGCAAGCTGTCGGTCCATCAAAAAATAAGATGGCCCCTTTACGATCAACTGAGGGGGTAATCATAAAAGATCGAGCGAAACAAATGGATCGCTGGGTAGAACACTACTCAGAGCTATACTCATTGGATAACACTGTCAGCGAAGAAGCTCTGGAAGCCATCGATCAACAGTCCGCCATGCATGCCTTGGATAACGAACCTTGCCTCACAGAAATCAGCGAAGCACTAGACTCTCTCAAATCCGGCAAGGCACGTGGAAAAGATAGTATTCCACCTGAAATTTTAAAATGTAGCAAAGAAACAATCATCCCAGAACTGTATGCAATACTACAGCTCTGCTGGAGAGAAAAATCAATACCACAAGATATGAAAGATGCAAACATCGTTACCCTTTATAAAAACAAAGGCGTAGGACCATTTTATTTGACGGCTCAACATCCCAGTCATTCAGCATCAGCAGCGGAGTAAAGCAAGGCTGCATGCTTGCTCCTACACTCTTTGGTATCTTCTTCGCTGTTCTCTTAAGGCAAGCATTTGGGACTGTCACTGAAGAAATATACCTCCACACAAGATCTGATGGCAAACTTTTTAACCCATCAAGACTCAAGGCAAAGACCAAAATAAGATCAAGATGCGTAAGAGAACTACTTTTTGCAGATGATGCAGCACTGACTACTCATACAGCAGAAGATCTCCAAAGGCTCATAGATCGTTTTGCAGTCGCCCGCAAAGACTTTGGACTCACCATCAGCCTAAATAAAACACAGGTGATGGAACAAAATGCTGATACGCCTCCGTCAATCAAAATCTCTAATTACGAATTGAAGGTCGTCCACGATTTTGTGTATTTGGGGTCGACAATATCAGATAATCTTTCATTAGAGACAGAAATTGACAGACGCATTGGAAAGGCATTTTCCAGGCTAGCTAAAAGAGTTTGGGAGAATAATAGACTAACAGAGCGTACAAAAGCTCAAGTATATAAAGCTTGTGTTGTTAGCACACTACTCTACGGGTCTGAATCCTGGACCCTGTACTCAAGACAGGAAAGGAAGTTGAATTCCTTCCACATGTGATGCCTGAGACGTATTCTGGGCATAATATGGAAAGACCACATAACAAACAAACAGGTGCTTGAAAGAGCAGATATTTCCACAGTGCACACCCTCCTCAAGCAGAGACGCCTCCAGTGGCTGGGCCACGTATCTCGAATGGAGGATGAACGTATTCCCAAAGATCTCCTTTACGGAGAACTAGCCACAGGAAAGAGGCCAACCGGAAGACCCCAAATGCGATATACGGATGTGTGTAAACAAGACATGAAAACCATTGGAATAGATCCAAACACATGGGAGAGAGCTGCAACAGACAGATGTTCCTGGAGAAGAGATGTACGAAATGGACTGGTGCTCTTTGAGCGCAATCAGATCCAAAAAACTGAGGAGAGACGGCACAGGCTCAAAGAGCAGTCACTTACTGCGGGACTTGCCTCGTCTTACAGATGTGGAAACTGTGACAGGGATTGTCACTCTTGAATTGGACTATACAGTCACCAGCGGTGCTGCCAGGCACCTCCCAAGTGGCACAACTCTATAGTCCTTCAGGACTGAAAGAGTTCTACTACTATATATATACATTTGTACTAACTTGAACATAATGTCCTCTGAATTTGTCATATAAATGTATATGTTTATATACATGTATTTTATACATAATTGCACATAATTATTGCACAACAATGTGGGGTGTCGGTTTTGGTAAGCGCCACCCACCATTTGGCACTAACGGAAGACAGGTAATATGTATAATATAACTAATTTTAGCCAGATCTAGTGATAAAGCTGTCTTGTTAGTATGTATGATATGACATCTAAGTCAGACCTTGTGATCAAACTATCATGTTAACGTGTAAATTGTCATATCTAAGTCAGATCTGCAATAAAGCTGTCTTGATAGTATGTAAACTATGTCGTATTTAAGCTGGATCTTGTGATAAAGCTGTCTGTTTACTATGTTATAACTAATCTAAGCCAGATCTAGCAATAAATCTGTTGTGCTTACCTGTAAGGGGTTTTGTTAGGGATTTTTGTGGTCATAACATAATCGTGGTTTTCTGGCTCTTCTGTTGGCTGACCTAATGATGGAGCATAAGAGATAGTTTCACATTCTTATGGTTTTTCAAGCACTTCACATATCTTTCCACTAAATTTAGCACATGAATAATTAGTTTTGATGATCAAAATCTCACAATATGATATTATACATGGCATCAACAAACGTGCATTAAGATATTACCTGAAGTGACCACAATCTCACAATATGATTTCATACATGGTGACCACAATCTCAATATATAATATTACCTGTGGTGATAACAATCTCACAATGTGATATTACTTGTGGTGATGACAATTTCACAATATGATATTACATGGTGACCATAATCTCACAATATGATATTATATATCGTGACCACAATCTAACAATATGATATTATACATAGTGACTACAATCTCACATTATATTATATATGGTGACCAATCTAACAATCTCACAATATGATATTATATATGGTGACCTCAATCTCACAATATGATATTATAAATGGAGACCACAATCTCACAATATAATATTATATATGGTGACTACAATCTCACAATATGACATTATATATGGTGACCACAATCTCAAAATATGATATTATAAATGGAGACCACAATCTCACAATATAATATTATATATGGTGACTACAATCTCACAATATGACATTATATATGGTGACCACAATCTCACAATATGATATTATACATGGAGACCACAATCTCAAAATATAATATTATATATGGTGACTACAATCTCACAATATGATATTATATATGGTGACCACAATCTCACAATATGATATTATATATGGTGACTACAATCTCACAATATGATATTATATATTGTGACTACAATCTCACAATATGATATTATATATGGTGACTACAATCTCACATGATATTATATATGGTGACTACAATCTCACAATATGATATTATATATGGTGACTACAATCTCACAATATTATATTATATATGGTGACTACAATCTCACAATATGATATTATACATGGTGACTACAATCTCACAATATGCTATTATATATGCTGACTACAATCTCACAATATGATATTATATATGGTGACTACAATCTCACAATATGATATTACCCAAGGTGACTATAATCTCACAATTTGATATTATATATGGTGACTACAATCTCACAATATTATATTATATATGGTGACTACAATCTCACAATATGATATTATATATGGTGACTACAATCTCACAATATGATATTATATATTATGACTACAATCTCGCAATATGATATTATATATGGTGACTACAATCTCACAATATATTATATATGGTGACCACAATCTCACAATATGATATTATATATGGTGACTACAATCTAACATACTGATATTATATATGGTGACCACAATCTCACAATATGATATTATATATGGTGACCACAATCTCCCAATATGATATCATATATGGTGACTACAATCTCACAATATATTATATATGGTAACCACAATTTCACAATATGATATTATATATGGTGACTACAATCTCACAATATGATATTATATATGGTGACCACAATCTCACAATATGATATTATATATGGCAATCACAATCTCACTATATGATATTATATATGGTGACTACAATCTCACAATATAATAATACATATGGTGACCACAATCTTACAATATGATATTATATATGGTGACTACAATCTCACAATATGATATTATATATGGTGACTACAATCTCACAATATGATATTATATATGGTGACTACAATCTCACAATATGATATTATATATGGTGACTACAATCTCACAATATGATATTATATATGGTGACCACAATCTCACAATATGATATTATATATGGTGACTACAATCTCACATGATATTATACACAGTGACCAAAATCTCACAATATGATATTATATATGGTGACTACAATCTCACATGATATTATATATGGTGACTACAATCTCACAATATGATATTATATATGGTGACTACAATCTCACAATATGATATTATATATGGTGACTACAATCTCACAATATGATATTATATATGGTGACTACAATCTCACAATATATTATATTATATATGGTGACCACAATCTCACAATATGTTATTATATATGGTGACCACAATCTCACAATATGATATTATATATGGTGACTACAATCTCACAATATGATATTACCTGTGGTGATGACAATTTCACAATATGATATTATATATGGTGACCACAATCTCACAATATGATATTATATATGGTGACTACAATCTCACAATATGATATTATATATGGTGACCACAATCTCACAATATGATATTATATATGGTGACTACAATCTCACATGATATTATATATGGTGACTACAATCTCACAATATGATATTATGTATGGTGACTACAATCTCACAATATGATATTATATGTGGTGACTACAATCTCACAATATGATATTATATATGGTGACTCATTCATCATCATCATCATTGGCACCTTTCCGTCTTGACAGACGATAGTTTGGTACATTGTGCTTTAAAAAGGCTTAATAACTACGATCCATGGTGGTGGCGAGTGTGGCTGGTAAGGCCAATTCTTGCTGCAAATGTTTGCCCACAGTAGGTGCATGTGAAAACATGGTCATTTCCACCATTTTGCACCATCTTACGTCTCTCACACTCTGTGTGTGCTTTATCTGCAATCATTTTCTCCTTTGTCTTTATTCCGTTTCTGATAGTTGCCCTCCATGCAACACGTTCAGCGGCGACGTGCTCCCAATGTGCATTATCAATGCCTGTATCAATCATGTCCCGCTTACACACATCTTTGTATCGTAGTAGAGGCCGACCCTGAGATCTCCTACCCGTCTGTAATTCACCAAAAAAGATGTCCTTTGGTATTCTACCATCATCCATCCTCCTAACGTGTCCTATCCATCTAAGTCTACGAAGACTGAGCATGGAATACACCGTCACACAACCTGATCTTTCCAATACTTCAGTATTTGTGATTTTGTCTTGCCACTTAATACCAAGTATTCTTCGCAGACACCGCATATGAAAGCTGTTTAAACGTTTCTCTTGGCGTGAATAAGTTGTCCAGGTTTCACTGCCATAAAGAAGAGTACTAAGGACACAGGCTTGGTAGACGAGGACTTTTGTTTTGGCAGTAAGCTTCCTGTTCTCCCAGACTCTTTTTGCTAACATGTTCATTGTTGTTGCTGCCTTGCCAATCCTGATGTTGATTTCCTGATCGAGGGATAATTTGCTATTTACCTCTGATCCTAGATATGTAAAATGGTCTACTATCTTCAGTTCGGCGTCGTCAATAAAGATTGATGGTACACCATGTGCACCTTGTGACATAATCTGTGTCTTCTTTTTGTTAATTGTTAAACCAAATTCAGAACAAGCATTGGAGAATGCAGATAGTAGATGTTGTAATGCTTCCTCAGAGTGGGTCGTAATCGCAGCATCATCTGCAAAAAGCAACTCTCTGATTAGTACCCTGCTAATTTTGGTCTTGGCCTTCAATCTCTGAGCATTATAGAGGCCACCATCTGAGCGTGAGTGAATGTATATACCGTCATCCTGATCACGAAAGGCATATTTCAGTAGAAGAGAAAAGTATATCCCAAAGAGGGTGGGTGCTAGTACACAGCCTTGCTTAACTCCACTTTTGATTTCAAACTCTTCTGAAGTTGAGCCATCAAACTTGATTATACCCTTCATGCCTGTGTGGAACGATTCCACAATGGACAGAAGAGTTGGTGGGCAGCCAATCTTCTTTAGTGCTTTGAACAGACCCTCATGACTGACCAAATTGAATGCCTTTGTGAGGTCGATGAAGGCAATAAACAGTGGCTGGTTTTGTTCCCGGCATTTTTCTTGCATCTGTCGCAATGAGAATATCATATCAATGGTAGACCGGTTCTGACGGAAGCCACACTGTGATTCGGGGTAGACTTGATCTCCCAGGACTTGAAGTCTGTGCAGGACAATTCTGGCAAATACTTTCCCAACAATACACAGAAGTGAGATACCCCTATAGTTGTTACAGTCACTCCGATCTCCCTTGTTCTTGTACAGCGTTATGATGTTTGAATCTTTGAAATCCTGTGGGACTTGTCCTTCTCGCCAGCATAGCTCTATTAGCTGGTGGATCTGTAGAGCAAGTGTGTCTTGCCCTCTCCTGATCACCTCTATTGGAATCCCATCCTTACCTGGAGCCTTGCCAGATGCAAGCTCATTTATAGCACACTTAACTTCTGTTATAGTGGGAAGTGTGTCCAGGTGGTCAAGAGTTGGCAGGGCCTCTATGGCGTTGAGGGCATCATCCACTAGCTTGGTCTCACTTCTTCTTCTTCTTCGTTCATCCAGTTTTTTTCCCGGATGTGATTGCGTTGTGCCTGTTTACAGCAAAGCTGCATCCTTGCGCCGTTAGGCCGACACATCCGACTTCTGCGGGCATTTGTTGACCGGGTTAACCATCCCGGGAGCTTGGTCTCACTTGAGTAAAGCTCTAAATAGTGCTCGACCCATCTATCCATCTGCTGTTTCTTATCAGTGATGATTTCTCCAGTCAAGGTTTTCAGCGGTGCACTTCTTTTGATCATTGGACCACAGGCTTTCTTTATCCCTTCATACATGCTTCTGATGTTTCCCTTATCACTTGCGATTTGAATGGACTCACATAACTTGATCCAATAGTCATTCACACACTGCCTATCAGCCTTTTGTACATCCTTCCTTGCTTGCTTCAGCTCACTCAGAGTGTTACGCGTTGGTCTTTCCTTGTTTCTTAAGAGAGCTATCTTCTTTTTATCAATCAAGGGCTGCAGTATCTGGCTGTTTGCCACAAACCAGTCCTGCCTCTTATGATCCACAGTGCCGTAAACCCCTATCGCTGTTTTATAAATAGTTTCCTTAAGTTTACTCCATTTATCATTTACTATACAATTTTCTGATGTATCATTGAAAGCGTCTTCAAGTTGCTGTTGAAATTCAAAGCACTTTCCAGGATCGTGAGTGTTAGTAATATTAATCCTGGGGCTAGACTTGTGTTTAGCTGTGTAGATTCTCTTTGGTCTCAGTCTAACCCTTGCAACAACCAAAGAATGATCTGTATCACAGTCAGCACTGTGGTAACTTCGAGTTAATGATGTATGGTTCAGATGTTGTCTCCGTGTGATAATGAAGTCCAGCTGATGCCAATGGCCGGATCTTGGATGTTTCCATGTGACCTTATGCATCTCTTTTGTTTTAAAAAAGGAGTTTGTAATACATAGGTCATTTCTAGTGCAATGCTCCAGCAGCCTTTGCACATTATCATTCAGGCGACCGATGTTGTATTTTCCAAGGCACACTGGCCATGAACTCGAGTCCTTGCCCACACGAGCACTGAAATCACCGAGCATATAAATGTTGTCGGATTTTGGAACTGCCTTGATCGCAGAGTCTAGCTGCTCATAGAACATATCCTTCACATCATCAGAGGAAGCGAGTGTCGGTGCATATGCAGTGAGAATGGTGGCAAATCCACAGGAGGTTGCCAAGCACAGTGATAATAATCTTTCATTACCTCCAGCTGGGATATCAATCATTCCCAGTAGCGAATTCTTCACTGCAAAGCCCACACCATGTTGCCTTTTTTCTGCCTGCCCTCTTCCCTTCCAAAAAAAAGGTGTAATTGTTTTCCCTGAGTGACCCTTCCTCAGCGAGGCGAGTCTCCTGCAGGCCAGCAATATCAATGTTAAGACGATCGAGTTCAGCATCAATGACAGCCGTTTTTCTCACATCGTCAATATTTGTCAAGTCAGTGGAAAATCCTGGACACATGGTTCTCACGTTCCAGGTTGCAAGCCGTAGCTTGAGGTTTCTATTCTTTTTATTAGTACCTGGTGCATTGGTTTTACAGCCTGCGATTCAGATTTTGTCCTAGCCTCAAGCACCCATTGAAGCAGGCAGGCTGTGGCGGATCAGCACCCAATTGGCTGTGGGCTGCCCAGCTTGAGGCGGGCGGTAGCTGATCAGTGACACCTGTAGGTGTCTCCCACCGTCAGAGGCAACGCGTGGCGCCCCATGTCTATGCCAACTGACAAGGACTTATAACCCGTAACAGTTGCCTCTCGCTTTTATTCCGAGACCGGTTAAGACCAGGGATGGAGTTATTGCCTCTCCATAGCACAAAGCCTGGGCTAAAATAAAGAAACCATGTGTTGCCCATGCAGCATGATCCCTCTCTCGGCCTGCCTAGTTCACTCCAGAGGAAAGTTGACACCTATAATCTGGAACAAGACAAGCTGCAGAAGCTGCTGGATCAGCTAAGCAATGCTCTAACTGTCCGCCTGTCGGAGCTTCGATCCTAGACCAGCTGCCAACCAAGGCTTAGGGCCTGGTCTGCCCTGCCATGACTTATTTTGTCTTTGGGTTGCATTTCCTCGCACCAGGATAAGGCTAGTACCCTCCCATTTGCGCTCTTCCGCCCGAAGCCGCTGGCACAATGTGGGGTGACGGGTTTGGTAAGCGCCGCCCAACATTCGGCGCTGACAGAAAGCAGGTAGTACCGTCTACTGTCATACGGTAGCTCAGTCATATCTGACTAAGATCTGACTTGATGGTGACTACAATCTCACAATATATTATATTATATATGGTGACCACAATCTCACAATATGATATTATATATGGTGACCACAATCTCACAATATGATATTATATATGGTGACTACAATCTCACAATATGATATTACCTGTGGTGATGACAATTTCACAATATGATATTATATATGGTGACCACAATCTCACAATATGATATTATATACTAGCTGACCCGGCCCGGCTTCGCCCAGACCCTGGTGGGGAGCATTTAATTTAATTCATATAAGTAGTCATATAAGCTCCCGTTCCCGTTCCCGACTATCTATCTGTCTGTCTGTCTGTCTATCTGTCTGTCTGTCTGACCCGGCCCGGCTTCGCCCAGACCCTGATGGGGAGCATCTCATTTAATTCATATTAGTCATATAAGTTCCCGTTCCCGACTATCTGTCTGCCTATCTGTCTGTCTGTCTGTCTGTCTGTCTGATCCGGCCCGGCTTCTCCCAGCCCCTGGTGGGGAGCATCTCATTTAATTCGTATAAGTAGTCATATAAGCTCCCGTTCCTGTTCCCGACTATCTACTGTCTGTCTGTCTGTCTATTATTAGAAAGAGCACTTGAAAGATCTTTACATCTTCCCTCAACAATTAACTTGGGTAAATGGAGCATCTTATTTAATTCATATTCGGCCGCTGCTCCCGTTCCCGTTCCCAAAAAAGACGACCCGGCCCGGCTTTGCCCAGTCCCTGGTGGGGAGCATATAATTTAATTCATATTCTGCGGAGGGAGGAGGAGGAGGGAGCAGGAGGGAGGAGGAGGAGACAGGAGGAGGATGGAGGAGGAGGGAGGAGGAGGAGGGAGGTGGAGGGAGGAGGAGGTAGGAGGAGGAGGAGGGAGGAGGAGGAGGAGGAGGGAGGAGGAGGAAGAAGAGCAAGGAGGAGGGAGGAGGTAGGAGGAGAGAGGAGGAGGGAGAAGGAGGGAGGAGGAAGAGGGAGGAGGAGGAGGGAGAAGGAGGGAGGAGGAGGGAGGAGGAGGAGGAGGAGGAGGGATGAGGCAGAGGGGGAAGGAGGAGGGGGGAGGAAGGATGAGGGAGAAGGGGGAGTGAGGGGGAGGAGGAGAGAGGATTATGAGGGGGAGGAGGAAGAGGAGGAGAAGGAGGAGGTGAGGAGGAGGGGGAGGATGAGGTGGAGGAGGAGAGAGGATGAGGCAGTGGAGGAGGAGGGAGGAGGAGGGGGAGAAGGTAGGAAGAGGGAGAAGGAGGAGGAGGATGGGGAGGAGGATTATAACGCATATGCCTGTAGATAACTGCAGCAAAAAGGTCCACCTATTTGAGAAATATGCATCAGTTTTACATATAAAGCAATTCTATTAGAAGTTATGTCCCCTTGCTATATATATATATATATATATATATATATATATATATATATATATATATATATATATATATATATATATATATATAAAAGAGAATCTCTGTCTGTCTGTCTGTCTGTCTGTCTGTCTGTCTGTATGTGTGTCCTTTATGCGTTCGCGAACGGTCCATCCGATTGAGATGAAATTTTCTACACGTCTTCTAATCATTCCCGTGCTGCCAACTGTCATAGTTTTTTAGTGTTCAAACATGTTTTCTTATTATTATTTAATATTTAATTTACATTATAATGTATACATAGCGAGGGGACATAACTTCTAATAGAATTGCTATATATGTAAAATTGTTGCATATTTCTCAAATAGGTGGACCTTTTCGCTACAGTTATCTACAGGCATATGCATTATAATCCTCCCCCTCCTCCTCCTCCTCCTACCCCTCCTCCTCCCCTCCCCCTCCCTCTTCCTACCTCCTCCCCCTCCTCCCTCCTCCTCGCTCTCCTCCTCCCTCCTCCTAATCCCTCCTCCTTCCTCCTCCTCCTCTCTCCTCCTCCCCCTCACCACCTGCTTCTCCTCCCTCTAATCCCTCCTCCTCCCTCTTCCCTCTCCTCCTCCCTCTCCTCCTCCTCTCTTCTCCTTCTCCCTCCTCCTCCTCTCTCCTCCTCCTCCCTTCTCCCTCCCCCCCTCCTCCTCCTCCCTCCACCCTCCTCCCTTCTCCTCCTTCTCCCTCCTCCTCCCTCTTCCTCCTCCCCCTCCTCCTCCCTCTTCCTTCTCCTCCTACCTCCTCCTCCCTCCCCCTCCCCCTCCTCCTCCTAATCCCTCCTCCTCCTGTCTCCTCCTCCTCCTCCTCCCTCCGCCGAATATGAATTAAATTATATGCTCCCCACCAGGGACTGGGCAAAGCCGGGCCGGGTCGTCTTTTTTGGGAATGGGAACAGACAGACAGTAGATAGTGGGGAACGGGAACGGGAGCTTATATGACTACTTATATGAATTAAATTAGATGCTCCCCACCAGGGTTTGGGCGAAGCCGGGCCGGGTCAGACAGACAGACAGACAGACAGACAGACAGACAGACAGACAGACAGACAGACAGAAGACAAACAGGAACAGGAACTTATATGACTACTTATATTAATTAAATGAGATGCTCCTCATCAGGGTCTGGGCAAAGCCGGGCCGGGTCAGACAGACAGACAGATAGACAGACAAACAGACAGATAGTCGGGAATGGGAACGGGAGCTTATATGACTACTTATATGAATTAAATGAGATGCTCCCCACCAGGGTCTGGGCGAAGCCGGGCCGGATCAGCTAGTACATTATAATGTAAATTAAATATTAAATAATAATAAGAAAATATGTTTGTACACTAAAAAAACTATGATAGTTGGCAGCACGGGAATGATTAGAAGACGTGTAGAAAATTTCATCTCAATCGGATGGACCGTTCTCGAACGCATAAAGGACAGACAAACAGACAGACAGACAGACAGACAGACAGACAGACAGACAGACAGACAGACAGACAGACAGACAGACAGGCAGGCAGGCAGGCAGGCAGGCAGACAGACAGATGGAGATTCTTTTTTATATGTTGTTTGTCCATCAAGAATGATGATGACCATTCATTTCAACCAGTGGGGTTGAAGGTATGGAGCCGTGGGTTCTAAGATAGCTGATAAGGCCTATATTGGCTCGAAATGTTCTTTGACATTGTGGGCAAAGAATGCTTGACGTCTCTGGAGGAGGATTTCCTGCAGTGGTTTTTCTGTCCCGCATTTTCTTCACAGCTCTTGCAGTCCTTGTTGCCTCGCATATGACTGCACCTTTGCGTAATGATGCACACCACGAATTTCGGTCTCTGGCTGCAGCCTCCCAGGTTAGTTAGTTAGTTAGTCGACAGATCATCCTCATTGCACATCGAACCATTCAGTCCATAAGTGCTCGGATCCCCTCCTCAGCAAATCCCGCAGCGTGTAGCGGCTAACAACGCCAGTTCTGTGTTGGTTTATCAATCTACTTTGGCTTCCTGCGTAGTGTTCTTGTTTGGCCACCCCTCTTTTAATTTGCTGCTCTCGCAGTCTGGCCATTGTTGTAGATTCACAGTCATCACTTGGTTCTCGCAAAAGTCTTACTTCTCGTAGAACATTCAGAATGTCAGCCTGGTCCATGGCGCGCCCGCCCTTCACAGTAGCCTCACCTGTGAGCTTGTCAGCCCGCTCATTTCCTTGTACTCCTGCATGCCCTGGCACAAAGATGAAACTAATCTTTGCCAGCCGAGACTGCTCCAGAGGCAGCAACCATTCTCTTCGGATCGACCCCTCCTCTATCCTCTTGATCATGTTCATTGAGTCGCTAAGGAAACAAGCCCTAGTGAATGTCTGTGTCTCGAGCCATGTTATTGCTTTACTTACTGCCATGACTTCCATGGTCAGGCTACTTGTGGTTTCAGTGAAAGCACCAGAGTCCTCCTTCACAATTCTCCCTCCGGCCCGAGCTGTAAAGGCCCATGACTTTCTCACATGTCGGACGACCGACCCATCTGTGTAGATGACCGCGTCACCGTCTAGCGAATTCTCAAAAATCAACGCTTGTACTTCAGCCTCCACAGCAGCCGGATTTTCTTGTCTGCATTTTCTGTCTAGTTGGATGCAAACTGAAAAGGATGTGCAGAAGTCTGTTGGTACTTGCACCCACTCCTCGCCAGGTTCTAAGTCCTCAAGTGAACACACCTGTTGAATAATGTCTTCGGCTTGACCCATCCACGACCGTCCTCTTTTCTTCTTCTTCTTCGTTCATCCGGAGTTTTTTTTTCGGATGTGATTGCGTTGTGCCTGTTTACAGCGGAGCTGCGTTCTTGCGCCGTTAGGCCGACACATCCGACTTCTGCGGGCATTTGTTGACCGGGTTAACCTTCCCGGGGGTCCTCTTTTTAACCTGCTGCCCTTCACCTTCCTAATTTCACTATGCAGTGGATGTTGTGTGTTTGCGTTAATTCTGATGTAGGCGCGTGCCCTGCAAACTTGTATTCTCTCTTCAATGGTTGGAAAATCAAGAAGGTAGCGCATCGCCCTGCATGCTGTATCTCTTGTACATCCAAGAATAATGCGCATAGCTTCATTCTGTATCCTTTCCATCCTTTCTATCTGCTTATGGCTGAGAGTCAGGATTGCCATTGCATACTCCAAAACAGACATGACCAGCCCTCGTACAGAAGACATAGATGGCGCTGCTCACAGTTTGCTGCCGCCATCACCCGCATCGCAGCCAAACCCCGCTTGGCCTTTGTTATCACCTGGTCTATGTGCACATTATAAGCAAGGTTTCGATCAAACCGTATCCCCAGGTAATTCATTGCCTGCGTTCTTTCCACCGCCTCTGAACACAGCATTACAGTTGGTGTTGGAGTGTTGACAATATGATTATTCAACGAGAACCAAGTCACTGTTGCCTTTGTTGGGTTGACCATTGCCCCAGCTTCATCACACCAAGTACTTATGCGATTGAGTTCGGTTTGTAGTTCCACAGCAACCTCCTCTCTATCCTTACCCTGACGATACACTAAAACATCATCGGCATATGACAATGTCCTGCCAGGTCCAGTGATCTGCTCACTGGTGATTCTCACTGTGTAGGCGTTGAACAGTACCGGAGATAATGGTGATCCCTGTGGTAGGCCAGGATATATTGTTGTTGATTCCGAAGTCCAACTGCCACATCTAAAAACTACTTTCCGTTGGAAGAGGGCTGCAGCGATCCAACTAAGGAGGAATGGACTTACGTTTAGTTCAAGAAGTTGAAACATTAAAAAATCCAATGGTACTCTGTTGTATGCGTCCTCAAGATCAATCGCTGCAGCAACGGTTTCAGTGCCTTAGTGGAAACCTTCATAGACATCATGGGCAAAGACTGCTGCATTGGTCCAGGTTTCTCTTTTTGGACGGTGTCTCCCAGGTGTCATGATGAATTCCAAAAGCATTCAGTGAAATTTTCAGTGTCTTTAAAGCGTTTCCTCTGGCCACCTTGGGAGCGTTTACCACAACGCAGTTCGCTGTAAAAAAAATTCGTTTAGGGAGCCTGTGATCTGGCATGCGAGTCACGTGACCAGCCCAACGAATCTGATTCTTCATCAGTATAGTGTGGATACTGGGCATGGATGCTCTTTCTAGGACTTCAGTGTCTGGAATCTTGTCTTGCCATTTAATCTTCAGTAGCTTCCTTAGGCAGACTGTGTGGAAGTGGTTTAATTTCCTAGCGTGTCGCTGATAAACAGTCCAGGTTTCACAAGCATATAGCAGTGTGGATAATACAACTGCTTTGTAGACTTTTAGCTTTGTTTGCAGGCTTATTCCAGTTCTGTCCCATACATTCTTGTATTCTGCCAAAGGCCGCACTGGCCTTGGAGATTCTTGCATTCACTTCGTCATCAATTCTGGCAGCTTGTGACACAGTGCTGCCAAGATAGGTGAATTTGTCCACAACACTTAGTCTATGATCATTCACTTTGATATTCGGCACAGTGTGATTATTCCCTGGAGCTGGCTGGTACATAACTAGTCTTCTCCAAGTTGATATTGAGCCCAAAGTTGGCACAGGCATGTGAGAAAGCTGAAACATTATGTTGCATGTCCGCCTCTGAGTTGGCGTATAGAGCGCAATCATCAGCAAACAGGAGCTCTCTGACGGTGTCGCTGTTAATTTTGGTTTTAGCTTTCAGCCTTCTGAGATTGAATAACTTTCCATCCATACGGCAGTTGATGTTTATTCCAATGTTGTCGTTCTCGAAGGCATTCATCAACATGGCTGAAAACATGAGGCTGAACAGTGTTGGTGCCAGGACACATCCTTGCTTCACTCCATTGGTGACAGGAAAGGGTTCAGACAGTTCACCATTTTCCTGTACTCTTGTCTGCATGCCGTCATGAAATAGCCGCACTATTTGGACAAACTTTCGTGGACAGCCATATTTTGCTACAATCTTCCACAGTCCTTCTCTGCTGACTGTATCAAAAGCCTTGGTAAGGTCAATGAAAGTGGAGAACATTTCGCAGTTCTGTTCCTGACATTTCTCTTGCAGCTGCTTTGCAGCGAAAATCGTGTCAATAGTTCCACGTTCTTTTCTGAAGCCACATTGACTCTCAGGAAGAAGACCTTGATTGAGATGGGCCGTGAGGCGATTGAGAAGAATTATGGCGAGTATCTTCCCTGCAATTGAAAGCAAGGAGATGCCTCGGTGGTTGTCACAGGATTGGCGGTTTCCTTTACGTTTGTAAAGGTAGACTATTGACGCGTCCTTGAAATCTTGTGGCATGGTCTCGTTCAACCATATGTTTGTAAAGACTTGGTGAAGCTGCTCTGTTAGGACCGGCCCACCTGACTTGTATATCTCTGCTGGGATGGAGTCAGGACCAGGTGCCTTGCCGCTGGAGAGTTGCTGGATGACTTTGTTTACTTCCACTATGGTTGGCAGGTCATCAAGTGTCTCATTGGTGGGAACTTGAGGAAGGCAGTTGATGGTTTCATCATCGAAGAAGGAAGTTGTGCATTTAAGATTTTGCTGAAATGCTCTGCCCAGCGATTAAAGATTTCTTTCTTATCGGTGACCAATGTTCCCCCATCTACACTGAGGAGGGGAACTATGCCTGATGATGTAGGACCATAGACCGCTTTCAGTGAGTCGTAGAAGTTTTTCATATCATGTCTGTCAACAAAGCCCTGAATTTCATCAGCTTTGCTGCTCAGCCAGGAGTCCCGCATGTGCCTAAGTTTCTGCTGCACTACTCTCTGAATGTTCTTGAAAGCATCTTTTTTTTATGTTGACTTTGGGTCATTCAAATGTGCCTTGAGGAGAAGATGTTTCTTGGCCAGCAATTGGTTGATGTCTTCGGAATTTTCATCAAACCAGTCTTTATGCTTTCGGGGGGTTGGACCCAGGATTTCCATAGCAGTGTTGTAAATTATGTCCTTTATGGCTCTCCATTCTGTTTCTGTATCCTGTTTAGCTGCAGCATTGGGCTTGAGGTGGTCTTCCAGCATATTTTCAAACGACTGCTGCATTTTCTTGCTGTTTAGGCGGGTGACATTTAGCTTTTTTTGCATTTTCGCCCCTTGAGGACGCTGTGGTGGTCTGATGTGAATGTTTATTTTCGAGACAATGAGACGATGGTCTGTCCAACATTCAGCACCACACATGGATTTTGTCACTCGAACGTCTTGTCTGTCACTCCTCCTGACGATGACATAGTCAATGAGGTGCCAGTGTTTCAAGCGTGGGTGCATCCACGATGTCCTATTTCTCATGGGGAGACAGAAAATTGTGTTCGTAATCAGGAGATCATGTTCTGCACATGTCTGAAGGAGGCGGAGTCCATTGCTGTTACAATATCCAACTCCATGCTTTCCAATAATGCCACTCCAAGAGGTGGTGTCCGTGCCTACTCTGGCATTGAAATCCCCAAGGAGTATAAGTTTGTCTCCTTTGGGAACAGATGTTAATACATTGTGCAGGTCCTCATAGAACGTGTTCTTGACATCATCTTCGTTGGTCATAGTTGGTGCGTAGACACTCACGATGGTTGCATGCTTCCTACCATTCAGCAGGGGCTACTTCATGGTCATGAGCCTGTCGTTTATAGCCTTTGGAAATCCAGCTAATTTGCCGACCAGGGCCGACTTAATGGCAAATCCCACACCGGATTGGCGTCTTTCCTCGCTTTTCCTACCACTCCAGAAAAATGTGTAGCCGGCACCTATTTCACAGATTTGGCCTTCTTCTGCAAGTCGTGTCTCGCTCAAGGCTGCAATGTCGATGTTGTACCTGCCCAGCTCTCTCCCAATCAGTGCTGTTCGTCTCTCTGGATCCGACGCGCCATCTCTGTCAAGTAGGGTGCGTACATTCCAAGTTCCGATTGTTAAGGGAATATGGTTTGCTCTTTTAGCTTGACCTGTTTTTTCTATGTTTGTATGTCGACCGCAGTTTAGGGTACCCACCAACCGCGGCTAGCTGGTTAGGTAGTGATGGAGCAGACAATGTTTAGGGCACCTTTTCTAGCCCCTTCCTCATGCTATGTAGGTGAGCAGTGTGTTACTATAGAGGGCTGCCGAATCCCACTGCTGCTCCGGTCAGTAGAAGACGACCATATGGCCTGAGCCACCTGTGTGCAGGTCTGCGACTACGGCTGCCAGCGAACCCACGCCTGCCGCTTCGCCGCTCGCCCATCGTCACAGGGCTTGAAGGTGATATATGACATTGGATGAAGAATGACTTGCGCGATGACTTGGATTAATGTGAGGAAGAGTTGCGAGAGTCTTTTATATATATAGATGGTGACTACAATCTCACAATATATTATATATGGTAACCACAATCTCACAATATGATATTATATATGGTGACTACAATCTCACAATATGATATTATATATGGTGACCACAATATCACAATATGATATTATATATGGTGACCACAATCTCACAATATGATATTATATATGGTGACTAAAATCTCACAATATGATATTATATATAGTGACTACAATCTCACAATATGATATTATATATGGTGACTACAATCTCACAATATGATATTATATATGGTGACCACAATCTCACAATATATTATATATGGTGACCACAATCTCACAATATGATATTATACATGGTGACTACAATCTCACATGATATTATATATGGTGACTACCATCTCACAATATGATATTATATATGGTGACTACAATCTCACAATATGATATTATATATGGTGACTACAATCTTACAATATGATATTATATATGGTGACTACAATCTCACAATATGATATTATATATGGTGACTACAATCTCACAATATTATATTATATATGGTGACTACAATCTCACAATATGATATTATACATGGTGACTACAATCTCACAATATGCTATTATATATGCTGACTACAATCTCACAATATGATATTATATATGGTGACTACAATCTCACAATATGATATTATATATGGTGACTACAATCTCACAATATGATATTACCCAAGGTGACTATAATCTCACAATTTGATATTATATATGGTGACTACAATCTCACAATATGATATTATATATGATGACTACAATCTCACAATATGATATTATATATGGTGACTACAATCTCACAACATGATATTATATATATGGTGACCACAATCTCACAATATGATATTACATATGGTGACTACAATCTCACAATATGTTATTATATATGGTGACTACAATCTCACATGATATTAAATATGGTGACTACAATCTCACATGATATTATATATGGTGACCACAATCTCACAATATGATATTATATATGGTGACTACAATCTCACAATATGATATTATATATGGTGACTACAATTTCACATGATATAATATATGGTGACCACAATCTCACAATATGATAATATATATGGTGACTACAATCTCACATGATATTATATATGGTGACTACCATCTCACAATATGATATTATATATGGTGACTACAATCTCACAATATTATATTATATATGGTGACTACAATCTCACAATATGATATTATATATGGTGACTACAATCTCACAATATGATATTATATATGGTGACTACAATCTCACAATATGATATTATATATGGTAACTACAATCTCACAATATGATATTATATATGGTGACTACAATCTGACAATATGATATTATATATGGTGACTACAATCTGACAATATGATATTATATATGGTGACTACAATCTCACAATATGATATTATATATGGTGACCACAATCTCACAATATGATATTATATATGGTAACCACAATCTCACAATATGATATTATATATGGTGACTACAACCTCACAATATGATATTATATATGGTGACTACAATCTCACAATATGATATTATATATGGTGACCACAATCTCACAATATGATATTATATATGGTGACTACAATCTCACAATATGATATTATATATGGTGACTACAATCTCACAATATGATATTATATATGGTGACTACAATCTCACAATATGATATTATACACAGTGACCATAATCTCACAATATGATATTATATATGGTGACCACAATCTCACAATATGATATTATATATGGTGACTACAATCTCACAATATGATATTATATATGGTGACTACAATCTCACAATATGATATTATACACAATGACCACAATCTCACAATATGATATTATATATGGTGACCACAATCTCACAATATGATATTATATATGGTGACTACAATCTCACAACATGATATTATATATGGTGACTACAATCTCACAATATGATATTATATATGGTGACCACAATCTCACAATATGATATTACCTGTGGTGACAATAACAAATAGTTCCTCTGTTGTAGTTTCTTCTGTTGCTGCTGTCGTAGGCAAAGTTCTTGGGGGAACTGTTGGTGGTGTTCTTCTCGTAGTTGGAGTACTCTGACGCACGGTTGGTGGTGGTCTTCTCGTAAAGATTGGTGTTGGCCTCAGTGTTGGGCTTGTTGGTACATCTGGTGTCACTTGTGGTGATGTCTCAGAGCTTGTGAACACTGGAGTGCCGTACTCACCAGGGGCTGGTGTGGAGAAGTTGGCAATGGCGGAGAGCAGCTCAGACCCCCGTCTTGAGAGGGCATCAATAATGACCTGGTAGTTTCTGGAAGCATTCATAATTAGATACATAATCCTTGCATACTATCACACAGATATGACATCTTGGCAGCCTCACAGTACATTAGATACATAATCATTTCAAACTATCACACAGATATGATATTCTGGCAACCTCACAATACATTAGATACATAATCCTTTCAAACTATCACACAGATACGACATCCTGGCAACCTCACAGTACATTAGATACATAATCCTTTCAAACTATCACACAGATACGACATCCTGGCAACCTCACAGTACATTAGATACATAATCCTTTCAAACTATCACACAGATATGACATCCTGGCAACCTCACAGTACATTAGATACATAATCCTTTCAAACTATCACACAAATATGACATCCAGGCAACCTCACAGTACATTAGATACATAATCCTTTCAAACTATCACACAAATATGACATCCTGACAACCTCACAGAGCATTACATACATAATCCTTCCATACTATCACACAGATATGACATCTTGGCAACTTGACAGTACATTAGATACATAATCCTTTCAAACTATCACACAGATATGATATGCTGACAACTTGACAGAAGAAGGGTTGAGCAGAATATTGAAAACAAAAATAAAGTATTAAATAAATAACCCTTTCATACTCTCATACAGATATGACATCATACTAACTTCACACAGCATCAGCCATCATCCTTTCAAACTATCATACAGATATCATATAATGGCAACTTCAGAGAGCAATAGATACATCATGTCTTCATACTGTCATATCTGACATATTAGTAACAACACAGCATTATCCTTTCATTCCATCATATTGAAATGGTGTAATGGCAACTCCATAGAGCAATAGATACATCCTCTCTTCATACTATCAAACTGATATGACATCCTAGCAATTTCATATAATATTTGAGAGCCAAGAAGTTAATTTCATCAAGACATAAATAATTATGTACCCAGAAAGCCAACCTGTTTGAGAATGAATTATTCAATGTAACAGATTGATCCAAACAGAAAGGACATGCCAACAAGGACATGCCAACAAGGACATGCCAACAAGGACATGTCAACAAGGACATGCCAACAAGGACATGTCAACAAGGACATGCCAACACATTCAATGAAAGCAATAACTAGAGACTTAGCTAGTGTGAGGTTAAAACGAAGTAGTTTCTGTACTGCTCTCAGGAACTGACTACAACTAAACAAGGGTGGATGAACAGACAACACTGAGGCAATCAGCTAAATGCTCCTCCCAATCTCAAGGGAACTACAACAAACCCCAATCTTCTGTTTTGGGCATTCCAATAATTCCTGATACTGATGCTCCTCCATGCCATGATGTCAAAGTGTCCAGCATCTTCTCTCTTGGTCTTCCCTTGTTTCTCCTTCCCTCCAACTTTTCCCATTGTAACCACATACTCCAGTTGTCCCCTTCCCATTTACATACCTAAAGAATGTGGACTGCCTTCTTCTGATGCGAGTAACCAGTTCTCTTTGTGAGTTCACTTCTTTCAAGATATACTCATTACTCTTTTTAATCTGTCCATGAGTTCTCATCATTCTTCTATAAAACCACACTTCTGCAGTTTCCACATAATGCCATCATCATCATCATGTGCCATGCTAATACGTGTGAGTGGTCAGGTTTTGCCATCTCACACAATCACCTGATCATGGATCACTCCTTCATCATCATCCTCATCAAGTGCCCTGCCAGTTGGCATAGGTGTTCATGGCTCTCCACAGATCTCGGTCTTTGGTGTTCTGGATCAACTCTGCTGCTGATATTCCTCCGTGCCACCGTCTCACTCCATCCAGCATCATTTCTCTTAGTCTGCCTCTGCCTCTCTTCCCTCGATCTTTCCAGTTGTTACGATGTTCTCCAATGTCTCTCTTCTCATCACATGACCGAAGAAAGCTGTTTGTTTATTATTGTTGTATATAATGTTCTAGTTTCATTAGTCTGTTTTAGGTAATCATTGTTAGTTATTCTGGCAGTCCAAGAAATTCGCAACATACATCTCAGGAACCACATCTCTGTTGCTTCTAATTTCTTCTTAATTTGTTCATTTACATTCCAAGATTCACTACCATACAGAAAAACTGTTTCTATATTGCATTTCAGCACTCTCTTTCTCACATTCAATTCAGCTCCTTATGTTATATAATACATGCACGTTGTCAGGGACCTACTTGTACTTAAACATATATAAAGGTCTATGACAAGTTAATATTACTCTTTCGTCCAAACATTCAACACGGAGCCAAGCTCATAACTCGTTCCAAAGCGGAACGTTTAATAGAATGATATCAAGCTTCATAAATCCTGCAGGGATTGCTTGATACACAAAAGCCATCCCAACTTAACACACTCGTGTCGGAACAGTTACAATATTATTAGTGAAGTATATACACAGAGTCATTTATGTACAAACATTCACCTTCGTGCCTAATCTCGCTATAGCACTCAAAGGGCATACACTGTCTCACTCAATCAGAGCATGCAAGGTGTCTCACAGTTGTATCGCTGGTACTCTAACAATCACACAGCAAAGCAGTCTCATAAGCTTTCATACTTCTAATATCAACAGTCTACTTTCACACAGGTCTGTCTCCGTCACTAGTCTCATACCGTCTGTCCAAACCTCAGTCCAGTCTCTCCCTGTCACTGGTTCTCTCATCCCGTGATTCATGCTTGACCTGCCTTGGTCCGTCCGTCTCGGGTCTGTACCTGAGTTACAGGCTCACCTGTCCTTAACTCTTATGTGTCTGTCAACAGTCACGACCTGTCCCAGTACTTCTACCTACCTGTCTCATACTGTCGACCCTGTTGGCTGGCTGTCTTCTCTCTATCCTGTGCTGTCAGTACTGTCTATTGCGTCTCTAGTGGGGTTAGCTTTCTGACATATTTGCTTTAAGTCATGATCATTCAGCGCCTTGTGTTGTATAATATATTTATGTGCTTTCAGTCATCATCATCATGTGCCATGCTGATAAGTGTGGGCTGTCATGTTTTGTCATCTCACATGATCACTAGAGTCATGGATCAGCTCTGTGTTCTTGTTTTTACCATGCCACATGGCGAAGCCATCTAAATATTTGCTTCTCTGCCTTTCCTTTGTTCTTTTCCCCTGAATCTTGCTAGATGGCACCAAGTTCTCTAGTTTATTTCTTCTCATAATGTTTCCAAAATTGTGACTGTCTACGTCTAATTTCTCTAATCAGTTTACGGTTTTCATCTGCTTCTTATAGGATCTGTTCATTGGTTTTTCTGTCTGTCCATGGTATTCTTGCATTCTCCTCAGAAACAATATCTCCACTGCCATTAGATGTTTTTCAGCCTGCCTGCTCACTGTCCGTGTTTCACATCCATACAAAAGTACTGGTTCTATGTAGCACTTAACACTCTTTTTCTTGTTGCAATTGACATCTTTTTATTGGTTGGTATGTTTTGCATCCTGCAAAAGGCTACCTTCGCCATGGCGATTCTTGTTCTAATCTCTTCAAGTCATCTCCCATCAGATGTTATGACTGTTTCAAGATAATTGTACCGATTCAGTTGTTGAAGAATATTCCAATTTGTCCATACATTACATTGTGGTATTTCCTTTTTCCTAGTGAAAACCATAATGTGTTATAATGACCATAATGACCATAATCACCATAATGACATCTGTGTCTTCTTACAATTAAATTCTAACCCTAGTTGTTCACTGTGTACAACAACCACACCTACTAAATATTGCAGATCCTGTTCATTGTTTTCAATCAATATTTTATCATATGTATATCTAATGTTACATTCCCCAAATAGTGATTCATAATGCCTCACTTGTCTGCTAATTTTCTATTATTCACTTTCATACACATCAAGAGTGGTTTTATATAGCTTTTAGAAATTTTGTCCTCACCTTGATACATAAAGATAAATTGCAGAGAATATTCCCCATCTTGTGACATGCTGACTTTACTTGAGCTATTCTACATTTAGCTTCCATAATACATCTTCTATCTGCTGTTATTCATCATCATCATCATTATCATCATCATCATCATCAGCATCATCATCATCATCATCATCATCATCATCATCTTCATCATCTTCATGATCATCATCATCATCATCATCTTTGACTTCTGCCGTCAAGCGTCGTGGGGAGGAATAATTTGTGTTCCAGCGCCTGGTGGGCGGCACTGGATAGTGTCATTCCATGTGATTGTACAATGTCTTTGATGTCGTCAATCCATTTTCTTCTTGGACATCCTTTTGGTCTTGTCGCAGATGAGCTTAGATGTAAGGCCAGTGATGGTAGTTGTTGGTGTTGCGTTCTAATGACATGGCCAAACTACTTGATCTTCTGCCTTTCAATAAATGTGGCACAAGGTGTTGATCCCACAGTCTGTCTGATAACAGCATTTCTTACTCGGTCTCGGATTGTTAGGTTGGCAGCTCTCCTCAGGCATCTCATCTCGCAGGTGTTGATTTTGCGAAGGTATGATTTGGATAAAGTCCAGGTTTGAGATTGGTAGCATAGGGTCGGTGTGAATATGCTGTTTATTATCTGTTGTTTTGCGGACATGGGTATATTTGGATGTTTCAGTAAGGGTGATAGTTGATATGTAAGTGCACTAGCTTTTTGACATCTGATTTCGATTTCTCTGTCCATTCTGCCATCTTCTGTGATCATACTTCCAAGATATTTGAATTCTTTAACTTGTTTCAGAGTGTGCTATTTATCTGTACACTTAATGGGCCCAGTGATCTGCTAACTTGCATTACTTCGGTTTTGGCTGTGTTTATACTCATATTGTATCTGCTGCAGGTTTAACTCAGATTATTAATATGATGTTTTGTAGTCTGCCCTCATCGCTGTAAAACAGGCACTGATCGTCTGCAAATAGAAGTTCATTTATTTCCTGTGGATCAGTTGTTTCATCTGGAGTAAAGAGTTCTAAATTTTCTGAATCTGTTCTGTCAAGACTTGCTTCTTTGGATATTCTGTCCATGTAGACATTAAATAGCAGAGGAGAGAGCATACATCCCTGTCTCACTCCTGTATTGACTGTGAACATATCTGATATTCCTTCTTGCGTTCTTACTGCACTTCAGCTTGAGTGGTACATGGCTATGATGTTTTCTAGCAATTGTCCTTGTATCCCATAGTCTTCAAGGATGGTCCATAATTTGTATCTGTCTACTCTATCGAAAGCCTTTTCCTGATATACAAACACAATATTCTGCTGGTCACTATATTCGATAGTTTTTTCATATATTTGTCTAAGTGTAAATAATGCATCAGTGCAACTTTACCTTTCCGAAAACCGAATTGTACTTTGCTTAACTGTTGTTCAACTATGGGTCTAGCTCTTTGTTCCAATAGTTTTGCGTACATTTTCCCTATATGGCTCAGGAGTGATATACCTCTGTATGTTTCACACTCTCTCATACTGCCTTTCTTTTTCCATATTGGTACTATTATTGCCTGTTGCCAATCATCTGGGACTTTTCTTTCTTCCCATGCTATATTAAAAAGTCTTGTTAGCCATTTAACTCCTGTTTCCCCACAGGCCTGAATAGCTTCTGTGGTTATTCCATCTGGACCCAGCGATTTGTTTTTAGGACTTTTCTGTATAACTGCTTTGACTTCTGCAGGTATAAAATTTGGTTCTTGCTGTCCCTGGCGTTTAGGCACAAAAGTGAGGTTTCCTATGTTATGTGTGGGGTTAAGTAGTTCTTGGAAGTATTCTGCAGACCTTGCTAGTCTTTGTTGTGGATTAAATATTGGTATGCCTCTTTTGCTGTTTATGATGGTGGTTGGGTTGTAGCATGCATATCTGTTTCTCATTGCATTGACACATTTATAAAATTCTCTTGGGTAGTCTTTGCTAAGGGTCGCCATCTGTTCACCGTAGATTCTCCAGGATTCATCTTTAGATGTTCTAATTGTTCGTTTGGCATTTTGTTGTGCAATTCTATAAGTAATATAGTCTTGTTCAGATTTAGTTGTGATCCACTTTTTGAATGCTACCTTCTTTTTGAGTATGCTATATTTAACTTCGTTGTTCCACCAGGCTGTTCTTAATCTTTTGTCCTGCCCTACTTTCTTTGTTCCACAATTATTTTCCAGTGTGTCGAGCATGGCAGCCTTGAAACATGTCCATTCCTTAAATACGCTTGAGTAGTCATCAGGGATGTTCTTAAGTATGTTTTTGATTTCTTGATTGAATTTGTCTTTAACTGTATTTTTCTGAAGCCTCCTGTAATTGATGACACATGTTGTTACCTTTTTGTTTCTTATTTTCCTATATGTTGGAATCTTTCTTATTATGACTTGTTTGTGATCAGTATCAACGTCTGTATTTGGGAGTGCTCTTGAATCTAATAGTAGTCCTCTGTCTGATTTCCTAATTAGAATAAAGTCAATTTGAAATGCTTAGTCTATGTCATTCCATTTATACCAGGTCTTGGTGTGGTTACGACGATGTTGAAAAAAACTATTTGCTATTATTAGTCCGTGTTCAGAGAATATGTTGAGTAGACATTGACCATTGCTGTTACAATCAGTCTCTGTATCGCTGAATGGCCCCATGCATTCGTTCCACAGTGTTCTTCGTGTGCCTATTCTTCCATTAAAATCACCCATCACAATTAGTTCATCTGTCTCCCTGACATTATTTAACGTGTCTGCAAGTTTATCAAAATACTCATCTTTGTCTTCGTCGCTGTATGTGTCGTTACATGGGGCGTATGTTTGTATAAAAGTTGTTGCTCTATTTCCTTCTTTGATCTGTACTAGTATTATCCTTTCCGACATAAATTTAGTGTTGATAATGGCTTTCGCTTTTTCTGGACGAAACAAAAAACTCACTCCATGTTTATCTGTAGCTCGCTGGTCGACGCGACTCCATATAAGAACGTAACCCTATATATTCGTTTTGTGCTCTGCCCCTTTTTCCTAGTATCTGCGAGTCCTAATATTTGTATATTTGATTTTTTCATAAATTCTACGAGAGCTGGTTCCTTGTTTCTTAGACCCGTAACATTCCAAGTCCCAAATATCTGCTGTCTGCTTCGAAATTTAGCTGTTGTTGGTTGCTTGTTGTTTACAGAACGTTCCTTGTTGTTCAGCTTTGGTGTGTTTCCGGCATGAACACTGATAGAGTTGCGTTTTTCTTTCAATTTCCTCCATAATTCTCAAGCAATAATACTTGAACAAATAAATTCCCTACCGGTTTGCTGGACCTGTCGTAGGTTCATCCTTATTTGAATAGATTGATTTTAAGAAACACGCACAGAACACATAATTATTTCTCCGAATCGAAGCGAAAGTTTACACCATCATCTTGGTTGCTATGCTGCTGTTATTGAAATACCAAAATACATGTTTCCCACAGGATCCAGTCACTTTGATGTTTATTTGGGAAAACATTGTTTCTTTATAATTACCATTACTTCTATTTTTCTGTTATTCAGACTAAGTCCTTTGTTTTCATTTTATGTTGCAATTGAATCTACACACATTTGTAACTTCATTTCATTTTCAGTGACCAAAACCATGTCACCAGCATAATGCAAATTGTTTACATTATGCCCATAAACTGATATTTCTGCCATGTCTTTTATGAATCTCATTATTATTTCACTGTACAAATTGAACAGATCGGTGTAATCACTGAAAGCACTAGTTCTATGTTCGCTGGCTATTCTTCTTTGGTTCCCCTACATAGTGCTCTTGTCTGTTCACACCACTTTAGATTTCTTGTTTCAGCTGTCTGGTCAGGGTTGCAGATTGACCATCATCACTTGATTCACTGAATCTTCCAGCTTCTCTGAGGGCATTCAGTATATCAGCCTGGTCCGTTGCTTGCTTGCTCTCCACAGCAGCCCAGCCCACAAGCCTTTCAGCTTGTTCATTTCCTCATTCAGTATATCAGCCTGGTCCATGGCTTGCTTGCTCTCCACAGCAGCCCAGCTCACAAGCCTTTCAGCTTGTTCATTTCCTCATTCAGTATATCAGCCTGGTCTGTTGCTTGCTTGCTCTCCACAGCAGCCCAGCCCACAAGCCTTTCAGCTTGTTCATTTCCTCATTCAGTATATCAGCCTGGTCCATGGCTTGCTTGCTCTCCACAGCAGCCCAGCTCACAAGCCTTTCAGCTTGTTCATTTCCTCATTCAGTATATCAGCCTGATCCGTTGCTTGCTTGCTCTCCACAGCAGCCCAACCCACAAGCCTTTCAGCTTGTTCATTTCCTCATTCAGTATATCAGCCTGGTCCGTTGCTTGCTTGCTCTCCACAGCAGCCCAGCCCACAAGCCTTTCAGCGTGTTCATTTTCTCATTCAGTATATCAGCCTGGTCCATGGCTTGCTTGCTCTCCACAGCAGCCCAGCCCACAAGCCTTTCAGCTTGTTCAGTTCCCCAGTCACCCACATGGTCTGGCACAAAATAATAATAAATATCTTCCAGATAATTTATATTATTCTTCTTCTTTTCGTTCATCCGGAGTGTTTTTTCAGATGTCATTGCGGTGTGTCTGTTATGCGCCCTTGGGCCGAAACCCGTAGGCCAACACATCGACTTTAGCGTGCTTTTTTGACCAGGTAGCATACCTGGGATTTATATTATTATAGTATATATTATATTATAGTTTGAAATCATAAAATAATTATTGTAGTTTCATATCATTAATAATTATTATTGTTTCAAATCTCAGTTAGTTATTACAGTTCCAAACTATAATTAATTATTAGAGTTTAAAATTTAAAAAAAAAATGATTATAGCAGTTTCAAATCATAAATAAATATTGCACTTTCAAGCCGTAATTATTATAGTTCCAAATTATAATTACTCAGTCGAGATTTTGCCATTTGGAGGATTACCTATTAGCAAATCATCACCCATCAATCACCTATCAGCATATCATCAGCCACCAATCACCAATCAGCAGATCCTCACTCACTAAGTCCCAGTTGGTCTATACAAATGTGGGTCTATCACCGTATACCCAACACGCCCAAAGAAGCATAAAAGGGTCCATAACTCTACTGTAGACAGAGCAGTTATCTCCTCCAGGTTTATAGCAGACAGAGACAGACTACAACACAAAAAATGTTCAGAGAATCTCGGAGAATGTCTAAATAATCTCAGAGAATCTCAGACCTGTTGGGTTTCAATCTCTCCAGTATGAAAGGTGTGTCTGGTACGAAGATCTCCTTGTTTAATACGATGTCTCCAAGAGCTCTGATGTCAAGGTCTTTCACTCTGACCCTGTGAGAAGGTAAAATATCAACAAAAATCAGGTACAGCTGTAACGATATTACATGTTAATACATTGCTTAACTCATTCTGTACCAAGGAACTCAGCAAACAAGGACATGGATGGATACAGATATTGTACAAACAAGGGATTGATACAGAAATTGTACATGCAAGGACATGGGTGGATACAGATATTGTACAAACCAGGACATGCATAGATACAGACAGATATTGTACACACAAGGACATGGATGGATACAGATATTGCACACACAAGGACATGGATACAGATATTCTACACACATGTTTCTGAATCAGGTTTCTCTGCATGTTAACACCAGTAGCCATCAAAGTGCAGCATGCATTTTTATCACAGCCATCAAATCATGTTCACCTGACAACATCATTTTTATCACAGCCATTAAATCATGTTCACCTGACAACTTCATTTGCCTTTCGTAGAATATCAATCTTAAAATGGGAATCATCCATCCTAAAGGCTCAAACACCACTTCCATACATTTAGTGAATGCATCTCTCTATCGGTCCACTGCTGCCTGTTCTTTCTTGTCTACTACATGAATCCATGTATCAATCCCATGATTCCTGTTCTCTCTTGTCTATTACATGAATCCATCTATCAAACCATTGTTCCCTGTTCTCTCTTGTCTACTACATGAATCCATCTATCAATCCATTGTTCCCCATTCTCTCTTGTCTACTACATGAATCCATCTATCAATCCATTGTTCCCTGTTCTCTCTTGTCTACTACATGAATCCATCTATTAGTCCATTGCTCACTGTTCTCTCTTGTCTATTACATGAATCCATCTATCAATCCATTGTTCCCTGTTCTCTCTTGTCTACTACATGAATAAATCTATCAATCCATTGTTCCCTGTTCTCTCTTGTCTATTACTTCAATTCATCTATCAATCCATTGTTCCCTGTTCTCTCTTGTCTACTACATGAATCCATCTATTAGTCCATTGCTCCCTTTTCTCTCTTGTCTACTACATGAATCCATCTATCAATCCATTGTTCCCTGTTCTCTCTTGTCTACTACATGAATCCATCTATCAATCCATTGTTCCCTGTTCTCTCTTGTCTACTACATGAATCCATCTATCAATCCATTGTTCCCTGTTCTTTCTTGTCTACTACATGAATCCATCTATCAATCCATTGTTCCCTGTTCTCTCTTGTCTACTACATGAATCCATCTATCAATCCATTGTTCCCTGTTCTCTCTTGTCTATTGCTTCAATTAATCTATCAATCCATTGTTCCCTGTTCTCCCTTGTCTATTACATGAATCCGTCCATCAATCCATTGTTCCCTGTTCTCTCTTGTCTATTACATGAATCCATCTATCAGTCCATTGCTGTCTGTTCTCTCTTGTCTACTACATGAATCCATCTATCAATCCATTGTTCACTGTTCTCTCTTGTCTATTACATGAATCCATCTATCAGTCCATTGCTGCCTGTTCTCTCTTGTCTATTACATGAATCCGTCTATCAATCTATTGTTCTCTGTTCTCTCTTGTCTATTACATGAATCCGTCCATCAATCCATTGCTGCCTGTTCTTTCTTGTCTACTACATGAATCCATCTATCAATCCATTGCTGCCTGTTCTCTCTTGTCTATTACATGAATCCATCTATCAAACCATTGCTGCCTGTTCTCTCTTGCCTATTAAATGAATCCATCCATCAGTCCATTGCTGCCTGTTCTCTCTTGTCTATTACATGAATACATCTATCAGTCCATTGCTGCCTGTTCTCTCTTATCTACTACATGAATCCATCTATCAATCCATTGTTCTCTGTTCTCTCTTGTCTACTACATGAATCCATCTATCAATCCCTAGATTCCTGTTCTCTCTTGTCTTCCACATGAATCCATCCATCAGTCCATTGCTGCCTGATCTCTCTTGTCTATTACATGAATCCATCCATCAGTACATTGCTGCCTGTTCTCTCTTATCTACTACATGAATCCATCTATCAATCCATTGTTCTCTGTTCTCTCTTGTCTACTACATGAATCCATCTATCAATCCATTGTTCTCTGTTCTCTCTTGTCTACTACATGAATCCATCTATCAATCCCTAGATTCCTGTTCTCTCTTGTCTACTACATGAATCCATCTATCAATCCATTGTTCCCTGTTCTCTCTTGTCTAATACATGAATCCATCTATCAATCCCTAGATTCCTGTTCTCTCTTGTCAGCTACATGAATCTATCTATCAATCCATTGTTCACTGTTCTGTCTTGTCTACTACATGAATCCATCTATCAATCCATTGTTCTCTGTTCTCTCTTGTCTACTACATGAATCCATCTATTAAACCATTGTTCCCTGTTCTCTCTTGTCTACTACATGAATCCATCTATCAATCCATTGCTGCCTGTTCTCTCTTGTCTACGTCATGAATCCATTTATCAATCCATTGTTCCCTGTTCTCTCTTTTCTACTACATGAATCCATCTATCAATCCATTGTTCTCTGTTCTCTCTTGTCTACTACATAAATCCATCTATTAATCCCTAGATTCCTGTTCTCTCTTGTCTACTACATGAATCCATCTATCAATCCATTGTTCCCTGTTCTCTTTGTCTACCACATGAATCAATCTATCAATCCATTGCTGCATGTTCTCTCTTGTCTACTACATGAATCCATCTATCAATCCATTGTTCCCTGTTCTTTCTTGTCTACCACATGAATCTATCTATCAATCCATTGCTGCCTGTTCTCTCTTGTCTATTACATGAATCCATCTATCAATCCATTGTTCCCTGTTCTCTCTTGTCAACTACATGAATCCATCTATCAATCAATTGTTCCCTGTTCTCTCTTGTCTATTACATGAATCCGTCCATCAATCCATTATTCCCTGTTCTCTCTTGTCTATTACTTGAATTCATCTTTCAATCCATTGTTCCCTGTTCTCTCTTGTCAACTACATGAATCCATCTATCAATCCATTGTTCCCTGTTCTCTCTTGTCTATTACATGAATCCGTCCATCAATCCATTGTTCCCTGTTCTCTCTTGTCTATTACTTGAATTCATCTATCAATCCATTGTTCCCTGTTCTTTCTTGTCTATTACATGAATCCATCCATCAATCCATTGTTCCCTGTTCTCTCTTGTCTATTACATGAATCCATCTATCAATCCATTGCTCCCTGTTCTCTATTGTCAATTACATGAATCCATCTATCAATCCATTGTTCCCTGTTCTCTCTTGTCTATTACATGAATCCATCCTTCAATCCATTGTTCCCTGTTCTCTCTTGTCTACTACAAGAATCCATCCCTCAATCCATTGCTGCATGTTCTCTCTTGTCTACGTCATGAATCCATCTATGAATCCCTAGATTCCTGTTCTTTCTTGTCTACTACATGAATCCATCTATCAATCCATTGTTCTCTGTTCTCTATTGTCTACTACATGAATCCATCGATCAATCCATTGTTGCCTGTTCTCTCTTGTCTACTACATGAATCCATCTATCAATCCATTGCTGCCTGTTCTCTCTTGTCTACTACATGAATTCATCTATCAATCCATTGCTGCCTGTTCTCTCTTGTCTACTACATGAATCCATCTATCAATCCATTTCTGCCTGTTCTCTCTTGTCTACTACATGAATCCATCTATCAATCCATTGTTCCCTGTTCTCTCTTGTCAACTACATGAATCCATCTATCAATCTATTGTTCCCTGCTCTCTCTTGTCTACTACATGAATCCATATATCAATCCATTGTTCCCTGTTCTCTCTTGTCTACTACATGAATCCATCTATCAATCCATTGCTCCCTATTCTCTCTTGTCTACTACATGAATCCATCCCTCAATCCATTGCTGCATGTTCTCTCTTGTCTACGTCATGAATCCACCTATCAATCCATTGTTCCTGATTCTCTCTTGTCTACTACATGAATCCATCTATCAATCCATTGTTCTCTGTTCTCTCTTTTCTACTACATGAATCCATCTATCAATCCCTAGATTCCTGTTCTTTCTTGTCTACTACATAAATCCATCTATCAATCCATTGTTCTCTGTTCTCTCTTGTCTACTACATGAATCCATCTATCAATCCATTGTTCCCTGTTCTCTCTTGTCTACTACATGAATCCATCTATCAATCCCTAGATTCCTGTTCTCCCTTGTCTACTACATGAATCAATCTATCAATCCATTGTTCTCTGTTCTCCCTTGTCTACTACATGAATCAATCTATCAATCCATTGTTCTCTGTTCTCTCTTGTCTACTACATGAATCCATCTATCAATTCCTAGATTCCTGTTCTCTTTTGTCTTCTACATGAATCCATCTATCAATTCCTAGATTCCTGTTCTCTTTTGTCTTCTACATGAATCCATCTATCAATCCATTGTTCCCTGTTCTCTCTTGTCTACTACATGAATCCATATATCAATCCATTGTTCCCTGTTCTCTCTTGTCTACTACATGAATCCATCTATCAATACATTGTTCCCTGTTTTCTCTAGTCTATTACATGAATCCATCTATCAATCCATTGTTCCCTGTTCTCTCTTGTCTATTACATGAATCCATCTATCAATCCATTTCTGTCTGTTCTCACTTGTCTATTAGATGAATCCATCTATCAATCCATTGCTGCCTGTTATCTCTTGTCTATTACATGAATCCATCTATCTTACCATTGCTGCCTGTTCTCTCTTGTCTATTACATGAATCCATCTATCAATCCATTGCTGCCTGTTCTCTCTTGTCTACTACATGAATCCATCTATAATTCCATTGTTCCCTGTTCTCTCTTGTCTACTACATGAATCCATCTATCAATCCATTTTTCCCTGTTCTCTCTTGTCTATTACATGAATCCGTCCATCAATCCATTGTTCCCTGTTCTCTCTTGTCTATTACTTGAATTTATCTATCAATCCATTGTTCCCTGTTCTTTCTTGTTTATTACATGAATCTGTCCATCAATCCATTGTTCCCTGTTCTCTCTTGTCTATTACATGAATCCATCCAACAATCCATTGTTTCCTGTTCTCTCTTGTCTATTACTTGAATTCATCTATCAATCCACTGTTCCCTGTTCTCTCTTGTCAACTACATAAATCCATCTATCAATCCATTGTTCCCTGTTCTCTCTTGTCTATTACATGAATCCGTTCATCAGTCCATTGTTTCCTGTTCTCTCTTGTCTATTACTTGAAATCATCTATCAATCCATTGTTCCCTGTTCTCTCTTGTCTATTACATGAATCCGTCCATCAATCCATTGTTCCCTGTTCTCTCTTGTCTATTACATGAATCCATCTATCAATCCATTGTTCCCTGTTCTCTCTTGTCAACTACATGAATCCCTCTATCAATCCCTAGATTCCTGTTCTCTCTTGTCTATTACATGAATCCATCTATCAATCCATTGTTCCCTGTTCTCTCTTGTCTATTACTTGAATTCATCTATCAATCCATTGTTCCCTGTTCTCTCTTGTCTATTACATGAATCCGTCCATCAAACCATTGTTCCCTGTTCTCTCTTGTCTATTATATGAATCCATCTATCAGTCCATTGCTGCCTGTTCTCTCTTGTCTACTACATGAATCCATCTATCAATCCCTAGATTCCTGTTCTCTCTTGTCTATTACATGAATCCATCTATCAATCCATTGTTCCCTGTTCTCTCTTGTCTATTACTTGAATTCATCTATCAATCCATTGTTCCCTGTTCTCTCTTGTCTATTACATGAATCCGTCCATCAAACCATTGTTCCCTGTTCTCTCTTGTCTATTATATGAATCCATCTATCACTCCATTGCTGCCTGTTCTCTCTTGTCTACTACATGAATCCATCTATAAATCCATTGTTCCCTGTTCTCTCTTGTCTACTACATGAATCCATCTATCAATCCATAGCTGCCTGTTATCTATTGTCTACTACATGAATCCATCTATCAATCCATTGTTCCCTGTTCTCTCTTGTCTATTACATGAATCCATCTATCAATCCATTGTTCCCTGTTCTCTCTTTTCTATTACATAAATCCGTCTATCAATCCATTGTTCCCTGTTCTCTCTTGTCTACTACATGAATCCATCTATCAATCCATTGTTCCCTGTTCTCTCTTATCTACTACATAAATCCATCTATCAATACCTCGATTCCTGTTCTCTCTTGTCTACTACATGAATCCATCTATCAATCCATTGTTCCCTGTTCTCTCTTGTCTACTACATGAATCTATCTATCAATCCATTGCTGCCTGTTCTCTATTATCTATTACATGAATCCATCTATCAATCAATTGTTCCCTGTTCTCTCTTGTCAACTACATGAATCCATCTATCAATCAATTGTTCCCTGTTCTCTCTTGTCTATTACATGAATCCATCTATCAATCCATTGTTCCCTGTTCTCTCTTGTCTATTTCATGAATCCATCCATCAATCCATTGTTCCCTGTTCTCTCTTGTCTATTACTTGAATTCATCTTTCAATCCATTGTTCCCTGTTCTCTCTTGTCAACTACATGAATCCATCTATCAATCCATTGTTCCCTGTTCTCTCTTGTCTATTACATGAATCCGTCCATCAATCCATTGTTCCCTGTTCTCTCTTGTCTATTACTTGAATTCATCTATCAATCCATTGTTCCCTGTTCTTTCTTGTCTATTACATGAATCCGTCCATCAATCCATTGTTCCCTGTTCTCTCTTGTCTATTACATGAATCCATCTATCAATCCATTGCTCCCTGTTCTCTATTGTCAATTACATGAATCCATCTATCAATCCATTGTTCCCTGTTCTCTCTTGTCTATTACATGAATCCATCCTTCAATCCATTGTTCCCTGTTCTCTCTTGTCTACTACAAGAATCCATCCCTCAATCCATTGCTGCATGTTCTCTCTTGTCTACGTCATAAATCCATCTATGAATCCCTAGATTCCTGTTCTTTCTTGTCTACTACATGAATCCATCTATCAATCCATTGTTCTCTGTTCTCTATTGTCTACTACATGAATCCATCGATCAATCCATTGTTGCCTGTTCTCTCTTGTCTACTACATGAATCCATCTATCAATCCATTGCTGCCTGTTCTCTCTTGTCTACTACATGAATTCATCTATCAATCCATTGCTGCCTGTTCTCTCTTGTCTACTACATGAATCCATCTATCAATCCATTTCTGCCTGTTCTCTCTTGTCTACTACATGAATCCATCTATCAACCCATTGTTCCCTGTTCTCTCTTGTCAACTACATGAATCCATCTATCAATCTATTGTTCCCTGCTCTCTCTTGTCTACTACATGAATCCATATATCAATCCATTGTTCCCTGTTCTCTCTTGTCTACTACATGAATCCATCTATCAATCCATTGCTCCCTATTCTCTCTTGTCTACTACATGAATCCATCCCTCAATCCATTGCTGCATGTTCTCTCTTGTCTACGTCATGAATCCACCTATCAATCCATTGTTCCTGATTCTCTCTTGTCTACTACATGAATCCATCTATCAATCCATTGTTCTCTGTTCTCTCTTTTCTACTACATGAATCCATCTATCAATCCCTAGATTCCTGTTCTTTCTTGTCTACTACATGAATCCATCTATCAATCCATTGTTCTCTGTTCTCTCTTGTCTACTACATGAATCCATCTATCAATCCATTGTTCCCTGTTCTCTCTTGTCTACTACATGAATCCATCTATCAATCCCTAGATTCCTGTTCTCCCTTGTCTACTACATGAATCAATCTATCAATCCATTGTTCTCTGTTCTCCCTTGTCTACTACATGAATCAATCTATCAATCCATTGTTCTCTGTTCTCTCTTGTCTACTACATGAATCCATCTATCAATTCCTAGATTCCTGTTCTCTTTTGTCTTCTACATGAATCCATCTATCAATTCCTAGATTCCTGTTCTCTTTTGTCTTCTACATGAATCCATCTATCAATCCATTGTTCCCTGTTCTCTCTTGTCTACTACATGAATCCATATATCAATCCATTGTTCCCTGTTCTCTCTTGTCTACTACATGAATCCATCTATCAATACATTGTTCCCTGTTTTCTCTAGTCTATTACATGAATCCATCTATCAATCCATTGTTCCCTGTTCTCTCTTGTCTATTACATGAATCCATCTATCAATCCATTTCTGTCTGTTCTCACTTGTCTATTAGATGAATCCATCTATCAATCCATTGCTGCCTGTTCTCTCTTGTCAACTACATGAATCCATCTATCAATCCATTGTTCCCTGTTCTCTCTTGTCTATTACATGAATCCGTCCATCAATCCATTGTTCCCTGTTCTCTCTTGTCTATTACTTGAATTTATCTATCAATCCATTGTTCCCTGTTCTTTCTTGTTTATTACACGAATCTGTCCATCAATCCATTGTTCCCTGTTCTCTCTTGTCTATTACATGAATCCATCCAACAATCCATTGTTTCCTGTTCTCTCTTGTCTATTACTTGAATTCATCTATCAATCCACTGTTCCCTGTTCTCTCTTGTCAACTACATAAATCCATCTATCAATCCATTGTTCCCTGTTCTCTCTTGTCTATTACATGAATCCGTTCATCAGTCCATTGTTTCCTGTTCTCTCTTGTCTATTACTTGAAATCATCTATCAATCCATTGTTCCCTGTTCTCTCTTGTCTATTACATGAATCCGTCCATCAATCCATTGTTCCCTGTTCTCTCTTGTCTATTACATGAATCCATCTATCAATCCATTGTTCCCTGTTCTCTCTTGTCAACTACATGAATCCCTCTATCAATCCCTAGATTCCTGTTCTCTCTTGTCTATTACATGAATCCATCTATCAATCCATTGTTCCCTGTTCTCTCTTGTCTATTACTTGAATTCATCTATCAATCCATTGTTCCCTGTTCTCTCTTGTCTATTACATGAATCCGTCCATCAAACCATTGTTCCCTGTTCTCTCTTGTCTATTATATGAATCCATCTATCAGTCCATTGATGCCTGTTCTCTCTTGTCTACTACATGAATCCATCTATCAATCCCTAGATTCCTGTTCTCTCTTGTCTATTACATGAATCCATCTATCAATCCATTGTTCCCTGTTCTCTCTTGTCTATTACTTGAATTCATCTATCAATCCATTGTTCCCTGTTCTCTCTTGTCTATTACATGAATCCGTCCATCAAACCATTGTTCCCTGTTCTCTCTTGTCTATTATATGAATCCATCTATCACTCCATTGCTGCCTGTTCTCTCTTGTCTACTACATGAATCCATCTATAAATCCATTGTTCCCTGTTCTCTCTTGTCTACTACATGAATCCATCTATCAATCCATAGCTGCCTGTTCTCTATTGTCTACTACATGAATCCATCTATCAATCCATTGTTCCCTGTTCTCTCTTGTCTATTACATGAATCCATCTATCAATCCATTGTTCCCTGTTCTCTCTTGTCTACTACATGAATCTATCTATCAATCCATTGCTGCCTGTTCTCTATTATCTATTACATGAATCCATCTATCAATCAATTGTTCCCTGTTATCTCTTGTCAACTACATGAATCCATCTATCAATCAATTGTTCCCTGTTCTCTCTTGTCTATTACATGAATCCGTCCATCAATCCATTATTCCCTGTTCTCTCTTGTCTATTACATGAATCCGTCTATCAATCCATTGTTCCCTGTTCTCTCTTGTCTATTACATGAATCCATCCATCAATCCATTGTTCCCTGTTCTCTCTTGTCTATTACTTGAATTCATCTTTCAATCCATTGTTCCCTGTTCTCTCTTGTCAACTACATGAATCCATCTATCAATCCATTGTTCCCTGTTCTCTCTTGTCTATTACATGAATCCGTCCATCAATCCATTGTTCCCTGTTCTCTCTTGTCTATTACTTGAATTCATCTATCAATCCATTGTTCCCTGTTCTTTCTTGTCTATTACATGAATCCGTCCATCAATCCATTGTTCCCTGTTCTCTCTTGTCTATTACATGAATCCATCTATCAATCCATTGCTCCCTGTTCTCTATTGTCAATTACATGAATCCATCTATCAATCCATTGTTCCCTGTTCTCTCTTGTCTATTACATGAATCCATCCTTCAATCCATTGTTCCCTGTTCTCTCTTGTCTACTACAAGAATCCATCCCTCAATCCATTGCTGCATGTTCTCTCTTGTCTACGTCATGAATCCATCTATGAATCCCTAGATTCCTGTTCTTTCTTGTCTACTACATGAATCCATCTATCAATCCATTGTTCTCTGTTCTCTATTGTCTACTACATGAATCCATCGATCAATCCATTGTTGCCTGTTCTCTCTTGTCTACTACATGAATCCATCTATCAATCCATTGCTGCCTGTTCTCTCTTGTCTACTACATGAATTCATCTATCAATCCATTGCTGCCTGTTCTCTCTTGTCTACTACATGAATCCATCTATCAATCCATTTCTGCCTGTTCTCTCTTGTCTACTACATGAATCCATCTATCAACCCATTGTTCCCTGTTCTCTCTTGTCAACTACATGAATCCATCTATCAATCTATTGTTCCCTGCTCTCTCTTGTCTACTACATGAATCCATATATCAATCCATTGTTCCCTGTTCTCTCTTGTCTACTACATGAATCCATCTATCAATCCATTGCTCCCTATTCTCTCTTGTCTACTACATGAATCCATCCCTCAATCCATTGCTGCATGTTCTCTCTTGTCTACGTCATGAATCCACCTATCAATCCATTGTTCCTGATTCTCTCTTGTCTACTACATGAATCCATCTATCAATCCATTGTTCTCTGTTCTCTCTTTTCTACTACATGAATCCATCTATCAATCCCTAGATTCCTGTTCTTTCTTGTCTACTACATGAATCCATCTATCAATCCATTGTTCTCTGTTCTCTCTTGTCTACTACATGAATCCATCTATCAATCCATTGTTCCCTGTTCTCTCTTGTCTACTACATGAATCCATCTATCAATCCCTAGATTCCTGTTCTCCCTTGTCTACTACATGAATCAATCTATCAATCCATTGTTCTCTGTTCTCCCTTGTCTACTACATGAATCAATCTATCAATCCATTGTTCTCTGTTCTCTCTTGTCTACTACATGAATCCATCTATCAATTCCTAGATTCCTGTTCTCTTTTGTCTTCTACATGAATCCATCTATCAATTCCTAGATTCCTGTTCTCTTTTGTCTTCTACATGAATCCATCTATCAATCCATTGTTCCCTGTTCTCTCTTGTCTACTACATGAATCCATATATCAATCCATTGTTCCCTGTTCTCTCTTGTCTACTACATGAATCCATCTATCAATACATTGTTCCCTGTTTTCTCTAGTCTATTACATGAATCCATCTATCAATCCATTGTTCCCTGTTCTCTCTTGTCTATTACATGAATCCATCTATCAATCCATTTCTGTCTGTTCTCACTTGTCTATTAGATGAATCCATCTATCAATCCATTGCTGCCTGTTCTCTCTTGTCAACTACATGAATCCATCTATCAATCCATTGTTCCCTGTTCTCTCTTGTCTATTACATGAATCCGTCCATCAATCCATTGTTCCCTGTTCTCTCTTGTCTATTACTTGAATTTATCTATCAATCCATTGTTCCCTGTTCTTTCTTGTTTATTACACGAATCTGTCCATCAATCCATTGTTCCCTGTTCTCTCTTGTCTATTACATGAATCCATCCAACAATCCATTGTTTCCTGTTCTCTCTTGTCTATTACTTGAATTCATCTATCAATCCACTGTTCCCTGTTCTCTCTTGTCAACTACATAAATCCATCTATCAATCCATTGTTCCCTGTTCTCTCTTGTCTATTACATGAATCCGTTCATCAGTCCATTGTTTCCTGTTCTCTCTTGTCTATTACTTGAAATCATCTATCAATCCATTGTTCCCTGTTCTCTCTTGTCTATTACATGAATCCGTCCATCAATCCATTGTTCCCTGTTCTCTCTTGTCTATTACATGAATCCATCTATCAATCCATTGTTCCCTGTTCTCTCTTGTCAACTACATGAATCCCTCTATCAATCCCTAGATTCCTGTTCTCTCTTGTCTATTACATGAATCCATCTATCAATCCATTGTTCCCTGTTCTCTCTTGTCTATTACTTGAATTCATCTATCAATCCATTGTTCCCTGTTCTCTCTTGTCTATTACATGAATCCGTCCATCAAACCATTGTTCCCTGTTCTCTCTTGTCTATTATATGAATCCATCTATCAGTCCATTGATGCCTGTTCTCTCTTGTCTACTACATGAATCCATCTATCAATCCCTAGATTCCTGTTCTCTCTTGTCTATTACATGAATCCATCTATCAATCCATTGTTCCCTGTTCTCTCTTGTCTATTACTTGAATTCATCTATCAATCCATTGTTCCCTGTTCTCTCTTGTCTATTACATGAATCCATCCATCAAACCATTGTTCCCTGTTCTCTCTTGTCTATTATATGAATCCATCTATCACTCCATTGCTGCCTGTTCTCTCTTGTCTACTACATGAATCCATCTATAAATCCATTGTTCCCTGTTCTCTCTTGTCTACTACATGAATCCATCTATCAATCCATAGCTGCCTGTTCTCTATTGTCTACTACATGAATCCATCTATCAATCCATTGTTCCCTGTTCTCTCTTGTCTACTACATGAATCCATCTATCAATCCCTAGATTCCTGTTCTCCCTTGTCTACTACATGAATCAATCTATCAATCCATTGTTCTCTGTTCTCCCTTGTCTACTACATGAATCAATCTATCAATCCATTGTTCTCTGTTCTCTCTTGTCTACTACATGAATCCATCTATCAATTCCTAGATTCCTGTTCTCTTTTGTCTTCTACATGAATCCATCTATCAATTCCTAGATTCCTGTTCTCTTTTGTCTTCTACATGAATCCATCTATCAATCCATTGTTCCCTGTTCTCTCTTGTCTACTACATGAATCCATATATCAATCCATTGTTCCCTGTTCTCTCTTGTCTACTACATGAATCCATCTATCAATACATTGTTCCCTGTTTTCTCTAGTCTATTACATGAATCCATCTATCAATCCATTGTTCCCTGTTCTCTCTTGTCTATTACATGAATCCATCTATCAATCCATTTCTGTCTGTTCTCACTTGTCTATTAGATGAATCCATCTATCAATCCATTGCTGCCTGTTCTCTCTTGTCAACTACATGAATCCATCTATCAATCCATTGTTCCCTGTTCTCTCTTGTCTATTACATGAATCCGTCCATCAATCCATTGTTCCCTGTTCTCTCTTGTCTATTACTTGAATTTATCTATCAATCCATTGTTCCCTGTTCTTTCTTGTTTATTACACGAATCTGTCCATCAATCCATTGTTCCCTGTTCTCTCTTGTCTATTACATGAATCCATCCAACAATCCATTGTTTCCTGTTCTCTCTTGTCTATTACTTGAATTCATCTATCAATCCACTGTTCCCTGTTCTCTCTTGTCAACTACATAAATCCATCTATCAATCCATTGTTCCCTGTTCTCTCTTGTCTATTACATGAATCCGTTCATCAGTCCATTGTTTCCTGTTCTCTCTTGTCTATTACTTGAAATCATCTATCAATCCATTGTTCCCTGTTCTCTCTTGTCTATTACATGAATCCGTCCATCAATCCATTGTTCCCTGTTCTCTCTTGTCTATTACATGAATCCATCTATCAATCCATTGTTCCCTGTTCTCTCTTGTCAACTACATGAATCCCTCTATCAATCCCTAGATTCCTGTTCTCTCTTGTCTATTACATGAATCCATCTATCAATCCATTGTTCCCTGTTCTCTCTTGTCTATTACTTGAATTCATCTATCAATCCATTGTTCCCTGTTCTCTCTTGTCTATTACATGAATCCGTCCATCAAACCATTGTTCCCTGTTCTCTCTTGTCTATTATATGAATCCATCTATCAGTCCATTGATGCCTGTTCTCTCTTGTCTACTACATGAATCCATCTATCAATCCCTAGATTCCTGTTCTCTCTTGTCTATTACATGAATCCATCTATCAATCCATTGTTCCCTGTTCTCTCTTGTCTATTACTTGAATTCATCTATCAATCCATTGTTCCCTGTTCTCTCTTGTCTATTACATGAATCCGTCCATCAAACCATTGTTCCCTGTTCTCTCTTGTCTATTATATGAATCCATCTATCACTCCATTGCTGCCTGTTCTCTCTTGTCTACTACATGAATCCATCTATAAATCCATTGTTCCCTGTTCTCTCTTGTCTACTACATGAATCCATCTATCAATCCATAGCTGCCTGTTCTCTATTGTCTACTACATGAATCCATCTATCAATCCATTGTTCCCTGTTCTCTCTTGTCTATTACATGAATCCATCTATCAATCCATTGTTCCCTGTTCTCTCTTGTCTATTACATAAATCCGTCTATCAATCCATTGTTCCCTGTTCTCTCTTGTCTACTACATGAATCCATCTATCAATCCATTGTTCCCTGTTCTCTCTTGTCTACTACATGAATCCATCTATCAATCCATTGTTCCCTGTTCTCTCTTGTCTACTACATGAATCTATCTATCAATCCATTGCTGCCTGTTCTCTATTATCTATTACATGAATCCATCTATCAATCAATTGTTCCCTGTTCTCTCTTGTCTATTACATGAATCCATCCATCAATCCATTGTTCCATGTTCTCTCTTGTCTATTACATGAATTCATCTATCAATCTGTTGTTCCCTGTTCTCTCATGTCTATTACATGAATCCATCCATCAATCCATTGTTCCCTGTTCTCTCTTGTCTATTACTTGAATTCATCTTTCAATCCATTGTTCCCTGTTCTCTCTTGTCAACTACATGAATCCATCTATCAATCCATTGTTCCCTGTTCTCTCTTGTCTATTACATGAATCCGTCCATCAATCCATTGTTCCCTGTTCTCTCTTGTCTATTACTTGAATTCATCTATAAATCCATTGTTCCCTGTTCTTTCTTGTCTATTACATGAATCCGTCCATCAATCCATTGTTCCCTGTTCTCTCTTGTCTATTACATGAATCTATCTATCAATCCATTGCTCCCTGTTCTCTCTTGTCAACTACATGAATCCATCTATCAATCCATTGTTCCCTGTTCTCTCTTGTCTACTACATGAATCCATCTATCAGTCCATTGCTGCCTGTTCTCTCTTGTATACTACATGAATCCATCTATCAATCCATTGTTCCCTGTTCTCTCTTGTCTACTACATGAATCCATCTATCAATCCATTGCTGCCTGTTCTCTCTTGTCTACTACATGAATCCATCTATCAATCCATTTCTGCCTGTTCTCTCTTGTCTACTACATGAATCCATCTATCAATCCATTGTTCCCTGTTTTCTCTTGTCAACTACATGAATCCATCTATCAATCCATTGTTCCCTGTTCTCTCTTGTCTACTACATGAATCCATCCCTCAATCCATTGCTGCCTGTTCTCTCTTGTCTACTACATGAATCCATCTATCAATCCATTGTTCCCTGTTCTCTCTTGTCTACTACATGAATCCATCTATCAATCCATTGCTGCCTGTTCTCTCTTGTCTACTACATGAATCCATCTATCAATCCATTTCTGCCTGTTCTCTCTTGTCTACTACATGAATCCATCTATCAATCCATTGTTCCCTGTTCTCTCTTGTCTACTACATGAATCCATCTATCAATCCATTGTTCTCTGTTCTCTCTTGTCTACTACATGAATCCATCTATCAATCCATTGTTCCCTGTTCTCTCTTGTCAACTACATGAATCCATCTATCAGTCCATTGCTCCCTGTTCTCTCTTGTCTATTACTTGAATTCATCCTGTTGATTGCTTGACTTTCCAGCACATCATCTTTTTTCTCTTCACATTTGGACCTACCCCTTTGCCTTGTGTCTCAGTAATTCAACGCACACATTAATGACTTTGTCAAGACTCAATTATCTTCATGTAAAGTTTAGTAACCTTGTTTAATAGCCCCATATTCAATTTAGTTCAGTTTTACATGTTATTTATTATACTACTCTTGGTCATTTTGATTTCTTGTTTAGTTCACTTTCATATTACCTTTAATTACTATTGTTATCCATTTGACTAGCTTTATGTTTTTTCAGCTTTTTGTTTCATGTTTATTTTTTTCCTCATGCATAAGGTGAAATGTTAAATGAATATTTTATGAGAAGAAGTGGACTGGAGAACTTAGTGACAACTGGCGAGATCGAAGGGAACAGACCAAGAGGAAGACCGAGAGGAAAATACCTGGATGGTTTGGCCACATGGCATGGACGAGACATGAACACTGAGCTGATCCACGACTCTGGTGATCGAGTGAAATGGCGAGTCATGACCGTCCATGCTTTCCGGCATGGCACATGATTGATTGATTGATAAGGTGAAAATTTTGATGTAATTTCTTTCCCCTGTTAAGTTAATAGATGACATTTCTAACAATGTTTGGACATGATAAGAATGAACAACTCCAATTTATCAGAGTACAACAATGTTGAAATTAAAATATGGAGGTGTAACCAATGATGCTGGACACAAACATTTGTACCTGTAACGAAGAACCTGCTGAGGGTCCAGATTCTGAGCTGAAAATTCAACCATTGCTGTATTATCTCTCACTTCAACAATATCCACATACAACACAGGTTTTCTGTTAGCTGTGTGAGGCAGAAAGAAAGACACTGTTACAATAAAACACCAGTATAACATGTTTCACCTTTCACCCATCCTCTACTACATTGGCTGTATAAACCAACATAGCAAATGTAAGTAAATGTAAGCAAGGAGGTAACTCTAAATTAATAACCTCAAGAACAATTACTCACATGGTTCTTGGAATCAAATTTCTTTTTGTTGATGAAGTCCATAACTGTCTGCTTTTGTTCTACATGTATATTATTTGTGCTAATTCAGCGCCAAGCATTTATGTGTATTTCGCAATGAAAATAAACTACTACACAGCAATTTTAAGTTGATGGGAGTCTCCGTGGCGAAGTGGTCAAGCTGTTTGACTCGGGCTACAAAGGTTGTGGGTTCGATTCCAGGCCACGTCCTTCAATTCATGAGTTAAATTTTTCAGAGACTTCTGTGGGTCGTCGCTTGAGCTACGGAGTTTGTGCTTTGTGCGATGCTTTCCGCGCTGCGGAAAGAGATGAACCCATATGGGATAAAACCCGGTGCAATGAAGTTGACCCTGTCGACTCTTAAGCGACTTTTAATTGTAAGTTGATGTACACATGCTGAGGTTGCATAGCATGAACATTCTGGCACAAGACAGACATGGCATGATGAGCAGTTGTCATGACCAACCCTGGGCTGAAATACTTTATGATGATGATGATGATGATGATGATGATGATCCAAAGAAGCTGGAACACTGTTCCGGAATCTGGAATTGTGGTAGTTCAGAAGCTAGCAGGCGTGTCTGTTGGTCTAGTAATCCTGTGTTTACATTTCCATCAAAGCAGAGATTTTTGTTAGTTCCTCCCTAGCCTTATATCTCAAGTGTTGCCAGCAATTAATGTTACATATCTTCTTCTTCTTCTTCTTCTTCTTCTTCTTCTTCTTCTTCTTCTTCTTCTTCCTCTTCTTCTTCTGCATTCATCCGGAGAGTTTTTTCAGATGTGATTGTGTTGTGCCTGTTTAAAGCAGAGCTGCGTTCGTGCGCCGTTAGGTCAACACATCCGACTTCTGCAGGCATTTGTTGACCGGGTTAACCTTCCCGGGGGTTTCTTAGGAAATTTGACTCTCACTGTTGTGATGTTATCCCCCAATCTAGCTGGCCCATTTAGAACAGCCGAAGACATAATGGTCAGCCCTCAAGGGAAGGCAGGGGCAGACCATGGGCATTCCCCGCCATCCAAGGAGGCTTCCATAATTGCAGAGCCGACACATAGAACTCTGGTACTGGGCTCACCCAAGGAATCCTCATGTTCTGCACATGGCTGCGTAGCCAAACTTCCATATATTGGGCCCCTCGTTCACCACAGGCTGTTCCTCCGGTAATCAGAAGAATGCAGTCTGCAGATGACATCCACACAGTGAGCTTTCGATGCGGACTTTCCACGTAATGGATTTGCTATCCAAGAAATATTCCATTTTATGCCACTAAGACACTTTTTCCACCTTTGATGATACCCACATCTAAGCTCATCTGTGACAAGACCAAAAGGACGTCCAAGAATGGATTGATGACATCAAAGACATTGTACAATCACACAGAATGACACTATCCAGTGCCGCCCGCTGGGTGCTGGAATGCAAATTATTCCTCTCCACGACGCTTGACGGCAGAAGTGGAAGATGATGATGATGATGATGATGATGATGATGATGATGATGATGATGATGATGATGATGATGCCCACACAGTGAGCTTTCAATTCGGACTTTCCACGCAATGGATTTGCTATCCAAGCAATATTTCATATTGTGCCACTGGGACACTTTTTCCCACCTTTGATGACGCCCACACAATGAGCTTTTGATAGTCCAACTTTCCATGTAATGGATTTGCTAGCCAAATGTTACATATTTATCTCACCAGCCTCGTATCTCATGTGTAGCCAGTCATTAATGTTACAGATGTTTCTCCCCAGCCTCATATCTCATGTGTTGCTAGTCATTAATGATACATATGTTTCTCCCCAGCCTCATATCTCATGTGTTACCAGTCATTCATGTTACGGATGTTTCTCCCCATCCTCATATCTCATGTTTTGCTAGTCATTAATGATACATATGTTTCTCCCCAGCCTCATAGCTCATGTGTTACCAGTCATTCATGTTACAGATGTTTCTCCCCAGCCTCATATCTCATGTGTTACCAGTCATTCATGTTACAGATGTTTCTCCATGCCATGATGTCAGGCTGTCCAGAATTCCATCTTTTGGTCTTGCCTTACATTTTATTCTCTTCTAATTCTCCTGTTTTCTGGATATATTCAATTGTTCCCATTTGAATGGCTTGTTCAAAGAATGTTTACTGTCTGCATCTTATAAGAGTAATCAGTTTGTTGTTAAGATGTCTTTATTGTGCTTGTTATCTATTCATTGTGTTCTCAGCAATATTCTTCTACAGAAGCACATCTCTGCATTCTTCTACAGAATCACATCTCTGCATTCTACTTCAGAACCACATCTCTGTATTCTTCTTCAGAACCACATTTCTGTATTCTCCTATAGAAACACATCTCTGCATTTTCCTATAGAAGCACATCCCAGCATTGTCTACAGAATCACATCACTGCATTCTCCTATAGAAGCACATCCCAGCAACTTTCTATAGAATTACAGCTCAACATTCTTCTATAGAACCACATTTCTGGAGTCTCACAGTAATTTCTCACTAACATGCTGATAATTAATCCTCCTAATAGCAGAATCTCAACTGAGTAATTAATTATAATTTGAAAACGTAATAATTATGACTTGAAAGTGTAATCATTATTTATGATTTTAAAAAAGCTAAAATAATTTATTATTTTCAACTGTAATAATTCATTATAATTTGGAACAGTAATAACTAATTGTGATTTGAAATAATGATCAAACACAGAAATCACAAACAGAGTGTATTTCCTGGCATAATTTGCTGCGTCTTGCCAGGTGCACACTGCTGCGTTAATAAATCACATGAAGTGAAAATAATGAATAATGCTTGAGCTGAAACAAATAAAACACGTAGTCACAGGTATTGTGTGATTTCTCTGCAGTATGCACCTGGCAAGATGCAGCAAAATATGCCAGGCAATAAATCATGCGACATATTGTTTGTGGCTTACAAACACAGACATACACACACACACCCACACACACACACACACACACACACACACCTACTTGAGTCAGGAGCAGATGATGTAAACTCCACAGAGGAGTTGTCAACCACACCTCGAGCAGTTACTGTCTGCACATTCACAATGTATCTTCAGAAAGAAAGAACAACATAACATATACAAAAGCATTAATTTATTTGTTTCCTTAACAACATCAGTTTGCACTGTATTGTCATTATATGTATGTCTTCAGCAGGTTTCAGCACACATGTCCTCACAGTGTCTCTTCTTCTAACTTTCCTCACAGTGTCTCTTCTTCTAACTGTCCTCACAGTGTCTCTTCTTCTAACTGTCCTCACAGTGTCTCTTCTTCTAACTTTCCTCACAGTGTCTCTTCTTCTAACTTTCCTCACAGTGTCTCTTCTTCTAACTTTCCTCACAGTGTCTCTTCTTCTAACTTTCCTCACAGTGTCTCTTCTTCTAACTTTCCTCACAGTGTCTCTTCTTCTAACTTTCCTCACAGTGTCTCTTCTTCTAACTGTTGCATGCCTGATGTATTTTGACATACACACACACACACACACTGTTTATAGTTGCCAAAACAAGACCAGTGACATGACTCCCAGGTGACTGTCACCAACTGGCTGGCGTTAGATCCCAGATGGGCAACCACTCAGCCAAAATCATTTTCTTCTACTGGTGTTTAGTTCTGGATGCAGTTTAAGATCCCCTAACTCTGTCAGAAGGGACTAGTTACCACCCAGATCCCAGAGAGAAAACGTGGAACTAATGTCTTTTATGCTGATTTAAGACACTGTCCCTGATACTCAAGAAAACAGCCAAGAAGTGGCTCGTTGAAGATAGAATATATATATATATATATAGTTTTGGCTGTACTTGGTATCACCAGAAGTGAGAAAGGAGGAGTTAAGACATGCAACGTAATCTGGTTACTTATGACTGCATAGGCAAGATACCTCCCGGACATAGATTCCCACTTCTGGATAATATGTGCGAACCCCCACTAAATGATACAATAATGTGTGTACTTGATTAAGCTACACAAACATTTATAAACATTTAGAATTATACGGACAAATTGAGTTTTAAAATACAACAACTGTGTTTATTATTGCTATTGATGATCATATGATGATGATGATTATATTATGGTATACGTAACTCATCTGGCTGAAAAGCTCAGAAGCACATAGGTCCTGCTTCCCCCAGTGAGACGCAGTTCACTGTCAGATTGAAGGAGTCCAAATTGGTCCCTCACAAGGCTAAGTCACTTCCTGATATGGGTTGTTGACTGTCCATTGCTCCTACGAGATCTGGAATGAAACGAACGGAGATGGGTAGTATCTACGTCTACACATCTCAAACACATATGTCTATACATTCATATAAACATACATTCAAGTCATAATATATGATGGTATGATGATAGATGATGGCATGTTACATAAACATATATCAGTTCTAAATAAATAAATATATATGTATATATTAATAAAACTATTTAGAACATCTATAGCTCAAAACATACATATTCATATACATTTGTGTAATGGAGTGTTTCCCATATAAGTTCACCTCACTTACTCTTTCCCTTTCTGATTCATTCATACTGTCTTGTCGGAAGGGCTGGTCGCACAGTCCTGTCGAACATTAAATGCCTTCCCTGAATCTGTCTGGGATATTGAATGTCCTAAGTCATGTCTGTCCTCATGCAGACATCATGCAGACAAGGTGAACTGGTGCCATTCCTCAAACCAAGTGGTTTCACCACAATCTTGGTAGGCACTCAAAGTGTTGGTCCAAATAATCAACGTTAATTTGGACGCTATCAAGAGACTGGGAGCTCTCAGGAATTTCTCCTAAGTAGTCAGTCTCCCCAATGTTTAACATCATACAGGATGAATCTAAATGTATCTCCTGTACATGCATAAGCCACACGCTCATGTAGCTTGGATAATGGATTTCTCCAAATTATCACATACAACAAATCAGACAACCAAGTGGTGAATGAAAGAAGAAAATAGTTCTCAGTGAAATCGTAAAGCTAGAACTGGAACATTAAGTACAAAGAAAATCCACCAGTGTAAAGTTTGGGAGAATATGCAGAACACGAAACTACACAAGCCTTCAGACTAGCAGACAACTAATCAGAGTAATGGTCTTACCTGGGTTATAGCTAGGAAATCCTGTCATACGACTTCGTACAGAAGTCCAACAGAACGAAATGTTAATATTTCTCCAGTAGGTATCCTAAGAATGCTATTGTGAATTTGCGTCTGAAGTCTTGCTGGCCATGCATGTCGTTTTATTCTATTCAATTCCTGGCTAGTTTCCAGGTTGGTTAATTAATATGTCCAAGTTCCTGTTAGCTCCACCTATTTTTCATGTAAGATGATTTACCTAGATGGATTAAGTGCCAAATTCTTTTCACCCCTCCTCCTTTCCTGTGAAGGGTAGTTTCATCTGTCAATCAAATTGACCGATGCCCCCCACGCCTGAAACAATGAAACCTGCTTTGGCGGCAATGCAGTTGCGTCATTACATTCCAATAGGCTGGTAACACCAGCCTTCTCGGTTGCTGGCATGAATGTGTCAGCCATGTGTTTCTACTTTGCCCCGTAGTATTGGGGAGAGGTGTTAAGCATCTGGTCCTAATTGCTCCTTTGTGGTGGCAATTACAGACGTCCCGGCTCCACAAAGTCTGGACTTTTAGATAGGTGTTAGGCCTGCATTAAATTGCCGTTTTTGGATCACACGGGGTTCTGTTGAACTAAGGTGTTAGGTGTCTATTCCAACCGCAGGCTTGTAAACTAACACGTCAATCTCAACTGACTGGCTCCACGATGTATCAACGCCGTCGGCCCCAGCCTAGATTCCACACTTTGTCTTTCTCGTCCCTTGTACTGAAAACAATGAGTTTTCAACCTTTGATAGCAGCCCGCCCCGACTGGTGCCGTGGTGTCTGGGTTTTAACTTTGATCTGGACATCAAAGCTTTCTCAGACCTAGCATTACAGAAATGATGGGGCGTGCGTGGTCAAAATGTATTTTCCTCTTGTTTTCAAGTTTATTGCATTTCTATCATTTTCTGGTGGACGTTTACGCTTTTAGAGAATGATAGAAAAATAATGTGGGCCTGTAATTCCTTGAAAACTTGTGTAATTATGATGTTGCCGGGGCTGTCCCGCCACATAGCTCTCCAATTTAAGTAGGTTCATTAATGAAGCCTATAACAGAGCCTCGGCAGCATTCAAGAATGTATCTAAGTTCTCTCCGTTCTCCAACTGCCTCCAAGTCTGGGTTCCCAATATTCTTTGTGGCAGTGGGATGTTCTATGAGTCAAAAGAAATATCCCATGTCCATTCTCCCAGGATAAATCTTGCAAATCTTTGCTCCTGGTGTTGTGTCGGATTTCCAGGCTATTGCTCGGTAATGTCCTGTCCTCTGGAGGTTTTACTTTTTCCCAGCCGGGAAATTGCAAAATGTATAACAAGATTCTCCTGCGCCGCAGAGAGACTGCTATTGTCCACTCAATTTCTGGCCCTTGTCCTATAAGCAGAGGAAGTGCCATCAGTGTTTTCTTAAAAGAATTGGTCGCAGTACTGTTGCTCCATTTTCTTTTCCTCCGTCGGCCAAAGATCATAATAAAATCCTTTAATCTCCTTTTGGCAGGAAATTTGCTAAACATCATAATTTTATGATGTGCATTCAACTCATACTTGCCTCTTTCTTGGTAGGGCGTCCGTTTACTCCCTCCTGATTTAAGAGTTTTCTTCCCTCGATAATTATTTATCCAGGTGCGTTCCTCTTCAACAGAGTTCCATTTTGAATCTGTGTTTGAAAGTATAAGGCTAGTAGAAGTTGTCCAGCTTTGAGAAATCATGTTGTTCCCCAAGAACTGTGAATTTGTATCACTCCTTGTAGAAGTATACATAAACAGCTGTTCTCCCCATCCAACATTGGTTGAAGTGAAAGGTAAACAAGGTCCTGAGTGTTGAGTATACCAACCGCTCCGGTTTTGTTCCGCTGCAGAGTCCATCATTTGTGATCCCCTGTTAGCTTCAGCTGTGTTGATGATAGGCATTACCTTCATCCTGTCCAAAGAAGTATTTTCTTCTTTGTTGTTAGCAGACATGTTTATCGTCCCTGAATCAGAGTCCGTGGTATAACCTACATGAATGCTTTGTGTATCTTGAGTTTCCTTTTCGAAAGACTCCAAGATACTGACATCGTAAGAATTCTCCTCCGTGTCTTGTTTGTCCTCCATGGCTGGGCTCTCTTGTGCCAAGTCCAATTGAGGTATTCTCTCCCTGGTCTGGTTTTCTTGTTCCAAATCCAATAGAAGTGAATGTTGTGGGATGTCATTTTCAATGCCATATCCCACCTGAGATAAGTAATTCAAACTGATAATTATTTCATCTTGTGTGGCCACACCGTGAGAAACAATGGAATCCTGTTTTACATCCATTCCGGTCTCAGTTGAATTCATTTCCACTCCTAGTTTCTCTGAACTGAAGGGAATAAAAGAGTCGGGTAAGGTCTCGCCTTCGATCTCTTTAATAGTTTTCCTCAGGTCCTCCTCCTCCTGGATTTTTCTCCTTTGGGAAGTCTTAGGAAGCTCCTGAGATTGCTGGGTTGCCAAGCCAGCTAATCCGCTTTCATTGCGGTGTAAACATTTATCACGTTTGTGACTGTTTACCGAACGCTTGGTACATTTATTCCTATTCCGTTTATTTTTAATATTTTTAGGAATAGGCGAGGGAAGCATCTGCCTTTCTGTGCGCAAGTTTTGGTTTTTCTGAGCCATGGGGATTTGCGAAGGAATGCATGCCTCTTCTTTGTGACGGTCAGCTTCCCCGCTTTCTATCAGAGTTTCGGCTTGAGTGATTGGCTTTTCCTCAATCGAGCTGGTAGATTCCTCCACGTTCAGTATTTCAATTTGCTTCTTCTTCATCTCATCTTCTTCAGCTTTGTGACGCATATCTGCTTCTAATTCTGCAACTCTTTTCATCATCTGCTCATCTTCTTTGTCCCACCAATCCATTTCTTCTCTAATAAATAGTTCTAGCTTCTCTCCTACTAAGCCGAGCCTTATGCCCCATCCTCTAGCGGACTCTAAGAAATCTGTGCGTGCATCCATGATCTCTTCTCAGCTTAAACTCAGGTAAGTAATTATATTATTACCCTACAGAGAGCTAGTCAGATTTATGCTAGAGCAGGATAGTGACAAGAGGAACAGACACTGCTATGAGAATGATAGTAGTGAATTAGAGTGAGAAAGTTGATGCAAAGCAGTCCGTCATACACTGAATTAACTAAGAATTATCAAATTATTCATGATTAAATCAAATGATAAAGCATGTAATCAAAAAATCATCAAGTAAATCATCAATAAACTAATTAATATCACTAATTAATGTGATTATTAATTCTACAGTGGTGAATGATGTAAATTAACTCATATGATATTATCCATTATTAACTTTTTAACAAGTTATTTAAATTCTACAGACTTCCCTAGAAACAAATTCCTAAGTTAATACTTAGCAAATGTAATGGGTGAAGAATGAAAGAATGGTTTATGAAAATCAATAGTCTAGAATTTATTCTCTGATTCTATCATGGATGAGAAGTCCTGATGTGTCAAAATCTTGCCTACAATCAAGCAAGCTATTACATTAGAAATAAATTATAACTAACTAATGCTGCTAAGAATGTAAGTGAGAATTACCTAGGTTCTATCCATGGGCAAGACCAGAATAATACCAGACTAACAGATTTGAAATAGGTTCGTTCCTTGCGAGCGAACCAAGTTTTCTAGGGTTTACTCCCGTATTCTATAGCGGGCGAGCAGACCACTAGGCTTTAGGGTTTACTCCCGGATTCTATAGCGGACGAGCCGTCCCAATATGTCACCAACTGGCTGGCGTTAGATCCCAGATGGGCAACCACTCAGCCAAAATCATTTTCTTCTACTGGTGTTTAGTTCTGGATGCAGTTTAAGATCCCCTAACTCTGTCAGAAGGGACTAGTTACCACCCAGATCCCAGAGAGAAAACGTGGAACTAATGTCTTTTATGCTGATTTAAGACACTGTCCCTGATACTCAAGAAAACAGCCAAGAAGTGGCTCGTTGAAGATAGAATATATATATATATATATAGTTTTGGCTGTACTTGGTATCACCAGAAGTGAGAAAGGAGGAGTTAAGACATGCAACGTAATCTGGTTACTTATGACTGCATAGGCAAGATACCTCCCGGACATAGATTCCCACTTCTGGATAATATGTGCGAACCCCCACTAAATGATACAATAATGTGTGTACTTGATTAAGCTACACAAACATTTATAAACATTTAGAATTATACGGACAAATTGAGTTTTAAAATACAACAACTGTGTTTATTATTGCTATTGATGATCATATGATGATGATGATTATATGATGGTATACGTAACTCATCTGGCTGAAAAGCTCAGAAGCACATAGGTCCTGCTTCCCCCAGTGAGACGCAGTTCACTGTCAGATTGAAGGAGTCCAAATTGGTCCCTCACAAGGCTAAGTCACTTCCTGATATGGGTTGTTGACTGTCCATTGCTCCTACGAGATCTGGAATGAAACGAACGGAGATGGGTAGTATCTACGTCTACACATCTCAAACACATATGTCTATACATTCATATAAACATACATTCAAGTCATAATATATGATGGTATGATGATAGATGATGGCATGTTACATAAACATATATCAGTTCTAAATAAATAAATATATATGTATATATTAATAAAACTATTTAGAACATCTATAGCTCAAAACATACATATTCATATACATTTGTGTAATGGAGTGTTTCCCATATAAGTTCACCTCACTTACTCTTTCCCTTTCTGATTCATTCATACTGTCTTGTCGGAAGGGCTGGTCGCACAGTCCTGTCGAACATTAAATGCCTTCCCTGAATCTGTCTGGGATATTGAATGTCCTAAGTCATGTCTGTCCTCATGCAGACATCATGCAGACAAGGTGAACTGGTGCCATTCCTCAAACCAAGTGGTTTCACCACAATCTTGGTAGGCACTCAAAGTGTTGGTCCAAATAATCAACGTTAATTTGGACGCTATCAAGAGACTGGGAGCTCTCAGGAATTTCTCCTAAGTAGTCAGTCTCCCCAATGTTTAACATCATACAGGATGAATCTAAATGTATCTCCTGTACATGCATAAGCCACACGCTCATGTAGCTTGGATAATGGATTTCTCCAAATTATCACATACAACAAATCAGACAACCAAGTGGTGAATGAAAGAAGAAAATAGTTCTCAGTGAAATCGTAAAGCTAGAACTGGAACATTAAGTACAAAGAAAATCCACCAGTGTAAAGTTTGGGAGAATATGCAGAACACGAAACTACACAAGCCTTCAGACTAGCAGACAACTAATCAGAGTAATGGTCTTACCTGGGTTATAGCTAGGAAATCCTGTCATACGACTTCGTACAGAAGTCCAACAGAACGAAATGTTAATATTTCTCCAGTAGGTATCCTAAGAATGCTATTGTGAATTTGCGTCTGAAGTCTTGCTGGCCATGCATGTCGTTTTATTCTATTCAATTCCTGGCTAGTTTCCAGGTTGGTTAATTAATATGTCCAAGTTCCTGTTAGCTCCACCTATTTTTCATGTAAGATGATTTACCTAGATGGATTAAGTGCCAAATTCTTTTCACCCCTCCTCCTTTCCTGTGAAGGGTAGTTTCATCTGTCAATCAAATTGACCGATGCCCCCCACGCCTGAAACAATGAAACCTGCTTTGGCGGCAATGCAGTTGCGTCATTACATTCCAATAGGCTGGTAACACCAGCCTTCTCGGTTGCTGGCATGAATGTGTCAGCCATGTGTTTCTACTTTGCCCCGTAGTATTGGGGAGAGGTGTTAAGCATCTGGTCCTAATTGCTCCTTTGTGGTGGCAATTACAGACGTCCCGGCTCCACAAAGTCTGGACTTTTAGATAGGTGTTAGGCCTGCATTAAATTGCCGTTTTTGGATCACACGGGGTTCTGTTGAACTAAGGTGTTAGGTGTCTATTCCAACCGCAGGCTTGTAAACTAACACGTCAATCTCAACTGACTGGCTCCACGATGTATCAACGCCGTCGGCCCCAGCCTAGATTCCACACTTTGTCTTTCTCGTCCCTTGTACTGAAAACAATGAGTTTTCAACCTTTGATAGCAGCCCGCCCCGACTGGTGCCGTGGTGTCTGGGTTTTAACTTTGATCTGGACATCAAAGCTTTCTCAGACCTAGCATTACAGAAATGATGGGGCGTGCGTGGTCAAAATGTATTTTCCTCTTGTTTTCAAGTTTATTGCATTTCTATCATTTTCTGGTGGACGTTTACGCTTTTAGAGAATGATAGAAAAATAATGTGGGCCTGTAATTCCTTGAAAACTTGTGTAATTATGATGTTGCCGGGGCTGTCCCGCCACAGTGACTAAAGATAGACTTTAACAGCAGCAGACAGTTGTGCTGTTACTCAAACACAGACTTTAAGAGCAGCAAACAGTTGTGCTGTTACTCAAACACAGACTTTGAGAGCAGCAGACAGTTGTGATGTTACTCAAACACAGACTTTAAGAGCAGCAAACAGTTGTGCTGTTACTCAAACACAGACTTTGAGAGCAGCAGACAGTTGTGCTGTTACTCAAACACAGACTTTGACAGCAGCAGACAGTTGTGCTGTTACTCAAACACAGACTTTAACAGTAGCAGACAGTTGTGCTGTTACTCAAACACAGACTTTAACAGTAGCAGACAGTTGTGCTGTTACTCAAACACAGACTTTGACAGCAGCAGACAGTTGTTGGAATACAAGCGTGTATTTCTCAAATTTAAGAAATATTTATTGTTAAATTGTTGTAAATTTTTGGATTTTAGAAATGGCAGCATCCACTGGTTCTCGACCAAGTCAATTTACATCAGATTATTGTTTTAAACAACTTTAAATGATGATTATTATAATGTAAAGGACTGTGTGAAAGATTCTCAAACTTATAGAACGTGCACGGTTAAATTTATTTAGCAGGTGGTCATATGGAAAACAAAACTAACAGTGAAAGTTTGTCATCATTATGATATGATGGCACATGTCAAATTATGCTTGCTCTAATGGGCCACACTTATACCCCTATGTTTGATTTGCCCATCACAAATAAGCTGTGCAGTATTTATATAATTATAACTCAATAGAAAACAGTGTACATATTGGTTCTCATTCTAATGAGTACAAATCTGCCTCATGTGTTTTCCTTTTTTAATTTTGTGTGAAAATGATGTGCTTCAAAGTATGATGTTATAATTGTGTTTTGATGGTGTTAAGGAACAGTTCTTGTGATATTGGTGAAGAAAAGTGGTATGTTTGTCATTATTCAGTAAATTTAATTGGATTATCATCAAAGATGGAGAAGTAGTGCTTTGGTATGTGGACATTTCAAATAATTGTCACCCCTTTACTCTAAATTGTTGTTAAAAAATCCAACATTATTATGATGATATTTCTAACCTCTCCCAAAATTATCAACATTGACATGTTCCTTGTGCAATCTCCTTTAATTTGATATGTAATACAATATATCTGCTACAGTTTTAACTATTTTAACATTATTGTGACACACACCTACTTCCCATTTTCTGCCATCAATTTTTGTTTGTCAAAACCCATTTTTTGTTTGGCAGTGAATCAGTTAATCAGACAATAATAGTCATTGATCCGTTTATGATTATGTACAAACTATCTATTCATCCACGCGCCTTGTAGAAACAATCCACGCATCCGCCCACCACCTTGCACAAACTATTCACTCATCACATTCAAGGACTGAACCCACTATAGGACAGAACCCACTCTAGGGCTGAACCCACTCTATGGCTGAACCCACTCTGGAACTGAACCCACTATAGGACTGAACCCACTGTAGGACTGAACCCACTCTAGGCTGAACCCACTCTAGAACTGAACCCACTCTTGGACTGAACCCACTCTAGGACTGAACCCACTCTAGAAATAAACCCACTCTAGAACTGAACCCAATCTAGAGCTGAACCCACTTTAGGGCTGAACCCACTCTAGAGCTGAACCCACTCTAGGGCTGAACCCACTCTAAGACTGAACCCACTCTAGGACTGAACACACTCTAGGATTGAACCCATTTAAAGACTGAACCCACTCTAGGGCAGAACCCACTCTAGGGCAGAACCCACTCTAGGGCTGAACCCACTCTAGGATTTAACCCACGCTAGGGCTGAACCCTCTCTAGGGCTGAACCCACTCTAGGACTGAACCCACTCTAGGACTGAACCCACTCTAGGACTTAATCCACACTAGGACTGAACCCACTCTTGGACTGAACCCACTCTATGACTGAACCCACTCTAGGACTTAATCCACTCTAGGACTGAACCCACTCTAGGACTGAACATACTCTATGACTTAATCTACACTAGGACTGAACCCACTCTAGGACTGAACCCACTCTAGGACTGAACCCATTCTAGGACTGTACCCACTCTAGGACTTAATCCACACTAGGACTGAACCCACTCTAGGACTGAACCCACTCTAGGACTTAATCCACACTAGGACTGAACCCACTCTAGTACTGAACCCACACTAGGACTGAACCCACTCTAGGACTTAATTCACATTAGGACTGAACCCACTCTAGGACTGAACCCACACTAGGACTGAACCCACTCTAGGACTGAACCCACTCTAGGACTTAATCCACACTAGGACTGAACCCACTCTAGGAATGAACCCACTCTTGACTGAACCCACTCTAGGACTTAATCCACACTAGGACTGAACCCACTCTAGGACTGAACCCACTCTAGGACTGAACCCACACTAGGACTGAACCCACCATAGGACTGAACCCACACTAGAACTGAACCCACTATAGGACTGAACCCACTCTATGACTAATTGATCACAATATGTTCTTCAGTAACAGTTGTTGAGTTGAGTTGAGTTAAAAACCCATATCACTGCACACAGGACATTCCCATACGTGCTCTGCTTCCTCGTTCAACAGCCAGCGAAGAGTCATACTACTAATCGTACCCACCGCTATCTGATTAAAAGTTCTCTTGGTCTTCCCTCTCAGTTTTTAGATTCTTCCAGAACCCCTGCCGATCCCCCGTAATCTCAAGAGCGCTCAAAACCCAAGAGCGAAGAGTGGTCACAATCATAACTGAATGCCCTTATAGCAGTAACTGTGCTGGACTTAGGTATCAGCACAGAACAGGGGAGATGGTCATTTCCATGGTCTCCAAGGACGCTCCATTTTATGTCTGATGCCGCCTCTTGGGATACAAGTGCCATTTCGATGGCCGTGTCAGGTTCCCTCGGTTTCATTGCTAGCCTAGTGGGTGTCCCGTCATTTAGACAGACAACATCCATCTCAAGCAAGGCCTCAGCAAGAGCAGTACCCTGTCTGTTCTCTCCTGATCTGTCCCATTCCTTGGTGCAGGCATTGAAGTCACCACATATCAGATACTTGGTACCTGGGGTGTCCACTGAATTTTCAACCAGTCCCAACTCTCTCTTCTTATGCAAGATTCCCCACTTACATATATATTTATCACGTTCCAGTTGTATTGGTCAATTTGTACCCACTTTCCCTGCACCTCTTTAATCTCCTGACCCCACCCACTCATATCCAGTATCGAATGCTGTAAACAGTAACAATGGACAAACAACACACATCATACATCTCATCAAATGTCACAATCATGTGTGACATCATATGTCATGCCTTAAGTTACACAACCTCGATTGATGACATATATTACACCTGATGCAACTCACCTGGTTTGAGGTAGAAGTCTACTAAATGTTTCTGATCTAACACTTGACCTCCGCCTCTGGTTTAAGGCAACTCTGCCTCTGTCTGTGATAAGCTTTACATCAAAATATCTGCAGATTGAAATATCCAATATCTACACCAGCCAGACCAAAAAATATCTGCAGATTGGAATAACAAATATTTACACCAGCCAGACCAAAGAATATCTGCAGACTGGAAAATCAAATATCTACACCAGCCAGAACAAAAAATATCTGCAAATTGAAATATCAAATATCTACACCAGCCAGACCAAAAAATATCTGCCGGTTGGAATATAAAATATCAACATAGGATGGACCAAAATATATCTGCTGATTGGAATATCAAATATCCACACCAGATGGACCAATAAATATCTGCAGATTAGAATAACAAATATCTACACCAGCCAGACCAAATAATATCTGCAGATTGGAATATAAAATATCTACACCAGCCAGACCAAAAAATATCTGCAGATTGGAATATCAAATATCTACACCAGACAGACCAGAAAACATCTGCAGATTTAAATATCAAATATCTACACCAGCCAGACCAAATAATATCTGCAGATTGGAATATCAAATATCTACACCAGCCAGACCAAAAAATATCTGCAGATTGGAATATCAAATATCTACACCAGACGGATAAAAACATTTCAAATAGTTAATTGCGTGTCCTTTACAGGACATAACTATCAACCCCAGCATTTATTGGCTATTTGTGATTTACTAGGCCCTGTTAGTTCAGTGTTAGTTCTGTGTTAGTTCAGTAGATTACAATCACTGATTGAACAGCTGATGCCTCATACCACTGAAGTAAATGCAAATTTCCAACAGATGATTTTGAACCCTCAACTCGGTGTGATGGGGAATGATAGACATGTGTTTCGCTATCCCCAAACCCAGGACTCGGTGTGATGGGGAATGATGGACATGTGTTTCGCTATCCCCAAAGCCACAGAGTCAATAACATAAATAATCCCCAAATTATCATCAATTTCACTTTTAACAACAGCAGCAAAACCCTTCACATTTCTATCTCTACCACTGTAATAAAAGTAACCACAATGCAAAATTATCATTAGTTCCGTTAACAACAACAGTAACTTCACCCCTAAATAATCATCACTTTTAACAACATCAGCAGCATCCCTAAATGATTATAACTTCCAACAAAAAGACAAGATCCACAGAGAATTACAAGTGTGAGAAAGGAATCCTGCGGCTGTTGGAGGTTATCCTGGACCACAACCTTGGTAGCCAAACACACTAATTAGCAATGACAACTATAGATTGTGAAAGAAATATTGTCTTCGTACTGTCAAATCAAACTGTATTGATCAATTCCAGTGTGAATGCCAAGCAACTTACACAGGTGGCTTTTATATACCCTAGAACCAACTTTTACTTACAAACTCATAAAAACACACCCTCGGATAGCTATGTGTTTCTTTTTTTCTTTTTTTAACAGTATAATTAGCAAATCAAGTACCTGAACATATACCAATAAGGGTGAAAAAGAGAGTTAATTAGTTTTCAGGAAACCCTATGCAGTCAACACGCTATAAAAGCCCAAACTTGGTGATCTCTCAACATCTATTAATTTGTAGTCATAATGCTTAATAAAGAAAGGTATTTTGTATACTTTATTCGATGAACAATAAACGATTACTCAAATATGTCAAGGCCATGGCAACTAGGCATCTAGAATTGGAGTTGTGCAAACATAAATATTTCACAGTGACTAACACCTGGAGAGTCCAGGCAACATGTCTTTAATCAATGATCACCGGGCTGGCTGGAGTGTAAGCCAATGCACAATCACAGCTCGCTATATTCGACATGGGTGGTAACAATGACAGACTCCTCTACTGACATCTGAAGAGGGACTAATGAGGTCTACGAATGGCACCCTTCAGCTGCCTAGTCTGGTGTTCATTTTGGCAGGTGCTTGTCTGTGGAAGTAAAACATTGAAAGGCATCTCATGGCCAGAATATCAACTTTACTGCACTGGGTTTAACTCCATCTGGCTTGGCTTTTTGCAGCAGAACAGCCAGCAGCCCACCAGAAGCATCTCACAAAGCGCTATCTCCATAGCTCTAGAGCTGTCCAGAACTTGCACTTGTCTGAAGAATGCACTTCAACAGTGTTTAGTGCAGGGGAGCATGGCATATGATACCCGACATCTAGTCTGAGAATGGAGGTGGAGGCAGTCACAGCAGTGGTCCGCTGGCTGAGGGACAAACAGCATACATATGTTGTGACTTTAATCGACTCACAGAGCAAGCTGAGAATGGTGAAAACAGGCATACTTCAGCAGAGTAGCATGTTTCAATGCAAAAATCAAAGATAAGGAGCATCTTTTGGATTTTCAGGACATGCTGGTGTGTTGAGAAACAAGCAGGCGGTCAGATTGGCTGGATCTGCGTCCCTTGGTAAGATATAAATGCATGATAAGGCAGATGTGGTCAGAGCCATTTTAAATCATTTATATAAAGCAGAAGAACATGTAGATCATAATGGCTCGAAGAGAATGGTGCCGCAGGGAGTAACCATGGAATCTGGCGACATTCAGTACTCCAAGAAAAGGCCAGATAGATACATAATTAGAATGCAACTGATACCATTAGTATGGGGACTTTTTGCTGGCTGTTGAAGATCATACTGACATTCAGATTTGTTGATCTAAATGTTCTTCAGCACTATACACATGATTCCCAAGGGCAACGACTATATGTGCATTATCACGCATGAATACCCCACCAAGTGCGGCAGACCCCGCCAATCTGTCCACCTGCTCGTGTTGTTATCAACAGATTTACAACAGATGTAAACCACCAAGGAAGTGACACACAGGCAGACACATGGTATCATTCATGAATGTAAACCACCAAGCAGGTGACACGGCGGCAGACACCTGGTACCGTCCATGAATGGACAAGTATGGAATTGTCACTTGTATGTATTGCTGAAGATAAGGGCAGTAATTGTCAATAATAATTAACATATACCCCAAGAAACCGAATAATAACTAATAAATGGGGTTATGGAATACAAGAAAAAAAATGTTGCCTGGAGTATTGAGAAAGAAATAGTACCATTATGAGTTATATTCTTGAAGTTTAACTCTTAACTCTGGGAATAAGAATGTAAAATACAAGCAAAATATTGTTTCCTGTTTGACAAATAAACAGAAAGACAACTGTCTAAATTTTAAACAAACACAGAAAGTTAAATTATAAAACAGAAGACATCGCCCACCTGATATCCTTGAGATTTCCTTCATTCACTGTCCACTTGACCTTGACTTCTGTAGGGGACTGCTTGACCTCTTTGAGTTCAACCTTGTAGTCAGACTTTCTGGGTTGTTCTGGAAAGGATGATAAGATATTTTTTTTATTTTTTTTTATTATAATGGCATGTTATTGACTTGTTTACATGACAACTAGCTGGCCAAACTTGTGTGCGCAGAAGAAGTGTTTAGTTTATCTAACATGCTGGTCACACTCTGTATGTGACAGAAGAACTATTTAGTTTATCTCACATGCTGGTCACACTCTGTATGTGACAGAAGAACTGGTTAGTTTATCTAACATGCTGGTCACACACTGTATGTGACAGAAGAACTGTTTAGTTTATCTCACATGCTGGTCACTCTGTTTGTGACAGAAGAACTGTTTAGTTTATCTAACATGCTGATCAAACTCTGTATGTGACAGAAGAAATGTTTAGTTTAACTAGCATGCTGGTCACACTCTGCATGTGACAGAAGAACTATCTAGTTTATCTAAAATGCTGGTCAAACTCTGTATGTGACAGAAGAAGGTTTAGTTCACATAACATGCTAGTCTAACTTTATCTGTGCAGAACAATGGTCTGACTTATTTAACAGACAGCAAGCCGGCCAATTTTTGTAGAGGATATTCATTTGCTTGTCTAAATAGCAACTGTCTGATCTCTCTATTGTCTGTACTCAAGAATCATTTAGCTTGCCAAAGGTGCAACTATCTGGCAACACTTTACCAGCACAGAAGAACAGTTAGGTTTTCTAATGTGTTTTTAATCTTTAAAATGAACCAGGTTCGTGACTGAGCTAATAACACTGTGATTAACTCATTTGGTACTTCAGTATTTGTAAATCAGTGAGAGAATGTTTGAAGATCTGAAAAGATGTTTTTCCATTTTAATGTTATGTCCAGGTTTTACATAACGTAAGCTGCTTTTAAAATATATTTGTTGGTTTGTTTTCATCATAAAAAGGGCTGGATGAAAAAAAAAATCAAGGAATTAAGCTGGTAATTTTAATTCTGTTGTTTTACAATAGATAGGACAGACTAAGCCAGTCTTCATGACCTAAAGGCTTGCGAATGCGATTCGTGAGCTGCTTACCGAGCGTTCAAAACATGGCGGTTACCTATTTGGCAGCAGACTGTGTCACACTGGGGTTTTAATGCATTGGTATGGGAGCCAGTCATTCAGAAAGCATTGGTAAACTTTTTTTTATGTTGCATATCCCTTACAGGACGTTGCAGTCAGCTGCCGTTGATGTACTAGGCAAGTTTTTACGTTCAGTAGTTTGCCATTGCTTTCTGAATGACCAGCTCAATACTCCCGTAAGTTACCAGCGCAGTGCGAACCGCTGCCGATTCTTGCAGCTGCTGTTTTCCCCATGTGGATATACGGGATTACGAACAATGTCGCTAACTCATTGTCCAGGGATACCGGCACACTGAACGTAAAACCTGCCAAGACATCAACAACAGCAGTAAAATGCTAGTGATGACAGCGATGTCCTGTAAATACGATATGGAAAAAAAAAGGACAGACTGAATGAATTCAGTCAAAGATATGTCTTGTAATACCCTAGACAATGGTTTAAAACAATGATATACTATTTGTCTGCATACAACAAGATTTGTAATAAAGAAATTCAACGCCCAAGCGAGGAATCCTCACCAGCAAGGGAGGAAAAGTTAAATGTATAGATGATTTCTTTTGTGCTCGCAAGCAACACAACATACTAGTAAGAAGATAATCTCTTTTAATGTATTAGACGGTTGTTGGTTTGTTTGTTTTTTGTTTTGCATACAAACATGATATACTAACAAAGAAATAATATAATAATAATAATAATTTATTAGATAAATTGTTTCCTTGTATCAGCAACAAGAGATACTAGAAACAATCTCTGTAAATTAGACAATTTGTCTCCTTGTGCCAATGACAAGAGATACAAATAAAGAAACAATCTCTGTAAATTAGATCATTTGTTTACTTTTACAAGCATCAAAAGATACTTATAAAGGCCCAATCTCTAAGAATGTACTAGATAATGTGTTTCATGCACCAAGAGAAACTAATATATAAACAGTCTCTATATATTAGACAATTTGTTTCCTTATACAAGCAAGAAAAGATACTAATAAAGAAATGTATTAGATAAGTGCATTCTCTATAAATGAATTAGATAATTTATTTCCCATGTTAGAAAAAGTTAGTTGCATATCCTTTACAGGGCGTAGCTTTCAACCTCAGCATTTTTTGTCTGTTCATGATTCCAGGGCAAGTTTACGTTCAGTAGTTTACCATTGCTTTCTGAATGACCGGCACCCACACCATTTCATAAAAAAACCAACGTAAGACGGTCTGCTGCCAAATTGCACAGAGATGTGTTTCGACAATGGTATTCAGGATTAAAACTGTGTCCGTTACCCGTTCACCATGAACCCGCACCAAAAAATACTAAACTATATTAGATTATTTATTTCCCTGCACCACACCAAAAGATAATAAAATATATTAGATAATGTATTTACTGTGTGGCCACACCAAAGGATAATAACAAGTAAATTAAGATATAAAGAGCAAATAAATTACCTCTAGGTATAACTCTGAGTTGCACACTCCTGTCTGCCTTTCCTAGCACATTCTCTCCCCTGCAGGTGAAGACTGCGCTGCTCTTAACCGAATCAACTTTCAGGATATTCTGACCTGAGGCTGGATCTCCCATCCTGATGTCACCATTATACCACGTCACTACTGGAGTGGGATCTCCATAGAATGAACAGGGTATCATCAGTTGCTCCCCTTCGTATTTCTCAATGGTTGATGGTAGCTGACTACTAATTGATGGATTTCTCAACAAATCTGAATTACAAAATTGTTGAAAGAAATGATTATAATACTCTTAATGTAGCTGACAGTTTTATACCTAATTTGCAAGAGGAACAATCAATATCCACACCCTTTAAATTGTGCTTGGAGAGACTGAGAACTTATGGGTTTGTCCCAAGTAGTGACAGTGATTCATCACCATAAATCATATGTTGCCTACAGATTTGGTTCATGTCCCTAGTAGTGACAGTAATTCATCACCATAAATCATATGTTTCCTACAGGTTTGGTTCATGTCCCTAGTAGTGACAGTGATTCATCACCATAAATCTTATGTTGCCTACAGGTTTGGTTCATGTCCCTAGTAGTGACAGTGATTCATCACCATACATCATATGTTGCCTACAGGTTTGGTTAATGTCCCTAGTAGTGACAGTGATTCATCACCATACATCATATGTTGCCTACAGGTTTGGTTAATGTCCCTAGTAGTGACAGTGATTCATCACCATACATCATATGTTGCCTACAGGTTTGGTTCATGTCCCTAGTAGTGACAGTGATTCATCACCATACATCATATGTTGCCTACAGGTTTGGTTAATGTCCCTAGTAGTGACAGTGATTCATCACCATACATCATATGTTGCCTACAGGTTTGGTTAATGTCCCTAGTAGTGACAGTGATTCATCACCATAAATCTTATGTTGCCTACAGGTTTGGTTCATGTCCCTAGTAGTGACAGTGATTCATCACCATACATCATATGTTGCCTACAGGTTTGGTTCATGTCCCTAGTAGTGACAGTGATTCATCACCATAAATCTTATGTTGCCTACAGGTTTGGTTCATGTCCCTAGTAGTGACAGTGATTCATCACCATACATCATATGTTGCCTACAGGTTTGGTTCATGTCCCTAGTAGTGACAGTGATTCATCATCATACATCATATGTTGCCTACAGGTTTGGTTCATGTCCCTAGTAGTGACAGTGATTCATCACCATAAATCATATGTTGCCTACAGGATTGGTTCATTGCAATGCAATCAACATGTAGACTAACCATCTGGAAGCATCAACACTCAGCGTAGACTAACCATCTGGAAGCATCAACACTCAGTGTAGACTAACCATCTGGAAGCATCAACACTCAGTGTAGACTAACCATCTGGAAGCGTCAATACTCAGTGTAGACTAACCATCTGAAAGCATCAATACTCAGTGTAGACTAACCATCTGGAAGCATCAATACTCAGTGTAGACTAACCATCTGGAAGCATCAATACTCAGTGTAGACTAACCATCTGGAAGCATCAATACTCAGTGTAGACTAACCATCTGAAAGCATCAACACTCAGTGTAGACTAACCATCTGGAAGCATCAACACTCAGTGTAGACTAACCATCTGGAAGCATCAACACTCAGTGTAGACTAACCATCACAGTTTTTCCAGCTGCCAAGAGACCTACTTAGCAGTGTCCATCTCTCTGACAGGAGATCTACCTGGTGGAGCCCATTTCCTCAATAACAAGATCTATCTGGTGGAGCCCATTTCCTCTATAACAAGATCTACCTGGTGGAGCCCATTTCCACTAGAACAAGATCTACCTGGTGGAGCCCATTTCCTCTATAACAAGATCTACCTGGTGGAGCCCATTTCCTCTTTAACAAGAGATTTACCTGGTGGTGTCCAGCCTGGGGAAACCATACAGAGCACTAATCCAGAAAAACCATGTAGAGCAACAACCCAAGAAAACCATACAGAGCATCAACCCAGAAAAACCATACAGAGCAACGACATGAGAAAACCATACAGAGCAACGACATGACAAAAAACCATACAGAGCACCAACATGAGACAACCATGCAGAACACCAACCCAAGAAAACCATACAGAGCACCAACATGAGAAAACCATACAGAGCAACGACATGAGAAAACCATACACAGCACCAATATGAGAAAACTATACACAGCACCAACATGAGAAAACCATACACAGCACCAACCCAGGAAAACCATACAGAGCACCAACATGCGAAAACCATACAGAGCAATAACACGAGAAAACCATACAGAGCACCAACATGAGAAAACCATACAGAGCACCAACATGAGAAAACCATACAGAGCACCAACATGAGAAAACCATACAGAGCACCAAAATGAGAAAACCATACAGAGCACCAACATGATAAAACCATACAGAGCACCAACATGAGAAAACCATACAGAGCACCAACATGAGAAAACCACACAGATCACTAACATGAGAAAACCATACAGAGCATCTACATGAGAAAATCATGCAGAACGCCAATACAGGAAAACCATACAGAGCACCAAAATGAGAAAACCATATAGAGCACAAACCCAAGAAAACCATACAGAGCACTAACATGATAAAACCATACAGAGCACCAACATGAGAAAACCATGCAGAACATCAACCCAGGAAAACCATACAGAGCACCAACATGAGAAAACCATATAGAGCACCAACCCAAGAAAACCATACAGAGTACCAACACGAGAAAACCATACAGAGCACCAATTCAGGAAAACCATACAGAGCACCAACCCAGGAAAACCATACAGAGCTTCAACATGAGCAAACCATACAGAGCACCAACATAAGAATTTTATGCAGAGCACCAACCCAGGAAAATCCTACAGATCCCCAACCCAGGAAAACCATACAGAGTACCAAAATGAGAAAACCATACAGATCCCCAACCCAGGAAAACCATACAGAGTACCAACACGAGAAAACCATACAGATCCCCAACTCAGGAAAACCATACAGAGTACCAACATGAGAAAACCATACAGATCCCCAACTCAGGAAAACTGTACAGAGTACCAACACGAGAAAACCATACAGATCCCCAACCCAGGAAAACCATACAGAGTACCAACACGAGAAAACCATACAGATCCCCAATCCAGGAAAACCATACAGAATACCAACATGAGAAAACCATACAGATCCCCATTCCAGGAAAACCATACAGAGTATCAACATGAGAAAACCATACAGATCCCCAGCCCAGGAAAACCATACAGAGTACCAACACGAGAAAACCATACAGATCCCCAACCCAGGAAAACCCTGCACAACTCCAACTCAGGAAAACCATGCAGAGTACCAACATGAGAAAACCATATAGATCCCCAACCCAGGAAAACCATGCAAAACTCCAGCTCAGGAAAACCATGCAGAGTACCAACACGAGAAAACCATACAAATCCCCAACCCAGGAAAACCATACAGAGTACCAACACGAGAAAACCATACAGATCCCCAACTCAGGAAAACCATACAGAGTACCAACACAAGAAAACCATACAGATCCCCAACCCAGGAAAACCATACAGAGTACCAACACGAGAAAACCATACAGATCTCCAACCCAGGAAAACCATACAGAGTACCAACACAAGAAAACCATACAGATCGCCAACCCAGGAAAACCATGCACAACTCCAACTCAGGAAAACCATGCAGAGTACCAACATGAGAAAACCATACAGATCCCCAACCCAGGAAAACCATGCACAACTCCAGCTCAAGAAAACCATGCAGAGTACCAAGATGAGAAAACCATACAAATCCCCAACCCAGGAAAACCATACAGAGTACCAACACAAGAAAACCATACATATCCCCAACTCAGGAAAACCATACAGAGTACCAACACGAGAAAACCATACAGATCCCCAACTCAGGAAAACCATACAGAGTACCAACACGAGAAAACCATACATATCCCCAACCCAGGAAAACCATGCACAACTCCAACTCAGGAAAACCATGCAGAGCACCAAGTCAGGCACACAGAGCACTAACCCAGTAAAACCATACACAGCACCAACCAAGGAAACCCAAACACATCTCCAACCCAGGAAAACAATACAGGGCACCAACATGAGAAAACCATACACAGCACCAACATCAGAAAACCATGCAGAACACCAACCCAGGAAAACCATTCAGAGCACCAACATGAGAAAACCATACAGAGCACTAACATCAGAAAACCATACAGAGCACCAGCATGAGAAAACCTTTGTAGAGCACCAACCCAGAAAAACCATACAGATCTCCAACCCAGGAAAACCATATAGAGCACCAACACAAGAAAACCATACAGAGCATCAGCATGAGAAAACCATACAGAACATCAGCATGAGAAAACCATACAGAGCACCAAACCAAGAAAACCATACAGAGCACCAACACAAGAAAACCATACAGAGCATCAGCATGAGAAAACCATACAGAGCACCAACACAAGAAAACCATACAGAGCACTAACACAAGAAAACCATACAGAGCACCAACACAAGAAAACCATACAGAGCACTAACACAAGAAAACCATACAGAGCACTAACACAAGAAAACCATACAGAGCACCAACATGAGAAAACCATGCTGAGCATCAGCATGAGAAAACCATACAGAGCAAAGGTTTTCCTTTCCCCAAGGAAGGCGAAGCAGCTGTGGACAGCAGCCTTCGAATCGCTACAGCATGACTTGGTTAGATTGTACATCTAAAGGATCTGTGAGCAGACTAGGAACAGTCAGAATCTTTCCTTTAATTTTGGGAAATATGCATATGAACAAGGTTTCCTCCCACAGCACTGATATTCCATTTAGAAGACAACATGTGACGGACATATCAACTTAATTGTCATTTAGTCAATCACATTTGATGGACATGTCTCTGGGGTAAATAGAGGGAGAAAAGGAGAAGACATCTTGATGGACACTTCTTTTGGGTACATGTAGGGAGTGAAGGAGAAGACATCTCGATGGAAACTTCTCTTGGGTACATGGAGGGAGAGAAAGAGAAGACATCTTGATGGAAACTTCTCTTGGGTACATGGAGGGAGAGAAGGAGAAGACATCTTGATGGAAACTTCTCTTGGGTAAATGGAGGGAGAGAAGGAGAAGACATCTTGATGGAAACTTCTCTTGGGTGCATGGAGGGAGAGAAGGAGAAGACATCTTGATGGAAACTTCTCTTGGGTGCATGGAGGGAGAGAAGGAGAAGACATCTTAATGGACACTTCTCTTGGGTAAATGGAGGGAGAGAAGGAGAAGACATCTTGATGGAAACTTCTCTTGGGTAAATGGAGGGAGAGAAGGATAAGACATCCTGATGGACACTTTTCTGGGGTAAATGGAGGGAGAGAAGGATAAGACATCTTGATGGACACTTTTCTGGGGTAAATGGAGGGAGAGAAGGAGAAGACATCTTGATGGACATGCGTTGGGCATCAGTGTTGTGTTTAAACAAAGACGCCATCAAGTCACTACTGGAATATACTGTTTTCAACATCAGTGTTGTGTTTAAACAAAGACGCCATCAAGTCACTACTGGAATATACTGTTTTCAACATCAGTGTTGTGTTTAAACAAAGACGCCATCAAGTCACTACTGGAATATACTGTTTTCAACATCAGTGTTGTGTTTAAACAATGACATCATCAAGTCACTACTGGAATATACTGTTTTCAACATCAGTGTTGTGTTTAAACAATGACATCATCAAGTCACTACTGGAATATACTGTTTTCAACATCAGTGTTGTGTTTAAACAATGACATCATCAAGTCACTACTGGAATACATTGTTTTCAACATCAGTGTTGTAGATGAACCTTTTTTATCAACTTCAACATCATCATCAAGTGTCATGCCGACAGGCGCATTCGGTCATGATTCGCCATCTCACATGGTCGCCACAGTCTCGAATCAGGTCTGTGTTCTTGTCCCGACCATGCCATTCTGCTAAACTATCAAGGTATTTACCCCTTTGTCTTCACATTGCTCTCTTCCCATAAAGCTTGCCAGTTGTCACAAAATTTTGTCCATTTCTCCTTACAACATGTCCAAAAATATCAACTTCAGTATCTCTGTTAATCTCGTCTTTGTCTTACCTCTGATATAAACTTTAGTGACTGCCTCAATCAACCCAAAATCATTCCTAGCCACACATTTCAAATCAAAATGCCTGCAAAAAATACAAATATAATTATACATTAAAGAAGTTGCAACCGCTGCCATTGTCTCTAAATATTATTGTGTAAATAAATTTCATGCGGGCACTGGTGGTGTTATTATGATTGGTAATTCTGTCAATCAACATGAAGCACATAAGTGGGCACTCTCCCGCTGTTTATACTTCACCTTGACACCACAAGATACAAGAGGAACAAGATGAGATGAGATAAGATGAGATACTGTTAATGATCAGCTGTTATTTGTATCAATTCTGTTGTTCTATTATTATTGCCTATCTTGTGTATACACTCAAGCATCGCCTTTTAATAAGCTTATTATTTGGAACAAATGTTGGGTTATGACTGGTAATAGTAATTTGAAGCTCATTACTTTAGATATACTCTTAACTTAACATTCCACCCACCCCATATCAACATGCAGATGACCACAAGTGACTTTTAGAAATACTGCGGTGAAGTATGAACCATATATTTTACTTTATCTGGAATTTTTTAATCTTATTACTGGCGCCACTCAACATGGACTTTGGTCAATTGAGGGTAATTTTTAAGCTAATTCACGTGGTGCTGGATATACTTTTGGTTGGAATCAACATCATCTGTTGAAGAACATGAGAGCTTTGTCATGCTGGGTGAAGAATTTCTCTTTCTCTGTCAGCAATAGACCAAGCCATGCCAGCTGTCACTTTCTGATTTCTTTAAGTTGAGTTGAGCTAAGAACCGACATCACTGTACTCAGGATATTCCCTATGAGCGCTATCCCTACATTCAACAGACAGCAAAGAGTCATACTGATAATTTTTCCCACCACTGTATGATTAAAAGTTCTCCTGATCTTCCCTCTCAGTTTTGAGATTCTTTCAGAACCCCTGCCAATCCCCCACAATCTTATTCTTTCCACATATGGGTTCTCAATTTGTTCCCCCACCTTCTCCAACTTGTCCCACAGCACTTGACTACCTCTCACTTGTCCATAGATAATCTACCACCAAGAGGTGCATTCCCTGCCAGCCTAACAACCTGTTCATTCCCTTGCACTCCCACATGACCACATGTAACTGACTCAGAAAGCATGCTGAGGAGGGTGAGGACAGGCAGGCTTCGTGCAGAGTGGCTTGCTTCACTTCGGAGGTCATGGGTGGCAAGCATCACATGGATCTTTTCTTCGGGGCATGCCGGTGTGCTGGGGAATGAACAGGCGGCAAGATTGGCTGGCTCGGCAAAACTTGGTGGAGTATTGATGCATGACAAGGCAGACGTGGTTGCGGTCTTGTGGGAGCACGTGTACACCTTGGAGGAGCAAATGGATCACCAGTCTGGCAAGAATGAAGCAGAGAGGAGTGACGAGGGGATCTGGCTGACGCTCAACGTTCAGAGGAAAGGCGAGACGGACATATAATCAGATTGCTACTGGTACTATTAGTGTTGGAACTCTTCGCTCACTGCTGAGGATGGGGACAGAGTGCTTATGGGAATGCCCCAAATGCTGTGATGCCTGTTCCTAAATCAATCAATCAATCAATCCACATGACCAGGGCAAATAATCCATACAGTTCTCACAATGTCTGACCTCTGAAGAGAGGTGAGCCATTCCACACGAAACATTCTTTTCTCCACCTTACTAAGCATATTCCTTGAGTCCGTAATGAATACAATGTGTGTTACAGTGGTCTCCTCTAACCAACGGAATGCCACTGTGACTGCTTCCACCTCCATTCTCATGCTGGAGGTCGTAGTCTCATATGCCATACTCTTCTTTTTCAAGAATTATCCATTAACTCTCGCAATGAACCCCAACGTCTGTTTCTCACCACTGACTCATCAGTATACATCACTATGTCACCTTGATGTGTATGACTCTGGATCAGTTGTTGCGCTTCAAACTCTGCACTCACAACCCAGTGTTACTATTACATTGTGCCAGTCCGTCATGTCTTCCAGTACTTTAACCCACTCTTTTTCATGATTGATGATCTATAGATCACACATCTGGTGAATAGATATTTCTGCCTGTGCCATCCAGGACCTGCCTTGTAAAAGGTATTTAGCACAAAGCACGCACTCCGTTGCTCCGTCGAGAATTAATTTAAGTTTTTTTTTTTTTATATTTCTTTAAGCAATAGTTCTTATCAGTTTTCAATAACAACACATCTGAAATACCTCAAAATTCCTCACATTCTATATGTTGCTGCTGGTTTAGGAATTGATGGAATATGATGAATTGGATACATTCTACTTATTCCAATTTGGCAATTGTTGTGAATGTGATGAAACAGAAATAATTTTAAGTTTATGCTTGTCTTATGCAATAATGTGTGTGCAACTGCTGGTTGTCTAGTGACTGCAGCTCCCATTGACGATGAACTGTAATTTTAGTGACGGACTGTTGTGTTGGCATTCTGGCAGTGGCTTTATGTATGTATGCCTGTGATTGCTGTTGGTTTGTTGATGCTGTCTGGTCCACTTTTCACATGGGACAGTGTGATTATCACTGGCACAGGTACGGAACTTTCTATGGTGACCCTTTGCCATGAAGTTGGAATCATGGCTAATGACTAACTAACTTGCATTGTTGAATAGTTCTATGATTAAATCATTATCAGTACTGCATCAAAATATATCATTATCAGTTCCTAGTGTGTTTTACTTCTGAAGTGCTGCATCTTCTAAAGCTCATGAATGCTATAAAGGTCATAATTAAAAACCAAAATCAGTGCAAAATGAAACAGAAGTTCAGTCAAATGTATGGGCCCAAATAATTTTGTCAGGTCCTTATAAGGTAAACAGATTGCAGCCTACAGCACAAACTATATAACATTGATCACATACACATTTCAGATAAGCACACAATGACATAGTTTTTGTCGGCAGTTGTTCACGACTGATGCCTGGCTTGACCAAACTGAGCCCAGAGAGAGACTTCCAGTGCACATCTTCTGTACACGCTGCACCAACCCCTTGGGCACTGGGTTGGGGTCTGTTGACAACAGAACACCTAAACTCTGGAGGAAACATCAACAACCTGGACTCTTCCAGTCAGTTCATGTGTGACCTGGTGACCTATCTGTAGATGTGAACTTCCAGCTCTGGTTAATCCTATCTGTAGATGTGAACTTCCAGCTCTGGTTAATCCTATCTGTAGATGTGAACTTCCAGCTCTGGTTAATCCTCTCTGTAAATGTGAACTTCCAGCTGTGGTGACATCCTCTCTGTAGATGTGAACTTCCAGCTGTGGTTACATCCTCTCTGTAGATGTGAACTTCCAGCTGTGGTTACATCCTCTCTGTAAATGTGAACTTCCAGCTGTGGTGACATCCTATCTGTAGATGTGAACTTCCAGCTGTGGTGACATCCTATCTGTAAATGTGAACTTCCAGCTGTGGTTACATCCTATCTGTAGATGTGAACTTCCAGCTCTGGTTAATCCTCTCTGTAGATGTCAACTTCCAGCTGTGGTGACATCCTCTCTGTAAATGTGAACTTCCAGCTGTGGTTACATCCTCTCTGTAGATGTCAACTTCCAGCTGTGGTGGCATCCTCTCTGTAGATGTCAACTTCCAGCTGTGGTTACATCCTCTCTGTAAATGTGAACTTCCAACTCTGGTTAATCCTATCTGTAGATGTGAACTTCCAGCTCTGGTTAATCCTCTCTGAAGATGTGAACTTCCAGCTCTGGTTAATCCTATCTGTAGATGTGAACTTCCAGCTCTGGTTAATCCTATCTGTAGATGTGAACTTCCAGCTCTGGTTAATCCTCTCTGTAAATGTGAACTTCCAGCTGTGGCGACATCCTCTCTGTAGATGTGAACTTCCAGCTGTGGTTACATCCTCTCTGTAGATGTCAACTTCCAGCTGTGGTGGCATCCTCTCTGTAGATGTCAACTTCCAGCTGTGGTTACATCCTCTCTGTAGATGTGAACTTCCAGCTGTGGTGACATCCTATCTGTAAATGTGAACTTCCAGCTGTGGTTACATCCTATCTGTAGATGTGAACTTCCAGCTCTGGTTAATCCTCTCTGTAGATGTCAACTTCCAGCTGTGGTGACATCCTCTCTGTAAATGTGAACTTCCAGCTGTGGTTACATCCTCTCTGTAGATGTCAACTTCCAGCTGTGGTGGCATCCTCTCTGTAGATGTCAACTTCCAGCTGTGGTTACATCCTCTCTGTAAATGTGAACTTCCAGCTCTGGTTAATCCTATCTGTAGATGTGAACTTCCAGCTCTGGTTAATCCTCTCTGAAGATGTGAACTTCCAGCTCTGGTTAATCCTATCTGTAGATGTGAACTTCCAGCTCTGGTTAATCCTCTCTGTAAATGTGAACTTCCAGCTGTGGTGACATCCTCTCTGTAGATGTGAACTTCCAGCTGTGGTTACATCCTCTCTGTAGATGTCAACTTCCAGCTGTGGTGGCATCCTCTCTGTAGATGTCAACTTCCAGCTGTGGTTACATCCTCTCTGTAGATGTGAACTTCCAGCTTTGGTTACATCCTCTCTGTAAATGTGAACTTCCAGCTGTGGTGACATCCTATCTGTAGATGTGAACTTCCAGCTCTGGTTAATCCTCTCTGTAAATGTGAACTTCCAGCTCTGATTAATCCTCTCTGTAAATGTCAACTTCCAGCTGTGGTTACATCCTATCTGTAGATGTGAACTTCCAGCTCTGGTTAATCCTCTCTGTAAATGTCAACTTCCAGCTGTGGTTACATCCTATCTGTAGATGTGAACTTCCAGCTCTGGTTAATCCTCTCTGTAAATGTCAACTTCCAGCTGTGGTTACATCCTCTCTGTAGATGTGAACTTCCAGCTCTGGTTAATCCTCTCTGTAAATGTCAACTTCCAGCTGTGGTTACATCCTATCTGTAGATGTGAACTTCCAGCTCTGGTTAATCCTCTCTGAAAATGTCAACTTCCAGCTATGGTTACATCCTCTCTGTAGATGTGAACTTCCAGCTCTGGTTAATCCTCTCTATAAATGTGAACTTCCAGCTGTGGTGACATCCTATCTGTAGATGTGAACTTCCAGCTCTGGTTAATTCTCTCTATAAATGTGAACTTCCAGCTGTGGTTACATCCTCTCTGTAAATGTGAACTTCCAACTCTGGTTAATCCTATCTGTAGATGTGAACTTCCAGCTGTGGTTACATCCTCTCTGTAGATGTGAACTTCCAGCTGTGGTGACATCCTATCTGTAAATGTGAACTTCCAGCTGTGGTTACATCCTATCTGTAGATGTGAACTTCCAGCTCTGGTTAATCCTCTCTGTAGATGTCAACTTCCAGCTGTGGTGACATCCTCTCTGTAAATGTGAACTTCCAGCTGTGGTTACATCCTCTCTGTAGATGTCAACTTCCAGCTGTGGTGGCATCCTCTCTGTAGATGTCAACTTCCAGCTGTGGTTACATCCTCTCTGTAAATGTGAACTTCCAGCTCTGGTTAATCCTATCTGTAGATGTGAACTTCCAGCTCTGGTTAATCCTCTCTGAAGATGTGAACTTCCAGCTCTGGTTAATCCTATCTGTAGATGTGAACTTCCAGCTCTGGTTAATCCTCTCTGTAAATGTGAACTTCCAGCTGTGGTGACATCCTCTCTGTAGATGTGAACTTCCAGCTGTGGTTACATCCTCTCTGTAGATGTCAACTTCCAGCTGTGGTGGCATCCTCTCTGTAGATGTCAACTTCCAGCTGTGGTTACATCCTCTCTGTAGATGTGAACTTCCAGCTTTGGTTACATCCTCTCTGTAAATGTGAACTTCCAGCTGTGGTGACATCCTATCTGTAGATGTGAACTTCCAGCTCTGGTTAATCCTCTCTGTAAATGTGAACTTCCAGCTCTGATTAATCCTCTCTGTAAATGTCAACTTCCAGCTGTGGTTACATCCTATCTGTAGATGTGAACTTCCAGCTCTGGTTAATCCTCTCTGTAAATGTCAACTTCCAGCTGTGGTTACATCCTATCTGTAGATGTGAACTTCCAGCTCTGGTTAATCCTCTCTGTAAATGTCAACTTCCAGCTGTGGTTACATCCTCTCTGTAGATGTGAACTTCCAGCTCTGGTTAATCCTCTCTGTAAATGTCAACTTCCAGCTGTGGTTACATCCTATCTGTAGATGTGAACTTCCAGCTCTGGTTAATCCTCTCTGTAAATGTCAACTTCCAGCTATGGTTACATCCTCTCTGTAGATGTGAACTTCCAGCTCTGGTTAATCCTCTCTATAAATGTGAACTTCCAGCTGTGGTGACATCCTATCTGTAGATGTGAACTTCCAGCTCTGGTTAATTCTCTCTATAAATGTGAACTTCCAGCTGTGGTTACATCCTATCTGTAGATGTGAACTTCCAGCTGTGGTTACATCCTATCTGTAGATGTGAACTTCCAGCTGTGGTGACATCCTCTGTGTAGATGTGAACTTCCAGCTGTGGTTACATTCTCTCTGTAGATGTCAACTTCCAGCTGTGGTGACATCCTCTGTGTAGATGTCAACTTCCAGCTGTGGTTACATCCTCTCTGTAGATGTCAACTTCCAGCTGTGGTGACATCCTCTCTGTAGATGTGAACTTCCAGCTGTGGTGACATCCTCTCTGTAGATGTCAACTTCCAGCTGTGGTGACATCCTCTCTGTAGATGTCAACTTCCAGCTGTGGTGACATCCTCTGTGTAGATGTGAACTTCCAGCTGTGGTGACATCCTCTCTGTAGATGTCAACTTCCAGCTGTGGTGACATCCTCTCTGTAGATGTCAACTTCCAGCTGTGGTGACATCCTCTCTGTAGATGTCAACTTCCAGCTGTGGTGACATTCTCTCTGTAGATGTCAACTTCCAGCTGTGGTTACATTCTCTCTGTAGATGTCAACTTCCAGCTGTGGTTACATCCTCTCTGTAGATGTCAACTTCCAGCTGTGGTGACATCCTCTCTGTAGATGTCAACTTCCAGCTGTGGTTACATCCTCTCTGTAGATGTCAACTTCCAGCTGTGGTTACATCCTCTCTGTAGATGTGAACTTACAACTCTGGTTCCTTGCCAGGGCGCGGAAAATCTAAGTACATCTGACATAGGAGTTGCAACTCAGTCCTCCTGATGATTCATAACCATCCAACAAACCAACCAACCAATAAACCAACCAACCAACCCAACCTAAAGCAACCAATCAACAAACCATACCCACCACCCAACCAACCACCTCACCAACCACCCAACAATATATTGCACTATGACAATTCAAAAAGTATTCAGAGGGAAAAGTACCTGGAGGCTCTCCTTTCAACAAACTCAGCACTGCCTGCAGCAAACACCACCAGAGCATTGTTCTTGTACCAGCTGACCAATGGCACAGGGCTTCCTGCAGCGCTGCACCCCAATCGGACATCACTCCCATATCCAACCAGCAGTGTTTCTGGGAGACTCTCGTTGAAGCTCGGGGCTTGAGGCTCTGGAGGAAAGAATTCTTCTTGATGTTGAATGATCATGATGGTGTGTGCAATGGAGTTTTATTTAGATGATTATAGAAGATAGTGGTCGAAAGATGCATTTTATACATAAAGTGGAAGACTTGAATTGAAGATGTAGTTTACAAATTGAATCCACTGTTAGTGTGATATATAACAATGGAGGTTCAGGTGACATGATGTCAAGGTAAGACTTGAGCTGGTCAAAGATAACAATAGAGGTTCAGGTCTAGATAACTATATAAGACTTGAGCTGGTCAAATATGACAATAGAGGTTCAGGTCTAGATAACAAAATAAGACTTGAGCTGGTCAAATATAACAATAGAGGTTCAGGTGTAAATAACAAGATAAGGCTTGTGCTGGTGAAATATAACAATAGAGATTCAGGTGTAGATAACTATATAAGACTTGAGCTTGTCAAAGATAACAATAGAGGTTCAGGTGTAGATAACTATATAAGACTTGAGCTGGTCAAAGATAACAATAGAGGTTCAGGTGTAGATAACTATATAAGACTTGAGCTTGTCAAAGATAACAATAGAGGTTGAAGTGTAGATCACAAGATAAGACTTGAGCTGGTCAAAGATAACAATAGAGATTCAGGTGTAGATCACAAGATAAGACTTGAGCTGGTCAAAGATAACAACAGATGTTCAGTGAAAGAGGTCAAGATAAGACTTGGTCACATATACAATGAAGAGATTACATACGTAATGGAGTAAGTAGCATATACGCTACAGTGCTTGCCTCAGACTCACAGATTAACAGCGTAGACTTATGGATTTATTTTACACAATACAGAATGGATGGTATTATCCCTCCTGATGTTGGGATAGCGTATCTGATATCTAGTTTTCTCACACAAGGGCTAAATAAATATGAGGTGCTGTGTGCATGTCAACATCTGCCAGCAGTTGGAAATCGAAAAGAGCAGGCTGGATAGGTCACTGCCTTGGCAATATTTCACATGAAATCAGACAACCCACTCACAAATGGCTATTTATAGCATTTTTGAATTGGTATGCATGCATTGTGATTCTGGCCAGTGCTGCAGAGTTTGTGCACATCGCTGAGACTCTCCCTGTGTGGTCTATGGGAGGAGACTAATGCACTGATGAGGATGTCTGTGGGCAATGAAAGTGATCCTTACACACTATCAAACTAAGGTTGTATGTATAGTGGTAGAACACTGACACAAGGGTTCCTGTGGAAAAGACAGGTTTGTGGAAATCATCAAGAGATAGGTTGGACACATCCTGTCTGGGTACAATGTGAACATTCAGGATACAAAGTGTAAACCTCATCAAGAGATGGGCTAGACAAATTCTGTCTGGGTTCACCGTGAACTTTCAGGACACAAAGTATGAACCTCATCAAGAGATGGGCTAGACAAATTCAGTCTGGGTACACTGTGAACATTCAGGACACAAAGTGTGAACCTCATCAAGAGATAGGCTAGACAAATTCTGTCTGGGTTCAATGTGAACATTCAGGACACAAAGTGTGAACCTCATCAAGAGATGGGCTAGACAAATTCAGTCTGGGTACACTGTGAACATTCAGGACACAAAGTGTGAACCTCATCAAGAGATGGGCTAGACAAATTCAGTCTGGGTTCAATGTGAACATTCAGGACACAAAGTGTGAACCTCATCAAGAGATGGGCTAGACAAATTCTGTCTGGGTTCAATGTGAACATTCAGGACACAAAGTGTGAACCTCATCAAGAGATGGGCTAGACAAATTCAGTCTGGGTTCACTGTGAACATTCAGGACACAAAGTGTGAACCTCATCAAGAGATGGGCTAGACAAATTCTGTCTGGGTTCAATGTGAACATTCAGGACACAAAGTGTGAACCTCATCAAGAGATGGGCTAGACAAATTCAGTCTGGGTTCACTGTGAACATTCAGGACACAAAGTGTGAACCTCATCAAGAGATGGGCTAGACAAATTCTGTCTGGGTTCACTGTGAACATTCAGGACAAAAAGTGGAGAAGACACTGCAGCAACCTTCTGTGTAGATCTGACATGGGATATCATCATCTAGCTGTGCATAATGTCCCTCTCATCACAGCCCACTTACAAGACTCTCGATCCTTGACCAGTTCCCCTGCCCATTACATGTTATGTCCTGTGTGTCTTTGATGTCCTGTGTCCACCATACTGCAGGTTGTGCCCCACTCATCTTTCAGAAATTGCAGGTTCCGGTGCTGTTCTATTTAAATCAATTTCATTCTCACAGTCATCAAAGTAGCTCAGTTTCCATATTTGATATTGTATGTTATCCGGTTGGCTTTGTGGTTCAGATCTTTTAGAAAGATTGTATTTTGCCTTCTTGATACAGAGTATTTTCAGACATTTTGAAATTGTGTTAATGTTTATGTACAAATTGTTTAGGATAATACCAAAATGCTAATCTCATAATATTTGAAACTGTTGGCTAAGAAAAGTGAAAAGAGTTTGTTTTTTAGTAATTCACATTTCTTCTTGTTCATCTTATTCTTTTGTTCTTATTCCCCTTCTGTCTTCTTCCTTTCCTGACTATTTCTCCTCCACCTCCTTTTTATTCTTATCTTTTACCAGCTCCATTGCTTCTTCCCTCCTCCTTCAGCTGTTTATTAACTCCCCTATGAGCATGTGCAGACACATTTTCCTACATGAAACTTACTTACAACTTACTGAATTTTAAAACAAAAACATGATGTGCTGATTGATGTTCATAGAACATGCTTACCTATCCTAAAGGATATCACATACTATTATAAAAGATTATTACAGCTGTCTCTGTGTCCACACTGCTGCTTACCTATCTCAGGTGTGACAACGATGTTTGTCTGACTGACTATGGTTTCAACGCCATTACTTGCCGTACATCTAAGAAGTGTTGTTTCATTGACCCTAGGCAGCACAATTTCATTCACTCGGTCGGCCGGTTTCCCATGCGGAACGCTGTCCTTGTACCACTGAATCTCAGGATGAGGTGTACCAATTGCTGTACATGTCAGCCTGACTATATCTCCCGTGTTGATCTGCAGCTCTTCGGGGGGTTCGTCCACAAACTGTAAGGGTGATCTCTCAGGTTCTTGTGAGAAACATAAGTGGCATGTTTAACCAAGCAGATGATTGGCCAAATTAATTAATTGTAAAATCTGGTAAGCTGACATGCCAGTTCGGTTCAAAACTTAAACATTTTCTTAAAATGTTCTAACTCTGTCTATAGAAATCACCATTGCATTCCTTGTTTAGTCTATACATCAGATACTATCCCTTACTCTCTCTCTCTCTCTCTCTCTCTCTCTCTCTCTCTCTCTCTCTCTCTCTCTCTCTCTCTCACTCACTCTCTCTCTGCCCCAGGGAACATGTACTTTCACTGAGTCTCTTTATCTATACCGCGCAACAAACAATTCGAGAAACCAAGAACCATCAACCACTCTTTAAAATTGTCCTTGACAAGCATTTTTTTAAATTGTCCTTCACAACTATTCTTTAAAATTGTCCTTCCCACTCTTTCACAAATGATCCTTCCCCAAAAACTCTGTAACACTTACACACTGTAAATATAGTGGCTACAACAAACATGTTAAATTTACCACCCTCCGGTCGTTCCTTTAGCTGAGACTCTACAAGTTGACACACAAAGTAAAATATATTGATCAGATTTCATTCTGATATTTCTACAAGTCCAGACTAAGTTAAATATATGGTTAATATTTCATTCTGGTATTTCTACAAGTGGTAGTCAGGTCTTAGTCAGATATGACTGAGCTACAATATGACAGTAGACGGTACTACCTACTGTCTGTTAGTGCTGAATGTTAGATGGTACTCACCAAACCTAACACTCCACATTGTGCCAACTGCTTCGGGTGAAGGAGCGCATCAGGGAGGGTACAAGCCTTACCCTAGTGTGAGAAAATGCAACCTAGAGACTAAATGTCATGGCAGGGAAGATTTGATCTGAAGACCTGAAACTGATCTAGGATGGAAACTCCTACAGGTGGACAGTAAAATCATTGCTGATTTGGTAGCTTCTGCAGCTTGTCTTGTTCCAGACATATTGGTGTTACATTTCCTCTGGAGTAAACTAGGCAGGCCGAGAGAGAGAGAGAGATCATGCTGCATGATCAACACATGGTCTCTGGAGTAAACTAGGCAGGCCGAGAGAGAGAGAGAGATCATGCTGCATGATCAACACATGGTCTCTGGAGTAAACTAGGCAGGCCGAGAGAGAGAGAGAGATCATGCTGCATGATCAACACATGGTCTCTGGAGTAAACTAGGCAGGCCGAGAGAGAGAGAGAGATCATGCTGCATGATCAACACATGGTCTCTGGAGTAAACTAGGCAGGCCGAGAGAGAGAGAGAGATCATGCTGCATGATCAACACATGGTCTCTGGAGTAAACTAGGGTCTCTGGAGTAAACTAGGCAGGCCGAGAGAGAGAGAGAGATCATGCTGCATGATCAACACATGGTCTCTGGAGTAAACTAGGCAGGCCGAGAGAGAGAGAGAGAGATCATGTTGCATGATCAACACATGGTCTCTGGAGTAAACTAGGCAGGCCGAGAGAGAGAGAGAGAGATCATGTGGCATGATCAACACATGGTCTCTGGAGTAAACTAGGCAGGCCGAGATGAGAGAGAGAGAGATCATGTTGCATGATCAACACATGGTCTCTGAGTAAACTAGGCAGGCCGAGAGAGAGAGAGAGATCTGTTGCATGATCAACATGGTCTCTGAGTAAACTAGGCAGCCGAGAGAGAGAGAGAGATCATGTTGCATGATCAACACATGGTCTCTGAGTAAACTAGGCAGGCCGAGAGAGAGAGAGAGATCATGTTGCATGATCACACATGGTCTCTGGAGTAAACTAGGCAGGCCGAGAGAGAGAGAGAGATCATGTTGCATGATCAACACATGGTCTCTGGAGTAAACTAGGCAGGCCGAGAGAGAGAGAGAGATCATGTTGCATGATCAACACATGGTCTCTGGAGTAAACTAGCAGGCCGAGAGAGAGAGAGAGATCATGTTGCATGATCAACACATGGTCTCTGGAGTAAACTAGGCAGGCCGAGAGAGAGAGAGAGATCATGTTGCATGATCAACACATGGTCTCTGGAGTAAACTAGGCAGGCCGAGAGAGAGAGAGAGATCATGTTGCATGATCAACACATGGTCTCTGGAGTAAACTAGGCAGGCCGAGAGAGAGAGAGAGATCATGCTGCATGATCAACACATGGTCTCTGGAGTAAACTAGGCAGGCCGAGAGAGAGAGAGAGATCATGCTGCATGATCAACACATGTCTCTGGAGTAAACTAGGCAGGCCGAGAGAGAGAGAGAGATCATGCTGCATGATCACACATGGTCTCTGGAGTAAACTAGGCAGGCCGAGAGAGAGAGAGAGATCATGTTGCATGATCAACACATGGTCTCTGGAGTAAACTAGGCAGGCCGAGAGAGAGAGAGAGATCATGTTGCATAGATCAACACATGGTCTCTGGAGTAAACTAGGCAGGCCGAGAGAGAGAGAGAGATCATGTTGCATGATCAACACATGGTCTCTGAGTAAACTAGGCAGGCGAGAGAGAGAGAGAGATCATGTTGCATGATCAACACATGGTCTCTGGAGTAAACTAGGCAGGCCGAAGAGAGAGAGAGATCATGTTGCATGATCAACACATGGTCTCTGGAGTAAACTAGGCAGCCGAGAGAGAGAGAGAGATCATGTTGCATGATCAACACATGGTCTCTGGAGTAAACTAGGCAGGCCGAGAGAGAGAGAGAGATCATGTTGCATGATCAACACATGGTCTCTGGAGTAAACTAGGCAGGCCGAGAGAGAGAGAGAGAGAGATCATGTTGCATGATCAACACATGGTCTCTGGAGTAAACTAGGCAGGCCGAGAGAGAGAGAGAGATCATGTTGCATGATCAACACATGGTCTCTGGAGTAAACTAGGCAGGCCGAGAGAGAGAGAGAGATCATGTTGCATGATCAACACATGGTCTCTGGAGTAAACTAGGCAGGCCGAGAGAGAGAGAGAGATCATGTTGCATGATCACACATGGTCTCTGGAGTAAACTAGGCAGGCCGAGAGAGAGAGAGAGATCATGTTGCATGATCAACACATGGTCTCTGGAGTAAACTAGGCAGGCCGAGAGAGAGAGAGAGATCATGTTGCATGATCAACACATGGTCTCTGGAGTAAACTAGGCAGGCCGAGAGAGAGAGAGAGATCATGTTGCATGATCAACACATGGTCTCTGGAGTAAACTAGGCAGGCCGAGAGAGAGAGAGAGATCATGCTGCATGATCAACACATGGTCTCTGGAGTAAACTAGGCAGGCCGAGAGAGAGAGAGATCATGCTGCATGATCAACACATGGTCTCTGGAGTAAACTAGGCAGGCCGAGAGAGAGAGAGAGAGATCATGTTGCATGATCAACACATGGTCTCTGGAGTAAACTAGGCAGGCCGAGAGAGAGAGAGAGATCATGTTGCATGATCAACACATGGTCTCTGGAGTAAACTAGGCAGGCCGAGAGAGAGAGAGAGATCATGTTGCATGATCAACACATGGTCTCTGGAGTAAACTAGGCAGGCCGAGAGAGAGAGAGAGATCATGTTGCATGATCAACACATGGTCTCTGGAGTAAACTAGGCAGGCCGAGAGAGAGAGAGAGATCATGTTGCATGATCAACACATGGTCTCTGGAGTAAACTAGGCAGGCCGGGAGAGAGAGAGAGATCATGCTGCATGATCAACACATGGTCTCTGGAGTAAACTAGGCAGGCCGAGAGAGAGAGAGAGATCATGCTGCATGATCAACACATGGTCTCTGAGTAAACTAGGCAGGCCGAGAGAGAGAGAGAGATCATGTTGCATGATCAACACATGGTCTCTGGAGTAAACTAGGCAGGCCGAGAGAGAGAGAGAGATCATGTTGCATGATCAACACATGGTCTCTGGAGTAAACTAGGCAGGCCGAGAGGAGAGAGAGATCATGTTGCATGATCAACACATGGTCTCTGGAGTAAACTAGGCAGGCCGAGAGAGAGAGAGAGAGATCATGTTGCATGATCAACACATGGTCTCTGGAGTAAACTAGGCAGGCCGAGAGAGAGAGAGAGATCATGTTGCATGATCAACACATGGTCTCTGGAGTAAACTAGGCAGGCCGAGAGAGAGAGAGAGATCATGTTGCATGATCAACACATGGTCTCTGGAGTAAACTAGGCAGGCCGAGAGAGGGAGAGAGATCATGTTGCATGATCAACACATGGTCTCTGGAGTAAACTAGGCAGCCGAGAGAGGGAGAGAGATCATGTTGCATGATCAACACATGGTCTCTGGAGTAAACTAGGCAGGCCGAGGAGAGAGAGAGAGATCATGTTGCATGATCAACACATGGTCTCTGGAGTAAACTAGGCAGCCGAGAGAGAGAGAGAGATCATGTTGCATGATCAACACATGGTCTCTGGAGTAAACTAGGCAGGGCCGAGAGAGGGAGAGAGATCATGTTGCATGATCAACACATGGTCTCTGGAGTAAACTAGGCAGGCCGAGAGAGAGAGAGAGATCATGTTGCATGATCAACACATGGTCTCTGGAGTAAACTAGGCAGGCCGAGAGAGAGAGAGAGATCATGTTGCATGATCAACACATGGTCTCTGGAGTAAACTAGGCAGGCCGAGAGAGAGAGAGAGATCATGTTGCATGATCAACACATGGTCTCTGGAGTAAACTAGGCAGGCCGAGAGAGAGAGAGAGATCATGTTGCATGATCAACACATGGTCTCTGGAGTAAACTAGGCAGGCCGAGAGAGAGAGAGAGATCATGTTGCATGATCAACACATGGTCTCTGGAGTAAACTAGGCAGGCCGAGAGAGAGAGAGAGATCATGTTGCATGATCAACACATGGTCTCTGGAGTAAACTAGGCAGGCCGAGAGAGAGAGAGAGATCATGTGCATGATCAACACATGGTCTCTGGAGTAAACTAGGCAGGCCGAGAGAGAGAGAGAGATCATGTTGCATGATCAACACATGGTCTCTGGAGTAAACTAGGCAGGCCGAGAGAGAGAGAGAGATCATGTTGCATGATCAACACATGTCTCTGGAGTAAACTAGGCAGGCCGAGAGAGAGAGAGAGATCATGTTGCATGATCAACACATGGTCTCTGGAGTAAACTAGGCAGGCCGAGAGAGAGAGAGAGATCATGTTGCATGATCAACACATGGTCTCTGGAGTAAACTAGGCAGGCCGAGAGAGAGAGAGAGATCATGTTGCATGATCAACACATGGTCTCTGGAGTAAACTAGGCAGGCCGAGAGAGAGAGAGAGATCATGTTGCATGATCAACACATGGTCTCTGGAGTAAACTAGGCAGGCCGAGAGAGAGAGAGAGATCATGTTGCATGATCAACACATGGTCTCTGGAGTAAACTAGGCAGGCCGGGAGAGAGAGAGAGAGATCATGTTGCATGATCAACACATGGTCTCTGGAGTAAACTAGGCAGGCCGAGAGAGAGAGAGAGATCATGTTGCATGATCAACACATGGTCTCTGGAGTAAACTAGGCAGGCCGAGAGAGAGAGAGAGATCATGTTGCATGATCAACACATGGTCTCTGGAGTAAACTAGGCAGGCCGAGAGAGAGAGAGAGATCATGTTGCATGATCAACACATGGTCTCTGGAGTAAACTAGGCAGGCCGAGAGAGAGAGAGAGATCATGTTGCATGATCAACACATGGTCTCTGGAGTAAACTAGGCAGGCCGAGAGAGAGAGAGAGATCATGTTGCATGATCAACACATGGTCTCTGGAGTAAACTAGGCAGGCCGAGAGAGAGAGAGAGATCATGTTGCATGATCAACACATGGTCTCTGGAGTAAACTAGGCAGGCCGAGAGAGAGAGAGATCATGTTGCATGATCAACACATGGTCTCTGGAGTAAACTAGGCAGGCCGAGAGAGAGAGAGAGATCATGTTGCATGATCAACACATGGTCTCTGGAGTAAACTAGGCAGGCCGAGAGAGAGAGAGAGATCATGTTGCATGATCAACACATGGTCTCTGGAGTAAACTAGGCAGGCCGAGAGAGAGAGAGAGATCATGTTGCATGATCAACACATGGTCTCTGGAGTAAACTAGGCAGGCCGAGAGAGAGAGAGAGAGAGAGAGAGAGAGAGAGAGATCATGTTGCATGATCAACACATGGTCTCTGGAGTAAACTAGGCAGGCCGAGAGAGAGAGAGAGATCATGTTGCATGATCAACACATGGTCTCTGGAGTAAACTAGGCAGGCCGAGAGAGAGAGAGAGAGAGATCATGTTGCATGATCAACACATGGTCTCTGGAGTAAACTAGGCAGGCCGAGAGAGAGAGAGAGATCATGTTGCATGATCAACACATGGTCTCTGGAGTAAACTAGGCAGGCCGAGAGAGAGAGAGAGATCATGTTGCATGATCAACACATGGTCTCTGGAGTAAACTAGGCAGGCCGAGAGAGAGAAGAGAGATCATGTTGCATGATCAACACATGGTCTCTGGAGTAAACTAGGCAGGCCGAGAGAGAGAGAGAGATCATGTTGCATGATCAACACATGGTCTCTGGAGTAAACTAGGCAGGCCGAGAGAGAGAGAGAGAGATCATGTTGCATGATCAACACATGGTCTCTGGAGTAAACTAGGCAGGCCGAGAGAGAGAGAGAGATCATGTTGCATGATCAACACATGGTCTCTGGAGTAAACTAGGCAGGCCGAGAGAGAGAGAGAGATCATGTTGCATGATCAACACATGGTCTCTGGAGTAAACTAGGCAGGCCGAGAGAGAGAGAGAGATCATGTTGCATGATCAACACATGGTCTCTGGAGTAAACTAGGCAGCCGAGAGAGAGAGAGAGATCATGTTGCATGATCAACACATGGTCTCTGGAGTAAACTAGGCAGGCCGAGAGAGAGAGAGAGATCATGTTGCATGATCAACACATGGTCTCTGGAGTAAACTAGGCAGGCCGAGAGAGAGAGAGAGATCATGTTGCATGATCAACACATGGTCTCTGGAGTAAACTAGGCAGGCCGAGAGAGAGAGAGAGATCATGTTGCATGATCAACACATGGTCTCTGGAGTAAACTAGGCAGGCCGAGAGAGAGAGAGAGATCATGTTGCATGATCAACACATGGTCTCTGGAGTAAACTAGGCAGGCCGAGAGAGAGAGAGATCATGTTGCATGATCAACACATGGTCTCTGGAGTAAACTAGGCAGGCCGAGAGAGAGAGAGAGATCATGTTGCATGATCAACACATGGTCTCTGGAGTAAACTAGGCAGGCCGAGAGAGAGAGAGAGATCATGTTGCATGATCAACACATGGTCTCTGGAGTAAACTAGGCAGGCCGAGAGAGAGAGAGAGAGATCATGTTGCATGATCAACACATGGTCTCTGGAGTAAACTAGGCAGGCCGAGAGAGAGAGAGAGAGATCATGTTGCATGATCAACACATGGTCTCTGGAGTAAACTAGGCAGGCTGAGAGAGAGAGAGATCATGTTGCATGATCAACACATGGTCTCTGGAGTAAACTAGGCAGGCCGAGAGAGAGAGAGAGATCATGTGCATGATCAACACATGGTCTCTGGAGTAAACTAGGCAGGCCGAGAGAGAGAGAGAGATCATGTTGCATGATCAACACATGGTCTCTGGAGTAAACTAGGCAGGCCGAGAGAGAGAGAGAGATCATGTTGCATGATCAACACATGGTCTCTGGAGTAAACTAGGCAGGCCGAGAGAGAGAGAGAGATCATGTTGCATGATCAACACATGGTCTCTGGAGTAAACTAGGCAGGCCGAGAGAGAGAGAGAGAGAGATCATGTTGCATGATCAACACATGGTCTCTGGAGTAAACTAGGCAGGCCGAGAGAGAGAGAGAGAGATCATGTTGCATGATCAACACATGGTCTCTGGAGTAAACTAGGCAGGCCGAGAGAGAGAGAGAGATCATGTTGCATGATCAACACATGGTCTCTGGAGTAAACTAGGCAGGCCGAGAGAGAGAGAGAGATCATGTTGCATGATCAACACATGGTCTCTGGAGTAAACTAGGCAGGCCGAGAGAGAGAGAGAGAGATCATGTTGCATGATCAACACATGGTCTCTGGAGTAAACTAGGCAGGCCGAGAGAGAGAGAGAGAGATCATGTTGCATGATCAACACATGGTCTCTGGAGTAAACTAGGCAGGCCGAGAGAGAGAGAGAGATCATGTTGCATGATCAACACATGGTCTCTGGAGTAAACTAGGCAGGCTGAGAGAGAGAGAGAGATCATGTTGCATGATCAACACATGGTCTCTGAGTAAACTAGGCAGGCCGAGAGAGAGAGAGAGATCATGTTGCATGATCAACACATGGTCTCTGGAGTAAACTAGGCAGGCCGAGAGAGAGAGAGAGATCATGTTGCATGATCAACACATGGTCTCTGGAGTAAACTAGGCAGGCCGAGAGAGAGAGAGAGATCATGTTGCATGATCAACACATGGTCTCTGGAGTAAACTAGGCAGGCCGAGAGAGAGAGAGAGATCATGTTGCATGATCAACACATGGTCTCTGGAGTAAACTAGGCAGGCCGAGAGAGAGAGAGAGAGATCATGTTGCATGATCAACACATGGTCTCTGGAGTAAACTAGGCAGGCCGAGAGAGAGAGAGAGAGATCATGTTGCATGATCAACACATGGTCTCTGGAGTAAACTAGGCAGCCGAGAGAGAGAGAGAGATCATGTTGCATGATCAACACATGGTCTCTGGAGTAAACTAGGCAGGCCAAGAGAGAGAGAGAGATCATGTTGCATGATCAACACATGGTCTCTGGAGTAAACTAGCAGGCCGAGAGAGAGAGAGAGAGATCATGTTGCATGATCAACACATGGTCTCTGGAGTAAACTAGGCAGGCCGAGAGAGAGAGAGAGAGATCATGTTGCATGATCAACACATGGTCTCTGGAGTAAACTAGGCAGGCCGAGAGAGAGAGAGAGATCATGCTGCATGATCAACACATGGTCTCTGGAGTAAACTAGGCAGGCCGAGAGAGAGAGAGAGAGATCATGTTGCATGATCAACACATGGTCTCTGGAGTAAACTAGGCAGGCCGAGAGAGAGAGAGAGATCATGTTGCATGATCAACACATGGTCTCTGGAGTAAACTAGGCAGGCCGAGAGAGAGAGAGAGAATCATGTTGCATGATCAACACATGGTCTCTGGAGTAAACTAGGCAGGCCGAGAGAGAGAGAGAGATCATGCTGCATGATCAACCACATGGTCTCTGGAGTAAACTAGGCAGGCCGAGAGAGAGAGAGAGATCATGTTGCATGATCAACACATGGTCTCTGGAGTAAACTAGGCAGGCGAGAGAGAGAGAGAGAGATCATGTTGCATGATCAACACATGGTCTCTGGAGTAAACTAGGCAGGCCGAGAGAGAGAGAGAGAGATCATGTTGCATGATCAACACATGGTCTCTGGAGTAAACTAGGCAGGCCGAGAGAGAGAGAGAGAGATCATGTTGCATGATCAACACATGGTCTCTGGAGTAAACTAGGCAGGCCGAGAGAGAGAGAGAGAGATCATGTTGCATGATCAACACATGGTCTCTGGAGTAAACTAGGCAGGCCGAGAGAGAGAGAGAGAGATCATGTTGCATGATCAACACATGGTCTCTGAGTAAACTAGCAGGCGAGAGAGAGAGAGAGAGATCATGTTGCATGATCAACACATGGTCTCTGGAGTAAACTAGGCAGGCCGAGAGAGAGAGAGAGAGATCATGTTGCATGATCAACACATGGTCTCTGGAGTAAACTAGGCAGGCCGAGAGAGAGAGAGAGAGATCATGTTGCATGATCAACACATGGTCTCTGGAGTAAACTAGGCAGGCCGAGAGAGAGAGATCATGTTGCATGATCAACACATGGTCTCTGGAGTAAACTAGGCAGGCCGAGAGAGAGAGAGAGAGATCATGTTGCATGATCAACACATGGTCTCTGGAGTAAACTAGGCAGGCCGAGAGAGAGAGAGATCATGTTGCATGATCAACACATGGTCTCTGGAGTAAACTAGGCAGGCCGAGAGAGAGAGAGATCATGTTGCATGATCAACACATGGTCTCTGGAGTAAACTAGGCAGGCCGAGAGAGAGAGAGAGATCATGTTGCATGATCAACACATGGTCTCTGGAGTAAACTAGGCAGGCCGAGAGAGAGAGAGAGAGATCATGTTGCATGATCAACACATGGTCTCTGGAGTAAACTAGGCAGGCCGAGAGAGAGAGAGAGAGATCATGTTGCATGATCAACACATGGTCTCTGGAGTAAACTAGGCAGGCTGAGAGAGAGAGAGAGAGATCATGTTGCATGATCAACACATGGTCTCTGGAGTAAACTAGGCAGGCCGAGAGAGAGAGAGAGATCATGTTGCATGATCAACACATGGTCTCTGGAGTAAACTAGGCAGGCCCGAGAGAGAGAGAGAGATCATGTTGCATGATCAACACATGGTCTCTGGAGTAAACTAGCAGGCCGAGAGAGAGAGAGAGATCATGTTGCATGATCAACACATGGTCTCTGGAGTAAACTAGGCAGGCCGAGAGAGAGAGAGAGAGATCATGTTGCATGATCAACACATGGTCTCTGGAGTAAACTAGGCAGGCCGAGAGAGAGAGAGAGAGATCATGTTGCATGATCAACACATGGTCTCTGGAGTAAACTAGGCAGGCCGAGAGAGAGAGAGAGATCATGTTGCATGATCAACACATGGTCTCTGGAGTAAACTAGGCAGGCCGAGAGAGAGAGAGAGATCATGTTGCATGATCAACACATGGTCTCTGGAGTAAACTAGGCAGGCCGAGAGAGAGAGAGAGATCATGTTGCATGATCAACACATGGTCTCTGGAGTAAACTAGGCAGGCCGAGAGAGAGAGAGAGAGATCATGTTGCATGATCAACACATGGTCTCTGGAGTAAACTAGGCAGGCCGAGAGAGAGAGAGAGATCATGCTGCATGATCAACACATGGTCTCTGGAGTAAACTAGGCAGGCCGAGAGAGAGAGAGAGAGATCATGTTGCATGATCAACACATGGTCTCTGGAGTAAACTAGGCAGGCCGAGAGAGAGAGAGAGATCATGTTGCATGATCAACACATGGTCTCTGGAGTAAACTAGGCAGGCCGAGAGAGAGAGAGAGAGATCATGTTGCATGATCAACACATGGTCTCTGGAGTAAACTAGGCAGGCCGAGAGAGAGAGAGAGATCATGCTGCATGATCAACACATGGTCTCTGGAGTAAACTAGGCAGGCCGAGAGAGAGAGAGAGAGATCATGTTGCATGATCAACACATGGTCTCTGGAGTAAACTAGGCAGGCCGAGAGAGAGAGAGAGAGATCATGTTGCATGATCAACACATGGTCTCTGGAGTAAACTAGGCAGGCCGAGAGAGAGAGAGAGAGATCATGTTGCATGATCAACACATGGTCTCTGGAGTAAACTAGGCAGGCCGAGAGAGAGAGAGAGAGAGATCATGTTGCATGATCAACACATGGTCTCTGGAGTAAACTAGGCAGGCCGAGAGAGAGAGAGAGAGATCATGTTGCATGATCAACACATGGTCTCTGGAGTAAACTAGGCAGGCCGAGAGAGAGAGAGAGAGATCATGTTGCATGATCAACACATGGTCTCTGGAGTAAACTAGGCAGGCCGAGAGAGAGAGAGAGAGATCATGTTGCATGATCAACACATGGTCTCTGGAGTAAACTAGGCAGGCCGAGAGAGAGAGAGAGAGATCATGTTGCATGATCAACACATGGTCTCTGGAGTAAACTAGGCAGGCCGAGAGAGAGAGAGAGAGATCATGTTGCATGATCAACACATGGTCTCTGGAGTAAACTAGGCAGGCCGAGAGAGAGAGAGAGAGATCATGTTGCATGATCAACACATGGTCTCTGGAGTAAACTAGGCAGGCCGAGAGAGAGAGAGAGAGAGATCATGTTGCATGATCAACACATGGTCTCTGGAGTAAACTAGGCAGGCCGAGAGAGAGAGATCATGTTGCATGATCAACACATGGTCTCTGGAGTAAACTAGGCAGGCCGAGAGAGAGAGAGAGAGATCATGTTGCATGATCAACACATGGTCTCTGGAGTAAACTAGGCAGGCCGAGAGAGAGAGAGATCATGTTGCATGATCAACACATGGTCTCTGGAGTAAACTAGGCAGGCCGAGAGAGAGAGAGAGATCATGTTGCATGATCAACACATGGTCTCTGGAGTAAACTAGGCAGGCCGAGAGAGAGAGAGAGATCATGTTGCATGATCAACACATGGTCTCTGGAGTAAACTAGGCAGGCCGAGAGAGAGAGAGAGATCATGTTGCATGATCAACACATGGTCTCTGGAGTAAACTAGGCAGGCCGAGAGAGAGAGAGAGATCATGTTGCATGATCAACACATGGTCTCTAAAATCAGCTCAGGCTTTATACTATGGAGAGGGATAACTCCATTTTACAAACTATCTTCTGTCAAGACGGCAAGGTGCCAGTCATTTTTACAAGTTCAGACTAAGTAATATATGGATCATATTCCATTCTGGTATTTTTATAAGCCTAAGTAAAATATACAGCTTGCATTTCATTCCTGTATTTAAGCATGCGCACTTCTCTGATTATGCCCTCTGCCTGAGCCATCCATGATTTTCCCTCATATCAGCCTGTGGTCATTAACTGTGTCCAGGGCTTCATGCAGAGGGTGTTCTGTGTCTGCAGCCACTTAGAGATATGATTTAGTCTGCAGCTCCTTGAGCCTGCCTGTAATCATGGATAAGGCCAGGATTTGTCACATAGACACTGCCAACATGTCCCTTGTGTATCCCAATATTACCTGCATAGTTTTATTCTGTATGAGTTTTAACTTCACCAGTTGAATCTTTGGCACTGTGAACAGTCCTAATTCATACTAAATTATTGAGAGAATCAGATGTTGACAGAGTATGAACAACATTCATTCCCTCATGTCCATTGCTGCCATAATCTTCAGGACACCGAGTCCCTTCTTAGATCTCATAACAACTCCTTCCACACGATCCCCGAATGACAGGCTTCTGTGGACCCCGAATGACAGGCTTCTGTGGACCCCGAATGACAGGCTTCTGTGGACCCCGAATGACAGGCTTCTGTGGACCCCGAATGACAGGCTTCTGTGGACCCCGAATGACAGGCTTCTGTGGACCCCGAATGACAGGCTTCTGTGGACCCCGAATGACAGGCTTCTGTGGACCCCGAATGACAGGCTTCTGTGGACCCCGAATGACAGGCTTCTGTGGACCCCGAATGACAGGCTTCTGTGGACCCCGAATGACAGGCTTCTGTGGACCCCGAATGACAGGCTTCTGTGGACCCCGAATGACAGGCTTCTGTGGACCCCGAATGACAGGCTTCTGTGGACCCCGAATGACAGGCTTCTGTGGACCCCGAATGACAGGCTTCTGTGGACCCCGAATGACAGGCTTCTGTGGACCCCGAATGACAGGCTTCTGTGGACCCCGAATGACAGGCTTCTGTGGACCCCGAATGACAGGCTTCTGTGGACCCCGAATGACAGGCTTCTGTGGACCCCGAATGACAGGCTTCTGTGGACCCCGAATGACAGGCTTCTGTGGACCCCGAATGACAGGCTTCTGTGGACCCCGAATGACAGGCTTCTGTGGACCCCGAATGACAGGCTTCTGTGGACCCCGAATGACAGGCTTCTGTGGACCCCGAATGACAGGCTTCTGTGGACCCCGAATGACAGGCTTCTGTGGACCCCGAATGACAGGCTTCTGTGGACCCCGAATGACAGGCTTCTGTGGACCCCGAATGACAGGCTTCTGTGGACCCCGAATGACAGGCTTCTGTGGACCCCGAATGACAGGCTTCTGTGGACCCCGAATGACAGGCTTCTGTGGACCCCGAATGACAGGCTTCTGTGGACCCCGAATGACAGGCTTCTGTGGACCCCGAATGACAGGCTTCTGTGGACCCCGAATGACAGGCTTCTGTGGACCCCGAATGACAGGCTTCTGTGGACCCCGAATGACAGGCTTCTGTGGACCCCGAATGACAGGCTTCTGTGGACCCCGAATGACAGGCTTCTGTGGACCCCGAATGACAGGCTTCTGTGGACCCCGAATGACAGGCTTCTGTGGACCCCGAATGACAGGCTTCTGTGGACCCCGAATGACAGGCTTCTGTGGACCCCGAATGACAGGCTTCTGTGGACCCCGAATGACAGGCTTCTGTGGACCCCGAATGACAGGCTTCTGTGGACCCCGAATGACAGGCTTCTGTGGACCCCGAATGACAGGCTTCTGTGGACCCCGAATGACAGGCTTCTGTGGACCCCGAATGACAGGCTTCTGTGGACCCCGAATGACAGGCTTCTGTGGACCCCGAATGACAGGCTTCTGTGGACCCCGAATGACAGGCTTCTGTGGACCCCGAATGACAGGCTTCTGTGGACCCCGAATGACAGGCTTCTGTGGACCCCGAATGACAGGCTTCTGTGGAAGGACAATTCCAGGTACCAAAGTTGACTCTCTCTGTTAGCAATTCTGTGATTTACTGTAAGACTTGGGACATCAGCATGACCATTCCTATTGTCCAGAGAGCACCATAACACAGACACTTTATCTGGGTTCATGACACAACCCATTATAACACAGACACTTTATCTGGGTTCATGACACAACCCATTATAACACAGACACTTTATCTGGGTTCATGACACAACCCATTATAACACAGACACTTTATCTGGGTTCATGACACAACCCATTATAACACAGACACTTTATCTGGGTTCATGACACAACCCATTATAACACAGACACTTTATCTGGGTTCATGACACAACCCATTATAACACAGACACTTTATCTGGGTTCATGACACAACCCATTATAACACAGACACTTTATCTGGGTTCATGACACAACCCATTATAACACAGACACTTTATCTGGGTTCATGACACAACCCATTATAACACAGACACTTTATCTGGGTTCATGACACAACCCATCTTTGTAAACTAGTTGATCACTTTGTGTATTATCTTCTGCAACTCTTGTGCTATTTGCATCATGTCTCTTCCCTACCTATAATCACGAAACATTGAGCTTCCAAAAACTACTACCAATCATGAAGTAATGAGCTTCCAATAACTACTACCAATCATGAAGTAATGAGATTCCAATAACTACTACCAATCATAAAGTAATGAGCTTCCAATAACTACTACCAATCATGAAGTTGAAGTAATGAGCTTCCAATAACAATTACCAATCATGAAGTAATGAGCTTCCAATAACAATTACCAATCATGAAGTAATGAGCTTCCAATAACTACTACCAATCATAAAGTAATGAGCTTCCAATAACTACTACCAATCATAAAGTAATGAGCTTCCAATAACAATTACCAATCATGAAGTAATGAGCTTCCAATAACTACTACCAATCATAAAGTAATGAGCTTCCAATAACTACTACCAATCATAAAGTAATGAGCTTCCAATAACAATTACCAATCATGAAGTAATGAGCTTCCAATAACTACTACCAATCATGAAGTAATGAGCTTCCAATAACTATTACCAATCATGAGGTAATGGGCTTCCAATAACTACTATCAATCATGAAGTAATGAGCTTCCAATAACTACTACCAATCATGAAGTAATGAGCTTCCAATAACTACTACCAATCATGAAGTAATAAGCTTCCAATAACTATTACCAATCATGAGGTAATGAGCTTCCAATAACTACTACCAATAATGAAGTAATGAGCTTCCAATAACTATTATCAATCGTAAAGTAATGAGCTTCCAATAACTACTACCAATCATGAGGTAATGAGCTTCCAATAACTACTACCAATCATGAAGTAATGAGCTTCCAATAACTATTACCAATCATGAGGTAATGAGCTTCCAATAACTACTACCAATCATAAAGTAATGAGCTTCCAATAACTACTACCAATCATGAAGTTGAAGTAATGAGCTTCCAATAACAATTACCAATCATGAGGTAATGAGCTTCCAATAACTACTACCAATCATAAAGTAATGAGCTTCCAATAACTACTACCAATCATGAAGTTGAAGTAATGAGCTTCCAATAACAATTACCAATCATGAGGTAATGAGCTTCCAATAACTACTACCAATCATGAAGTAATGAGCTTCCAATACCAATTACCAATCATGAAGTAATGAGCTTCCAATAACTATTACCAATCATGAAGTAATGAGCTTCCAATAACTACTACCAATCACGAAGTAATGAGCTTCCAATAACTACTACCAATCATGAAGTAATGAGCTTCCAATAACTACTACCAATCATAAAGTAATGAGCTTCCAATAACAATTACCAATCACGAAGTAATGAGCTTCCAATAACTACTACCAATCATAAAGTAATGAGCTTCCAATAACAATTACCAATCATGAAGTAATGAGCTTCCAATAACAATTACCAATCATGAAGTAATGAGCTTCCAATAACTACTACCAATCATAAAGTAATGAGCTTCAAATAACTACTACCAATCATAAAGTAATGAGCTTCCGATAACAATTACCAATCATGAAGTAATGAGCTTCTAATAACTACTACCAATCATAAAGTTATGAGCTTCCAATAACTACTACCAATCATAAAGTAATGAGCTTCCAATAACAATTACCAATCATGAAGTAATGAGCTTCCAATAACTACTACTAATCATGAAGTAATGAGCTTCCAATAACTACTACCAATAATAAAGTAATGAGCTTCCAATAACTACTACCAATCATAAAGTAATGAGCTTCCAATAACTACTACTAATCATGAAGTAATGAGCTTCCAATAACTACTACCAATCATAAAGTAATGAGCTTCCAATAACTATTACCAATCATGAGGTAATGAGCTTCCAATAACTACTACCAATCATGAAGTAATGAGCTTCCAATAACTATTACCAATCATGAGGTAATGATCTTGGAAAGACTATGACTAATTATGAAACAATGAGTTTCTAATGACAATTACCAATCATGAAACATTGAGAGCCCAATGACAATTACCAATAATGAAGTAATAGGCTTGCAAAGACTATTACCAATCATGAAGTAATGAGCTTCTAAAGACTATTACCAATTATGAAGTAATGAGCTTCCAATGACTGTTACCAATCATGACCTGAAATTTACTCCACAAATAATCTTGCAAACAGATGGATCTGAACATCTGCGCTAAAAAGCAGCCACGGCAGTAAAGTGGCTAGCATGGTTGCAAGTCAGCTTAATGGTAATATGTTCAAATCCCCCTCAACAACAACAAAAATTCCCAAAGCAAAAACCGACAGAGCCTGTGCTGTGATCGGGCCAGCAAATTTGGAGGCTTGATACACAGAAGAACAGGTGGCCGGTCTTTGCCTCACTTAGTGAGATGACAAGTGCATGCGTTATCCTCTTGTCACACTGCACCCATAAGATTGTCAGTGTAGTTCCCTATCAATTATGCTAGGTACTCAACATATCGCCCTTCAGGCAGGGATCCTTTCACAGACCCAGGTTGACCCAGCTTAACATGGGTGCCAGGAGGTGTTCAGTGGAGTAAAGGCAGCTCACATCAGAGACTGAGTGTTGTGTGGCCTGAAGTGATGAGACTGGCATGGTATGTACCACATCAGCCATTGAGTGTTGTGAGGCCTGAAGTGATAAGACCAGCATGGTATTATCACATCAGCCATTGAGTGAGTGTGGCCTGAAGTGACGAGGCCAAAATGGTATGTACCACATCAGCCATTGAGTGTTGTGTGGCCTGAAGTGATGAGACTGGCATGGTATGTACCACATCAGCCATCACGTATTGTGTGGCCTGAAGTGATGAGACTGGCATGGTATGTACCACATCAGCCATCACGTATTGTGTGGCCTGAAGTGACAAGGCCAGCACCATAAATATCATGATGCCTTACGATGCAAACAGGCATCCTTTACTTTCCTGACTGAGCATTGGGAGTTGAAATATTATTATTGTAATGTGTAGATAACATTAGACATGACACACACTGCCCCAGATATGAGCTTACCAGCTGATGTAGTCTTTGACACATGACACACACTGCCCCAGACATTAGCTTACCAGATGCTGTGGTCTCTCCCGCCACATTTAGTTGAAACAGAATTGGGTCACTGCATGTGCCAATATTCTCTAAATCAAAGGGTTCAACCTTCACTTGATACTTCTCTCCACTGTCAAGGCCATCAACAACAGCCTCATTTTGTTTGAAAACCACATTTTGCTTCACGAGTCTGTAAGAAACAAATGCAACATGTTAATTCTAAACTTTCCACAGGAAACATGCCATGACACAATCTGTGGTCAGGCCATGCAGATATATGTTAGTGTAAATCACATAAACTCAAGATAAAACAGGAAAACCTCTTTAAAATCAATTAATCAGGTGCCATCTCCACAATGAAGGTTGGCTGCAATGGATCTCAAACACTGCCTGTCTCTCGCTTTCATTGTACAACATTCTGTCAGACTGATGTTCGTCCATCTCTTGATGTTATCTTCCCACTTGTATCATTGTCTACCTCTTGCTCGCTTGCCCTAAACCTTGCCCTTCAGTATGATTTTTATAAGAGTGGCATGTCTTTTAACGTGGCTGAAATATTTCACTTGCCCCTTTTTTATTTCTTTCATCAACTCTTTATTCATTTCCAGGTTTTCTAGAACCTCTGTATTTGATTGTTTCTGTTTCCATGAAATACAACATATTCTTCTGTATATCTTTCAACAACAAAAAGAGCAGATCATCAATATTACTATCATCACCATCAATATTAAATCATCATCATTACAAGATCTATCCTCTATCTTTGTTTCAGTGTTTCAGATTTCTACTGTTATTTACAGCAACTAACCTAACTGATCCATCAGGTTGCAAATTCTCAGTGAGAACAATGAACCCCTTGGCTGGAACACCCCCGTCGTAGTTCCAGGTGATGAGAACACTGCTGTCAGTCTTCGCTGTCACAGATATATTTGTGGGTGTTGAGAAACCTGGATTGGAATAGGAAAATGATATACATATTATGAAAAAACAAACACATAGACTTAAGTAAGTGGTTATTTTCTTCTTTGATTGTTTTCCTCTTCAAGTAAGTGATTATTTTCCTCTTTAAGTAAGTAATTTTTTTCTACTTCAAGTAAGTGGTTATTTTCTACTTCAAGTAAGTGATTATTTTCTATGTCAAGTAAGTGATTTTTTTCTACTTCAAGTAAGTGGTTTTTTTCTACTTCAAATAGATGATTATTTTCTTCTTCAAGTAAGTGATTATTTTCTTCTTCAAGCAAGTAATTATTTTGTTCTTCTGCTTCTGCTTCTGATGCTGCTGCCTTTATCTCCAATTGTAGCATATATCCTCAATCAATTCATGCTAAGCCTCTGATTGGCTGGATTTTGCCACTAAAGTTTTCTATGGGATGAGTTGCCTCTGTTGACATGCCAGATAGGCTACAGTGTTGTTATTCATTGCTTCGCTTAGAGGCACTGGCAATACACGAATGTTACCAAGTGTGTTTGTGCTAGTAAAATTGTGTATTTCAAAACTGAGAAACATATTCTACAGTCATGAAAATTCAATGGCATCTTGAATGTTTGAGATATTAACAATGTCATTCATTCAATCAAAACTGTTCTTCTTCTAGCCTAGGATGGAGAACTAGCCTAGAATTATGCTGTTGTCTCTCCTCTTCTACACCAGGGTGTTTAGGTATGCTTCAGCTTGACTTAGTCCTTCAACGTCTCCCTAAGATGTAGATATACCCTAGTCTTGTTTTGTCTTTCCTCTTCTACCCTAACGTGTAAATTACCTGGCAGACTTGTGTCCATTTAAGCAAACCTACACACACACACATAGCTATTGCATGATTGCGCACCCCGTCTTGTTCACTGCTGCACATCACAATTTCAAAACACACTTCTCACTAAAGGTTTGCACTAGGGAGAATTGGAATGCTAGGAATGTAGCGTCAACATTATTAATAGCTGTGACACCCAATGATGGACAGATCATGTGGTCTAAGCCCGTTCTATTCATTGGTTAACCTAGAATAATTGCATCGCCCGCGAAATGTTTTGGGTCCAGCGACGCTAACTGTCAGCACATATAGATCGACCGGCAAAGCATCCAGATGTGGTTTAGGTCTCTGTATGGCTCTCATCCTGATTCAGAAGGAAAGCTTCAGACTAAATTATGCCTGAGTTTGTTTATTTCTGAGTCAGGTAAAGCTTTAAGTATGAGAGTGTGTGTGTGTAAGTTCCGGCACGAATATATATATATATATTCTTCTATCAGAAGATAAGCACCAACTTTCACCCGGCCCCAAAATGGCTACTCTCTGCCAGCACTGATGTAGATATCTGACTCCATCTCTCTATCGTTTCCAGAAGAGTTGCTGAAAACAAACACTATGTCTGAAGCTGTGAAAAGAGGCTCAATTATGCCCAGACTGTTTCCTATTCTTGAGTCTAAATCCCACTGGCTTGCTGACTGCGTTCAGAGCAGGTTTAATACAAGATAAACTATGATCTGTGTGCTAGGTGTCGCCTTAGTTGCAATCCACAGCGAACCGCCAACACACGCGAATGTGAGAAGGAGGAATGAAAGACTCTACCTCTTATCTTATATGTTCGTGGCGTGAAGACAGAATGTGTGTGTAACTGTTTAGCATCCATGACTGGTCCAGCATTTATACTGCTGTGATTTATTTGAACAAGCATTTAGCACTCTGACGAACCACAGTCCAGCTAACAGCCCAACACCGGCACTCAAGTGAACGAATAAAAGAAGAATGGTGTTAGTTTGAGAGAATGAGTACAATGTGGTGTCTCATCTTTCTTTCACTCTGTATATATATGTGTGTTATTGAATGAGAGGCAGTGTAAATCCTTATAAGGAACATTTCACATAGACCTCCACAATCATACCCATTATATGTTACTTATATTAACTTTAGAGTGAAATATTTAATGTATGTTTCTTTACATTATTACATGAGCTGTCAGTCACTAGTCACTCACCTGCTGGTAGAGTCAGCACATGTGTCACTACAGAGTCATGAGCTGTCAGTCACTAGTCACTCACCTGCTGGTGGAGTCAGCACATGTGTCACTACAGAGTCATGAGCTGTCAGTCACTAGTCACTCACCTGCTGGTAGAGTCAGCACATGTGTCACTACAGAGTCATGAGCTGTCAGTCACTAGTCACTCACCTGCTGGTGGAGTCAGCACATGTGTCACTAGTCACTCACCTGCTGGTGGAGTCAGCACATGTGTCACTAGTCACTCACCTGCTGGTGGAGTCAGCACATGTGTCACTAGTCACTCACCTGCTGGTAGAGTCAGCACATGTGTCACTACAGAGTCATGAGCTGTCAGTCACTAGTCACTCACCTGCTGGTGGAGTCAGCACATGTGTCACTACAGAGTCATGAGCTGTCAGTCACTAGTCACTCACCTGCTGGTGGAGTCAGCACATGTGTCACTAGTCACTCACCTGCTGGTGGAGTCAGCACATGTGTCACTAGTCACTCACCTGCTGGTGGAGTCAGCACATGTGTCACTAGTCACTCACCTGCTGGTAGAGTCAGCACATGTGTCACTACAGAGTCATGAGCTGTCAGTCACTAGTCACTCACCTGCTGGTAGAGTCAGCACATGTGTCACTACAGAGTCATGAGCTGTCAGTCACTAGTCACTCACCTGCTGGTAGAGTCAGCACATGTGTCACTACAGAGTCATGAGCTGTCAGTCACTAGTCACTCACCTGCTGGTGGAGTCAGCACATGTGTCACTACAGAGTCATGAGCTGTCAGTCACTAGTCACTCACCTGCTGGTAGAGTCAGCACATGTGTCACTACAGAGTCATGAGCTGTCAGTCACTAGTCACTCACCTGCTGGTAGAGTCAGCACATGTGTCACTACAGAGTCATGAGCTGTCAGTCACTAGTCATTCACCTGCTGGTGGAGTCAGCACATGTGTCACTACAGAGTCATGAGCTGTCAGTCACTAGTCATTCACCTGCTGGTAGAGTCAGCACATGTGTCACTACAGAGTCATGAGCTGTCAGTCACTAGTCACTCACCTGCTGGTAGAGTCAGCACATGTGTCACTACAGAGTCATGAGCTGTCAGTCACTAGTCACTCACCTGCTGGTAGAGTCAGCACATGTGTCACTACAGAGTCATGAGCTGTCAGTCACTAGTCACTCACCTGCTGGTGGAGTCAGCACATGTGTCACTACAGAGTCATGAGCTGTCAGTCACTAGTCACTCACCTGCTGGTGGAGTCAGCACATGTGTCACTAGTCACTCACCTGCTGGTGGAGTCAGCACATGTGTCACTAGTCACTCACCTGCTGGTGGAGTCAGCACATGTGTCACTACAGAACGTGACTTCTTATTGACCGTAGCTTTAACATTGAAGAAGTATCTGCTCCTGGGCTGTAGTCCTCTTACAAGTGCGTACTTTTCCTGTAGGTTAGCAAATGACATTGTTTAGGTCAGATATCTCTACTGAAGGTTAGCAAATGGCATCGTTAATGTCAAGCATCTCTACTGTAGGTTAGCAAGTGGCATTGTTTAGGTCATGTATCTCTACTGTAGGTTAGAAAATGGCATTGCTTTATTCAAGTATCTCTACTGTAGGTTAGCAAATGGCATTGTTTAGGTCAAGTATCTCTACTGTAGGTTAGCAAGTGGCATTGTTTAGGTCAAGTATCTCTACTGTAGGTTAGCAAGTGGCATTGTTTAGGTCAAGAATCTCTACTGTAGGTTAGCAAGTGGCATTGTTTAGGTCAAGTATCTCTACTGTAGGTTAGAAAATGGCATCGCTTAGTTCAAGTATCTCTACTGTAGGTTAGCAAATGGCATTGTTTAGGTCAAGTATCTCTACTGTAGGTTAGCAAGTGGCATTGTTTAGGTCAAGTATCTCTACTGTAGGTTAGCAAGTGGCAATGTTTAGGTCAAGAATCTCTACTGTAGGTTAGCAAGTGGCATTGTTTAGGTCAAGTATCTCTACTGTAGGTTAGAAAATGGCATCGCTTAGTTCAAGTATCTCTACTGTAGGTTAGCAAATGGCATTGTTTAGGTCAAGTATCTCTACTGTAGGTTAGCAAGTGGCATTGTTTAGGTCATGTATCTCTACTGTAGGTTAGAAAATGGCATCGCTTAGTTCAAGTATCTCTACTGTAGGTTAGCAAATGGCATTGTTTAGGTCAAGTATCTCTACTGTAGGTTAGCAAGTGGCATTGTTTAGGTCAAGAATCTCTACTGTAGGTTAGCAAGTGGCATTGTTTAGGTCAAGTATCTCTACTGTAGGTTAGCAAATGGCATTGTTTAGGGCAAGTATCGCTACTGTAGTTAAGCAAATGTCATCATTTAGGTCAAGTATCTCTACTGTAAGTTAGCAAATGTCAGATACTTTAGTGGAGTTTGGGTTCATGTCAGTGTGGTGTCTTACTCGTGTTTGGATTCATGTCAGTGTGATGTCTTACTGGGGTGTGGGCTAATTTCAGTGCGATATCATCCCCAGGGTTTGGGTTCATGACATTGTGATTTCTTCCCTGGTTGTGGGTTCATGTCAGTATGATGTCTTACTGGGGTTGGGTTCATGTCAGTATGATGTCTTCCTGGGATTTGGGTTCATGTTAATGTGATGTCTTACTGGGGTTGGGTTCATGTCAGTATGATGTCTTACTGGGGTCTGGGTTCATGTCAGTGTGATGTCTTACTGGGGTTTGGGGTCATAACATTATGATTTCTTCCCTGGGGTGTGAGTTCATGTCAGTGAGATGTCTTACCGGGGTTTGGGTTCATGTCAGAATGATGTCTTACTGGGTTTTGGGTTCATGTTAGTGTGATGTCTTACTGGGTTTGGGGTCATGTCAGTGTGATGTCTTACGGGGGTTTGGGTTCATGTCAGTATGATGTTTTACTGGGGTTTGGGTTCATGTCAGTGTGATGTCTTACTGGGGTGTGGGCCAATTTCAGTGCGATATCATCCCCAGGGTTTGGGTTAAGACATTGTGATTTCTTCCCTGGGGTGTGGGTCCATGTCAGTGAGATGTCTTACTGGGGTTGGGTTCATGTCAGTATGATGTCTTACTGGGGTTTGGGTTCATGTCAGTGTGATGTCTTACTGGGGTTTGGGGTCATGACATTATGATTTCTTCCCTGGGGTGTGGGTTCATGTCAGTGAGATGTCTTACTGGGGTTTGGGTTCATGTCAGTATGATGTCTTACTGGTGTTTGGGTTCATGTTAGTGTGATGTCTTACTGGGGTTTGGGTTCATGTCAGTATGATGTTTTACTGGGGTTTGGGTTCATGTCAGTGTGATGTCTTACTGTGGTTTGGGTTCATGTCAGTGTGATGTCTTACTGGGGTTTGGGTTCATGTAAGTATTATGTCTACTGGGGTTTGGATTCATGTCAGTATGATGTCTTACTGGGGTTTGGGTTCATGTCAGTATGATGTCTTACTGGGGTGTAGGCTAATTTCAGTGTGATGTCTTCCCAAGGGTTTGGGTTCATGTCAGTATGATGTCTTACTGGTGTTGGGTTCATGACAGTGTGATGTCTTACTGGGGTTGGGTTCATGTCAGTGTGATGGTGTCTAGTGGCCAGATGCTGGTTTGGTGGTACTAGTTTTGAATCTGTATGGAGGCATGTATTCTTACATTTGACCTAGGCTGCCAGATCGAACTAGAAACCTAAGAAAGTGTACCAGGAAGTGTTGTGGGAAGTAAAGGCTATCAGTATGATACTGACCCTGGAATTAACCTGGGGTTGGGGTTGATCACAATATCCTACAAAGGACATGCACAATTTTGTTCCCTCCCTGGAGGGTCATTGTTTTATATAAAGAATTATGCCTAACACCATAAACCCAATATGGTATGTACGTGTACAAGGGACCTGGACTGACTTAGACAATGTTGTGTCTCACAGGGATTTTTTTTTAAATTTTAATTATATTTTCCGATGAAATATAACTTTAACTGCACACAATGAGGTCTCCAGCAGTGTCTCAATCTCTTCCATAGATCATGGAGTAAGAATCTCAACACAGTGCACACACTCTGTTGTACCGGCAAGGTCTCACATCTATGTATACCAGAATCTTGACATAGTGCACATACTCTGTTGTACTGGCAAGGACCCACATCTATGTATACCAGAATCTCGACACAGTGCACACACTCTGTTGTACTGGCGAGGACCCACATCTATGTACCAGAATCTCAATACAGTGCACACACTCTTTTGTACCGGCAAGGACCCACATCTATGTATACCAGAATCTCAACACTCTGTTGTAACAGCAAGGACCCACATCTATGTATACCAGAATCTCGACATAGTGCACACACTCTGTTGTACCAGCGAGGACCCACATCTATGTATACCAGAATCTCAACACTCTGTTGTAACAGCAAGGACCCACATCTATGTATACCAGAATCTCGACATAGTGCACACACTCTGTTGTACCAGCAAGGACCCACATCTATGTATACCAGAATCTCAACACTCTGTTGTAATAGCAAGGACCCACATCTATGTATACCAGAATCTTGACACAGTGCACACACTCTGTTGTACCAGCAAGGACCCACATCTATGTATACCAGAATCTCAACACAGTGCACACACTCTGTTGTACCGGTGAGGACCCACATCTATGTATACCAGAATCTCACATGCCGTAAATATTCTTTTGTGGGTAGGTTTTATAACATGCACGCAGGTCCCCAGAGTTGTTCACCTTTCTCTCAGGTTGGCAGGTGTCCCAACCCTTGCTCGAGGATCAGAAGTGACATGCCATCCTGTTCTCTACTGTGAACATCCATATCTCCCACCCCGTGAATCCAGATGGTGGGAGTCATTAAATAATATAATCATATCTTAGCAGAGATGCCTCAAATATAGTCAGTCAACAATATACTCATGTTTCTGGCAGAGGTGACTCAATTGGAGTCAGTCAACAATATACTCATGTCTCCAGCAGAGGTGACTCAATGGGAGTCAGTGAACAATATACTCATATCTCTAGTAGAATGTATACAATACAATGACACCATTGTGCTGAAGAAATAACAAATATCTTTAACAGATCATACAACAATGTTTCTGGGCAAACAGCGTGACCTACCTTACTATTATAATCATCAACTCTGGTCCACTTGATGGCAGAGTCGTCAGAGTACAAGATGCGCAGTTTGTCCAATTTGTCACCTCCAACAGTGTCCACTGTAACCAGAACTGTGTCTGGACTCACTGGAATAGCTCGAACACTTAACTCAGGAACTGAAATTAATTTACATACAATCGTAGTCTGACGGAACAAGAGGCGGTAATGACTGCAGGTTCCAACAACCGTGAATTATATACAAAAAGTAGATGTTAGAGGGTACACTAGAAAACAGGGAGAAGTAGATATTAGAGGATACACTGGACAACAAGGAAACATAGATATTATATGACGAGACAATGCCACATGATGAGACAATGCCACATGGCAAGACAATGCCACATGATGAGACAATGCCACATGGCAAGACAATGCCACATGATGAGACAATGCCACATGGCAAGACAATGCCACATGATGAGACAATGCCACATGATGAGACATTGCCACATGACAAGACAATGCCACAAGATGAGACAATGTCACATGGCAAGACAATGCCACATGGTGAGACAATGCCACATGATGAGACAATACCATATGATGAGACAATGCCACATGGCAAGACAATGCCACATGATGAGACAATGCCACATGATGAGACAATGCCACATGATGAGACAATGCCACATGATGAGACAATACCACATGATGAGACAATGCCACATGATGAGACAATGCCACATGATGAGACAATGCCACATGATGAGACAATACCACATGATGAGACAATGCCACATGGCAAGACAATGCCACATGATGAGACAATGCCACATGATGAGACAATGATACATGATGAGATAATGCCACAAGATGAGACAATGCCACATGGCAAGACAATGCCACATGATGAGACAATGCCACATGATGAGACAATGCTACATGGCAAGACAATGCCACATGGCAAGACAATGCCACATGATGAGACAATGATACATGATGAGATAATGCCAAAAGATGAGACAATGCCACATGATGAGACAATGCCACATGATGAGACAATGCTACATGGCAAGACAATGCCACATGGCAAGACAATCCCACATGATGAGACAATGATACATGATGAGATAATGCCACAAGATGAGACAATGCCACATGGCAAGACAATGCCACATGATGAGACAATGCCACATGATGAGACAATGCCACATGATGAGACAATGCCACATGATGAGACAATGCGACATGGCAAGACAATGCCACATGATGAGACAATGTCACAAGATGAGACAACGCCACATGGCAAGACAATGCCACACGATGAGACAATGCCACATGGTGAGACAATGCCACATGATGAGACAATGCCACATGGCAAGACAATGCCACATGATGAGACAATGCCACATGATGAGACAATGCCACATGATGAGAAAATGCCACATGGCAAGACAATGCCACATGGCAAGACAATGCCACATGATGAGACAATACCACATGATGAGACAATGCCACATGGCAAGACAATGCCACATGATGAGACAATGCCACCTGATGAGACAATGCCACATGGCAAGACAATCCACATGATGAGACAATGTCACATGATGAGACAATGTCACATGATGAGACAATGTCACATGATGAGACAATGCCACATGATGAGACAATGCCACATGATGAGACAATGCCACATGGCAAGACAATGCCACGTGATGAGACAATGTCACATGATGAGACAATGTCACATGATGAGACAATGCAACATAGCAAGACAATGCCACATGATGAGACAATGCCACATGATGAGACAATGTCACATGATGAGACAATGCCACATGGCAAGACAATGCCACATGATGAGACAATGCCACATGATGAGACAATACCACATGATGAGACAATGTCACATGATGAGACAATGCCACATGATGAGACAATGCCACATGGCAAGACAAGGCCACATGATGAGACAATGTCACATGATGAGACAATGCCACATGATGAGACAATGCCACATGGTGAGACAATGCCACATGATGAGACAATGCCACATGATGAGACAATGCCACATGATGAGACAATGTCACATGATGAGACAATGTCACATGATGAGACAATGCCACATGATGAGACAATGCCACATGATGAGACAATGCCACATGATGAGACAATGCCACATGGCAAGACAATGCCACATTATGAGACAATGCCACATGATGAGACAATGCTACATGATGAGACAATGCCACATGATGAGACAATGCCACATGGCAAGACAATGCCACATGATGAGATAATGCCACATGGCAAGACAATGCCACATGGCAAGACAATGCCACATGATGAGACAATGCCACATGGCAAGACAATGCCACATGATGAGACAATGCCACATGATGAGACAATGCCACATGATGAGACAATGCCACATGATGAGACAATGCCACAGGATGAGACAATGCCACATGATGAGACAAAGCCACACGACAAGACAATGCCACATGATGAGACAATGCCACATGATGAGACAATGCCACATGATGAGACAATGCCACATGATGAGACAATGCCACATGATGAGACAATGCCACATGATGAGACAATGCCACATGATGAGACAATGCCACATGGCAAGACAATGCCACATGATTAGACAATGCCACATGGCAAGACAATGCCACATGGCAAGACAATGCCACATGATGAGACAATGCCACATGGCAAGACAATGCCACATGATGAGACAATGCCACATGGCAAGACAATGCCACATGATGAGACAATGCCACATGGCAAGACAATGCCACATGATGAGACAATGCCACATGGCAAGACAATGCCACATGATGAGACAATACCACATGATGAGACAATGCCACATGATGAGACAATGCCACATGATGAGACAATGCCACATGGCAAGACAATGCCACATGATGAGACAATGCCACATGATGAGACAATGCCACATGATGAGACAATACCACATGATGAGACAATGCCACATGATGAGACAATACCACATGATGAGACAATGCCACATGATGAGATAATGCCCCATGATGAGACAATGCCACATGATGAGACAATGCCACATGATGAGACAATGCCACATGGCAAGACAATGCCACATGATGAGACAATGCCACATGGCAAGACAATGCCACATGATGAGACAATGCCACATGATGAGACAATGCCACATGATGAGACAATGCAACATGATGAGACAATGCCACATGATGAGACAATACCACATGATGAGACAATGCCACATGATGAGATAATGCCACATGATGAGACAATACCACATGATGAGACAATGCCACATGACAAGACAATGCCACATGGCAAGACAATGCCACATGATGAGACAATACCACATGATGAGACAATGCCACATGGCAAGACAATGCCACATGATGAGACAATACCACATGATGAGACAATGCCACATGACAAGACAATGCCACATGATGAGACAATGCCACATGATGAGACAATGCAACATGATGAGACAATGCCACATGACAAGACAATGCCACATGGCAAGACAATGCCACATGATGAGACAATACCACATGATGAGACAATGCCACATGATGAGACAATACCACATGATGAGACAATACCACATGACAAGACAATGCCACATGATGAGACGATACCACATGATGAGACAATACCACATGATGAGACAATGCCACATGACAAGACAATGCCACATGACAAGACAATGCCACATGGCAAGACAATGCCACATGATGAGACAATACCACATGATGAGACAATGCCACATGGCAAGACAATGCCACATGATGAGACAATACCAAATGGCAAGACAATGCCACATGATGAGACAATGCCACATGATGAGACAATACCAAATGGCAAGACAATGCCACATGATGAGACAATACCACATGATGAGACAATACCAAATGGCAAGACAATGCCACATGATGAGACAATGCCACATGATGAGACAATACCAAATGGCAAGACAATGCCACATGATGAGACAATACCACATGATGAGACAATACCAAATGGCAAGACAATGCCACATGATGAGACAATACCACATGATGAGACAATACCAAATGGCAAGACAATGCCACATGATGAGACAATACCACATGATGAGACAATACCAAATGGCAAGACAATGCCACATGATGAGACAATACAACATGATGAGACAATACCAAATGGCAAGACAATGCCACATGATGAGACAATGCCACATGATGAGACAATACCAAATGGCAAGACAATGCCACATGATGAGACAATACCAAATGGCAAGACAATGCCACATGATGAGACAATGCCACATGATGAGACAATACCAAATGGCAAGACAATGCCACATGATGAGGCAATACCACATGATGAGACAATACCACATGATGAGACAATGCCACATGATAAGACAATGCCACATGATGAGACAATGCCACATGATGTGACAATGCCACATGATGAGACAATGCCACATGATGAGACAATACCACATGATGAGACAATGCCACATGATGAGACAATGCCACATGATGAGACATGCCACATGATGAGACAATGCCACATGATGAGACAATGCCACATGATGAGACAATGTCACATGATGAGACAATGCCACATGATGAGACAATGCCACATGATGAGACAATGCCACGTGGCAAGACAATGCCACATGATGAGACAATGCCACATGGCAAGACAATGCCACATGACAAGACAATGCCACATGATGAGACAATGCCACATGATGAGACAATGCCACATGGCAAGACAATGCCACATGATGAGACAATGCCACATGGCAAGACAATGCCACATGATGAGACAATGCCACATGGCAAGACAATGCCACATGATGAGACAATGCCACATGGCAAGACAATGCCACATGATGAGACAATACCACATGATGAGACAATGCCACATGATGAGACAATGCCACATGATGAGATAATGCCACATGGCAAGACAATGCCACATGATGAGACAATGCCACATGATGAGACAATGCCACATGATGAGACAATACCACAGGATGAGACATTGCCACATGATGAGACAGTACCACATGATGAGACAATGCCACATGATGAGACAATACCACATGGCAAGACAATGCCACATGATGAGACAATGCCACATGGCAAGACAATGCCACATGATGAGACAATGCCACATGGCAAGACAATGCCACATGATGAGACAATACCACATGATGAGACAATGCCACATGATGAGACAATGCCACATGATGAGACAATGCCACATGGCAAGACAATGCCACATGGCAAGACAATGCCACATGATGAGACAATGCCACATGGCAAGACAATGCCACATGACAAGACAATGCCACATGATGAGACAATTGCACATGATGAGACAATGCCACATGGCAAGACAATGCCACATGATGAGACAATGCCACATGGCAAGACAATGCCACATGATGAGACAATGCCACATGGCAAGACAATGCCACATGATGAGACAATGCCACATGGCAAGACAATGCCACATGATGAGACAATGCCACATGGCAAGACAATGCCACATGATGAGACAATACCACATGATGAGACAATGCCACATGATGAGACAATGCCACATGATGAGACAATGCCACATGGCAAGACAATGCCACATGATGAGACAATGCCACATGATGAGACAATGCCACATGATGAGACAATACCACAGGATGAGACAATGCCACATGATGAGACAATACCACATGATGAGACAATGCCACATGATGAGACAATACCACATGGCAAGACAATGCCACATGATGAGACAATGCCACATGGCAAGACAATGCCACATGATGAGACAATGCCACATGGCAAGACAATGCCACATGATGAGACAACACCACATGATGAGACAATGCCACATGATGAGACAATGCCACATGATGAGACAATGCCACATGGCAAGACAATGCCACATGGCAAGACAATGCCACATGATGAGACAATGCAACATGTCAAGACAATGCCACATGACAAGACAATGCCACATGGCAAGACAATGGCACATGACGAGACAATGCCACATGGCAAGACAATGCCACATGATGAGACAATGCCACATGATGAGACAATGCCACATGATGAGACAATGCCACATGGCAAGACAATGCCACATGATGAGACAATACCACATGATGAGACAATGCCACATGGCAAGACAATGCCACATGATGAGACAATGCCACATGATGAGACAATGCCATATGATGAGACAATGCCACATGATGAGACAATACCACAGTATGAGACAATGCCACATGATGAGACAATACCACATGATGAGACAATGCCACATGATGAGACAATACCACATGGCAAGACAATGCCACATGATGAGACAATGCCACATGGCAAGACAATGCCACATGATAAGACAATGCCACATGGCAAGACAATGCCACATGATGAGACAATACCACATGATGAGACAATGCCACATGATGAGACAATGCCACATGATGAGACAATGCCACATGGCAAGACAATGCCACATGGCAAGACAATGCCACATGATGAGACAATGCAACATGTCAAGACAATGCCACATGACAAGACAATGCCACATGGCAAGACAATGGCACATGATGAGACAATGCCACATGGCAAGACAGTGCCACATGATGAGACAATACCACATGATGAGACAATGCCACATGATGAGACAATACCACATGGCAAGACAATGCCACATGATGAGACAACACCACATGATGAGACAATGCCACATGATGAGACAATGCCACATGATGAGACAATGCCACATGGCAAGACAATGCCACATGGCAAGACAATGCCACATGATGAGACAATGCAACATGTCAAGACAATGCCACATGACAAGACAATGCCACATGGCAAGACAATGGCACATGACGAGACAATGCCACATGGCAAGACAATGCCACATGATGAGACAATGCCACATGGCAAGACAATGCCACATGATGAGACAATACCACATTATGAGACAATGCCACATGATGAGACAATGCCACATGATGAGACAATGCCACATGGCAAGACAATGCCACATGATGAGACAATGCCACATGATGAGACAATGCCATATGATGAGACAATGCCACATGATGAGACAATACCACAGTATGAGACAATGCCACATGATGAGACAATACCACATGATGAGACAATGCCACATGATGAGACAATACCACATGGCAAGACAATGCCACATGATGAGACAATGCCACATGGCAAGACAATGCCACATGATAAGACAATGCCACATGGCAAGACAATGCCACATGATGAGACAATACCACATGATGAGACAATGCCACATGATGAGACAATGCCACATGATGAGACAATGCCACATGGCAAGACAATGCCACATGGCAAGACAATGCCACATGATGAGACAATGCAACATGTCAAGACAATGCCACATGACAAGACAATGCCACATGGCAAGACAATGGCACATGATGAGACAATGCCACATGGCAAGACAGTGCCACATGATGAGACAATACCACATGATGAGACAATGCCACATGATGAGACAATACCACATGGCAAGACAATGCCACATGATGAGACAATGCCACATGGCAAGACAATGTCACATGATGAGACAATGCCACATGGCAAGACAATGCCACATGATGAGACAATACCACATGATGAGACAATGCCACATGATGAGACAATGCCACATGATGAGACAATGCCACATGGCAAGACAATGCCACATGGCAAGACAATGCCACATGATGAGACAATGCAACATGTCAAGACAATGCCACATGACAAGACAATGCCACATGGCAAGACAATGGCACATGATGAGACAATGCCACATGGCAAGACAATGCCACATGATGAGATAATGCCACATGATGAGACAATGCCACACCACCATGCAGATCAAACTTACGGAATCCATTGTGTATCACCAGCACCTCCGGACTCTTCTGCCCAGGAATCTTCTGGGACCCGCCAGTGAAAGGAACCACGTGGACATTGTACTTGTTTTTAATCTTCAGACCTTTCAGGACAGCACTCCACCCCAGGCTGGCATCCGGCTGGGTCACAGTCACTTCTCCAGATGGCGGATCTTTTTTTCCAACTATCTGGAGACGCAGCACAGGGGAAACACGACAATACACACACCAGCACCACATGCACACCAACAAAATGTTGACATTTAAAATAATGCATTCCTTTAGTGAATTTACATACACAAGTCACAAACAATAGGTTGCATGATCTTTTGCCTGGCATATTTTTTACACTTCATCAGGTCCATACTGCGGAAGTGTATATCATATGAAGTGAATATATGAATCATATTTTGGTTGACATACAGAACACACAGAGTCATCGATACTGTTCTAATGTGGAACATTTTTTATGCTCAAGGTAATTGCAGAGTCAATAAGAAGTGTTTCTGTCTGCATAACTCTGGTTTTAGATACCTAATTGTTGTGACCTTGGGTATTTTAGTAATCATTTATTGTTCGTTGAATACAGTATATGAAATGGCTCGTCTTTGTTAACTTTACAGCTGCAGTTAGCAGGTGTTTAACATTTTTAAAAGCATATATCTGAGGTCAATTACCCATCATGTCACATTATACGGTCTATGGACAGATATAAGATCTATTAAACATGTCACACTGTACAGTTTATGGACTGATATAAGATCTGTTGAACATGTCACATTGTACAGTCTGTAGATTGATATAAGATCTGCAGAACATGTCACATTGTACAGTCTATAGACAGATATAACATCTGTATAACATGTAACATTGTACAGTCTATAGACAGATATAAGGTTGTTGAACATGTCACATTGTACAGTCTATAGACAGATATAAGATCTGTATAACATGTCACATTGTACTGTCTATAGAAAGATATAAGATCTGTATAGCATGTCACATTGTACTGTCTATAGACAGATATAAGGTTGTTGAACATGTCACATTGTACAGTCTATAGACAGATATAAGATCTGTATAACATGTCACATTGTACTGTCTATAGAAAGATATAAGATCTGTATAACATGTCACATTGTACAGTCTATAGACAGATATAAGGTTGTTGAACATGTCACATTGTACAGTCTATAGACAGATATAAGATTGTTGAACATGTCACATTGTACAGTCTATAGACAGATATAAGGTTGTTGAACATGTCACATTGTACAGTCTATAGACAGATATAAGGTTGTTGAACATGTCACATTGTACAGTCTATAGACAGATATAAGATCTGTATAACATGTCACATTGTACTTTCTATAGAAAGATATAAGATCTGTATAACATGTCACATTGTACTGTCTATAGAAAGATATAAGATCTGTATAACATGTCACATTGTACTGTCTATAGAAAGATATAAGATCTGTATAACATGTCACATTGTACTGTCTATAGACAGATATAAGATCTGTATAACATGTCACATTGTACTGTCTATATAAAGATATAAGATCTGTATAACATGTCACATTGTACTGTCTATAGACAGATATAAGATCTGTATAACATGTCACATTGTACTGTCTATAGACAGATATAAGGTTGTTGAACATGTCATATTGTACAGTCTATAGACAGATATAAGATCTGTATAACATGTCACATTGTACTGTCTATAGAAAGATATAAGATCTGTATAACATGTCACATTGTACAGTCTATAGACAGATATAAGATCTGTTAAACATGTCACACTGTACAGTCTATAGACAGATATAAGATCTGTTGAACATGTCACATTGTACTGTCTATAGACAGATATAAGATCTGTATAACATGTCACATTGTACTGTCTATAGAAAGATATAAGATCTGTATAACATGTCACATTGTACTGTCTATAGACAGATATAAGATCTGTATAACATGTCACATTGTACTGTCTATAGACAGATATAAGATCTGTTGAACATGTCACATTGTACAGTCTATAGACAGATATAACATCTGTATAACATGTCACATTGTACTGTCTATAGACAGATATAAGATCTGTATAACATGTCACATTGTACTGTCTATAGACAGATATAAGATCTGTTGAACATGTCACATTGTACTGTCTATAGACAGATATAAGATCTGTATAACATGTCATATTGTACAGTTTATAGACAGATATAAGATCTGTATAACATGTCATATTGTACAGTTTATAGACAGATATAACATCTGTATAACATGTCACATTGTACTGTCTATAGAAAGATATAAGATCTGTATAACATGTCACATTGTACTGTCTATAGACAGATATAAGGTTGTTGAACATGTCATATTGTACAGTCTATAGACAGATATAAGATCTGTATAACATGTCATATTGTACAGTCTATAGACAGATATAAGATCTGTATAACATGTCACATTGTACTGTCTATAGAAAGATATAAGATCTGTATAACATGTCACATTGTACTGTCTATAGACAGATATAAGATCTGTATAACATGTCACATTGTACTGTCTATAGACAGATATAACATCTGTATAACATGTCACATTGTACTGTCTATAGAAAGATATAAGATCTGTATAACATGTCACATTGTACTGTCTATAGACAGATATAAGGTTGTTGAACATGTCATATTGTACAGTCTATAGACAGATATAAGATCTGTATAACATGTCATATTGTACAGTCTATAGACAGATATAAGATCTGTATAACATGTCACATTGTACTGTCTATAGAAAGATATAAGATCTGTATAACATGTCACATTGTACTGTCTATAGACAGATATAAGGTTGTTGAACATGTCATATTGTACAGTCTATTGACAGATATAAGATCTGTATAACATGTCACATTGTACTGTCTATAGAAAGATATAAGATCTGTATAACATGTCACATTGTACTGTCTATAGACAGATATAAGGTTGTTGAACATGTCATATTGTACAGTCTATAGACAGATATAAGATCTGTATAACATGTCATATTGTACAGTCTATAGACAGATATAAGATCTGTATAACATGTCACATTGTACAGTCTATAGACAGATATAAGATCTGTATAACATGTCACATTGTACAGTTTATAGACAGATATAAGATCTGTTGAACATGTCACATTGTACACTCTATAGACAGATATAAGATCTGTATAACATGTCACATTGTACAGTTTATAGACAGATATAAGATCTGTTGAACATGTCACATTGTACAGTCTATAGACAGATATAAGATCTGTTGAACATGTCACATTGTACTGTCTATAGACAGATATAAGATCTGTATAACATGTCACATTGTACAGTCTATAGACAGATACAAGATCTGTTGAACATGTCATATTGTACAGTCTATAGACAGATATAAGATCTGTATAACATGTCATATTGTACAGTCTATAGACAGATATAAGATCTGTTGAACATGTCATATTGTACAGTCTATAGACAGATATAAGATCTGTATAACATGTCACATTGTACAGTCTATAGACAGATATAAGATCTGTATAACATGTCACATTGTACAATTTATAGACAGATATAAGATCTGTTGAACATGTCACATTGTACAGTCTATAGACAGATATAAGATCTGTTGAACATGTCACATTGTACTGTCTATAGACAGATATAAGATCTGTATAACATGTCACATTGTACTGTCTATAGAAAGATATAAGATCTGTATAACATGTCACATTGTACTGTCTATAGACAGATATAAGATCTGTAGAACATGTCACATTGTACAGTCTATAGACAGATATAAAATCTGTTTAATATGTCACATTGTACTGTCTGTAGATTGATATCAAGTCTTGTAAACATATCAGTCTCTAGATTAATATGAAGTCTTGTTTGTTGTTTCCTTTTGTTGTGCTCTTTCTTCTTGTTCATTGCTACAGATTTTAGTGTTTGCCTGTATCTGTGTCCATTCTCACTTTTGCCAAACTCCCTAGCCTTATTTTGTATTTTTATTCTCACTCTTGATGTGTTGTTTGTCCATCAAGAATGATTATGACCATACATTTCATCCAGTGGGGTTGAAGGTATGGAGCCATGAATTCTAAGATGGCTGGTAAGGCCTATTTTGGCTCGAAATATTTTTTGACAATGTGGGCAAAGAATGCTTGATGTTCCAGGAGGAGGATCTCCTGCAGTGGTTTTTCTGAACATGTCACATTGTACAGTCTATGGACAGATATGTCACACTGTAAAGTCTTTCTTCACAGCTCTTGTAGGCCTGTTTGCTTTGCAAGTGACTGCACCCTTGCGTAATGATGTACACCATAAATTTTGGTCTTTGGCAGCAGTCTCCCAAGTGTCATGATGAATTCCAAAAGCTTTTAGTGAGATCTTGAGAATGCCTTTAAAGCGTTTCCTCTGGCCACCGTGGAAGCATTTACCACAATGCAGCTCACCATAAAAATTTGTTTATGGAGCCTGGGATCTGGTATGTGAGTCAGGTGACTGGCCCAGTGAATCTGATTCTTCATTAGTAGAGTGTGGATGCTGGGCATGGACGCTCTTTCTAGGATTTCAGTGTCTGGGATCTTGTCTTGCCATTTAAACTCTTGATATACAATATTATTAATAATCAATCTGTTGAACATATCAGGCATTTATCGTCTGATATAGAACATTAGCTCGCATGAATTTCCATGTGATAAGTTCCAATCACTGACACCCACCTTGTAATATACAATGTACCCATCCACGCCTCTGGACCCACCTTGTAATACACAGTGTACCCATCCACGCTTCTGGACCCACCTTGTAATATACAGTGTACCCATCCACGCCTCTGGACCCACCTTGTAATATACAGTGTACCCATCCACGCCTCTGGACCCACCTTGTAATACACAGTGTACCCATCCACGCTTCTTGACCCACCTTGTAATATACAGTGTACCCATCCACGCCTCTGGACCCACCTTATAATATACAGTGTACCCATCCACGCCTCTGGACCCCTCTTGTCTAGGGGGTGACCATGTGACTAGTATAGTCGAGTTGTACCATGGCTCCGCCTTCACCTTCCACGGGACTGGTTCTGGGTGTAGAAATTTCATATTGTTATCATGAAACATATAGTACCACAATAAATATTACATTGCTGTCATGAAAGATTTAGTATCACAATAAATATTACATTGTTATCATGAAAGTTTTAGTATCACAATAAATAATCACTTTGTTATCATGAACTTCTTCTTCTTCTTCTGCGTTCATCCGGCATTTTTTTTCCGGACGTGATTGCGTTGTGCCTGTTTACAGCAGAGCTGCGTTCTTGCGCCGTTCGGCCGACACATCCGACTTCTGTGGGGCTATCATGAATGATTTGGTATCACAATAAATATCATATTATCATAACAGATTTAGTATCACATTCAAAATCACATTGTTATAATAAAAAATTTAGTATCACAATAAATATCACATTGTTATCATAAATGGTTTAGTATCACATTCAGAATCACATTGTTACTATGGAAGATTTAGTACCATAATAAATATCAAATTATCATTATGAACAATTTAGAATCACAATAAATACCACATTGTTATCATGAAACATTTAGTATCACAAAAATATCACATTATTGTTACGAAAGATTTAGTATCACAATAAATATCACATTATTATTATGAAATATTTAGTATCAAAATAAATATCTCGTTATTATCATGAATGATTTAGTATCACGTTCAGAATCACATTGTTATCATGAAAGATTTAGTATCACAGTTTGTTTATTCTTTCCTTCACACTCCCTTTCTTGCTTAGATCTAGCTCGGGGTGTGGAGAACAATCAAAACTTGAGGTCTCTAATACAGGGAGGCCTGCCAAAAGCATTGCACAAAGCTCGAACTTTTCAGCTCCAGTGACGACTCCCCAGGAGTCTCCGTGAAAATTGCACTTATGAACTGCATGGAATCGAACCCATGACCTTCAGAACATGAGACAGGCGGTGTAACCACTTTGCTGCTGAGACTTTGCAGGTTAATTTACATTGGAGGCACATGTCTGTTTAGTTAGTTAGTTAGTTGGTTGATTGGTTGGTTGGTTGGTTGGTTGGTTGGTTGGTTGGTTGGTTGGTTGGTTGGTTGGTCGGTTAGTCAACAGATCATCCTCATTACACATCGAACCATTCAGTCCATAAGTGCTGGGATCCCCTCCTCAGTAAATCCTGCCGCGTGGAGAGGCTAACGACACCAGTTCTGTGTTGGTTTATTAATCTACTTTGGCTTCCTGCGGAGTGTTCTTTTTTGGTTACACCTCTTTTAACTTGCTGTTCTCACAGTCTGACCATGGTTGTAGATTCACGGTCATAACTTGGTTCTTGGAAACGTCTTACTTCTTGTAGAGAATTATAATCTTTGTATTAAAATATAATCTATCTGGTTTTTGGTAGCACTGTCCAGGGAGTCTTCTTGGGTGTTGTTTAAAAAGTGTGTTGGCTATCATTAACCCATTTTCTGTGCAAAACTCTATTAATTTGTCACCTGCTTTCTGTTTCCAAATCCAAATTTTCCTAAAACGTGTCTCTCTTTTTCAGCTCTTCCTGTACCTACTTTTGTATGAAAATCTCCCATTATTATTGCTATATCATTATGACCAATCTTATTTAATGTGTCTTGCAGTGTGCTGTGAAAATCTTCAATTTTATCCTCCTCTGCTGTTGACGTAGGTGCATATCTCTGTATGAGAGTTGTGTTTTTGGATGGCCTCTAAGTCTGATAGTGAGAATTCTATCATTAACCGGGTTATATCCGATTAAAGCTTTTGCTGTTGTTTTATCCAAACAAAATGCCACTCCGCTCTGGCCTCTGACGTCTCTACTAGAATATATGAAAAAATTTCCATTTTCGTTTTTAAAATGTCCTTTGCCTCTCCAGCGATGTTCACTAATTCCTAAAATTTTAATATTTAACCTCTCAGTCTCATCACATACTACCTTAACTTTCCTTCATACAGATTTCTTACATTCCACATCCCTAGTCTCACTCTACTTCTTAGTCTGACACATAAGATTTCCTTGGTAACACCGACGGGATTATCTCCGTTCATTACGATTATTAGTACTGGCCTTTGCATTGTAGTCTTTCCCAGTGTTATCTAATCTGCCTGGCCTGGGGGTCCCACCACCAGATCTCTTTTTTATTAGGTTTTCTATCATAGTTGTTAAGTTTCTTGGCAAGTTTTGCAAAAAGTAGTTTGCCGTTGCTTTCCCTCTGGGCAGTGACGTTACTAGTTAGTGACCATAGCCAATGTTACTACTGATTAGATCATCTGCCTATCGCCGCTGAGTGCAAATCATAACCAACAACAATCTGTCAGCTGCTCTCACACTCCATCCACCAACTGCTCCCATGGCTTCACGTAACCCTGAAGGGGCACTAAAGGGTACTCCACCCTACCCAAGGGTGTCACGGAAGAAAGGAGACATTTTACATATCTATTTTGATAGGGTAAATCCCTACCCCACTAACCGCAGCCTTCACTACTATGTCAATATTCTGAAATTTAATGTATTATACTAATTCTGTCTTTTTCCCACTTCATAGATTTTCTATGTTTGAATCTCACTCATTTCTTTGTCTTCCAGTCTTTTGCTGTTTCCATTATATTGTCATTTAGCATCAGTTTTTGTATAACATCTCTTTGTTGCTTATTTTTAACCACAGGGGCACGGGGCCTTCTATACTTGCTTGTGGCCTGGGATCAGTCCCCAATTGCGGGATGTTTTTTGCTTCCCGAGCAGTACAGCTCTGTGCTTGGACACAGCTTTGTCAAACTGATGCTGGATAATTTTCAGAATTTTATAGAAATTGTATGGCAGAACAGGAGATGAGCAAGGAAACTGTTACCCTCACTTCAATATGTCGAAAACTAAAGCTATATGACAAGATCTAACACTTCATGCTCATGTGACATGATATTGCCTGCATTTTTACCACTTATTTGTTTGGCGATAAGGAAAACCAACATTTAGGCACAGTTGTCACCAAGCAAACCAGCACATATGTAGTGGCCACTGTGTACATTAGAGGTGCAGTCTATGTTGGATCATAACTCAGTTTTAAAGTTATGCTAAGTCTGAACCTAGTTTTGACCAATTTTTTTTTTACAAAACAAAAACCTTGCGAAGCTAGATCATGTAGTAGTGAATCAGAAGTCTAGTTTTCTCAGATAAGGATAAGCAATTTCAAACCATGTGTGCATGTTGTGTGTGTTGTGCAAAGGCGCATATCAAAGATCTCTAGGGAGTTGGACATTGCAAAGATGATGCTGTCCTTGGCCACAGAAAACTCACACAGAATATTTACAACTTCCAAATCTCTTACATTGATGTGGAAAGACAAGGGAAACCACCACATTAATATCCATAGAATACATGCATGGGCAGGGCAATCAGACAAGCTTGTGAAATTAAATGTTCAGAGAACAAGTCTTCAGAAAGAATAACTTACCATTCATCATCATATGTCATGTCAATTAGTCTGTATGGTCATGGTTTGCCTTCTCACAAGGGGAGTCTCAGATCAGACGTGTTTTTGTGTTGTGAGTATCCCATGGGGCCTGGCCTTCCAGATACGTGTCTCCAGAATCTTGGCTCAGGCGTGTTTTTATGTTATGAGTATCCCATGTGGCCAGGCCATACAGATATTTATCTCATTATCTTCCCATTAATCTTGTCCCATCAGTTCTGCCAGTTTTCAATCAGTTGTCAAGCCTATTTCTCTTAGAACATGCCCCAAACAAATCTGTATTGTCTTTCTCTAACACAGTGTTTCCCAACCTTTTTTGTACCATGCCCCACTGAAGCCTTTCTAAAATTCATATTGCCCCCCTCCCCCGCCCCATGCCCCCCCCCCCTCAACATATACATTATTTTTAATATTCAAAAATTGAAATGTTCACTAAAGAAACTTGAATGATAGGTTTTAGGAAGAAATCACTAGGTAATTATTGAGCAAACACAGTAAGTAAATTTTCAAAACATATAATGGAGAACTGAAATTCAAGTACAAAATAATTTTAATGAAAGATTTTTCTATATTATTTTAATTATTAGTAATTATTTATTATTTAAATTTAGTGAGATCCTTGCGCTAGATGCTTGCTGCAAAGAGATCTTATGTCAGGTTCCAATTTAGTTAACTTCAGTCTCAAGTCTCCCCCGTTTTGTTATATTCAGCCGATTTCTTCCATTTTCGAATTGCCCCCCTTAACAGTCAAATTGCCCCCCTGTGGGGCGTGGGCCCCATGTTGGGAAACACTGCTCTAACACATTTACATTTTTGATTTGTTTCTTGAAAGATTACCTCTTGTATATTTCTGTTTGTCCATGAATTCTTCCCATTTTCTGTAGAACCACATTCCACTGCTATTAGATGTGTCTTAGCTTGTCTGCTTAATGTCCATGTTTCACTTGCAAACAATAGCATAGATTTTACTACACATTATACAAATCCTTTTTTCTCACTGTAATTAACAGATTTCATTAACAAGTGTTGTTTCCACCTTGCAAATTGCAAACTTCGCAATCATAATTTTTTTAAAAGAAAACGTATTTTGGCCCTGTAAATTTAATAACCAAGGCATAATAATTTGGTGGGGGTTGTTTTTTTTTTTTTTGGGGGGGGGGGGGGGGGGGTGTAGAATGAGTGCCTAACAAGTTTGAGTCTGAAATCTTGGTGTATAGAGGAGCATCCGACATAGCTGAAATTTAAAAAACTTTACCTACAGACGACTATCTGAGATAGTTAAAGTCTAAAAATTGTATATACAGACAATCTGATATAGATAAAGTCTAAAAACTATATGTACAGACTATCTGATATAGATAAAGTCTAAAACAAGTTTAAACGTTGTATGTATAGAGGACTGATATAGATATAGTCTGAAAACTGTCTGCACAGACGACTACGTGGCACAGCTAAGATCCCTACAACTTTCTGCGTAGAGAAGTGTCTGGTGTTGAGGAAGTTTTGAGGAATCTTTGTGTACAGATGACTTTCTAAAATGCTTCTGACATGTAAAAGGTTTGCCTTGTCATCACTTATCAGGTTTGTTTTCTGAAGAAACACTTACCGAACTTTGGTGTCTTTATTTTGACCTTTGGTGACCTTGGCCCCTCTGCTACTTCTCCAACCTCTTCAACTCCATTTATATACAGTGGTGCCACCTAGCGGAAGTGTTTGAGAACATAGATTATTAATATAATTTCTCACATTATTCAACAGTCATTATGTTGATACAATTGTCAATGTCACACAGTAATACTTAGAATTGTAGAATAAGCTACCAGAATTTGTGTATTAAATTCAAACTAGCAGCTCAAACTAGAAAGTAAAATTGCCCAGTAAACCAGCCTAACATTGAGGTTGATTGCCATATGCTGCAACGGATACCCACCATGTTGTGCTGTGGCTGGAGGGGTAGTGAGATGCAGTTTCATAATTCCTTGCCATAGCGAGTCAAGAGCTCAAAATCAACTCTGGCAAATTGGAAGCAGCCTGCACTGCATTGATATAAATTATATGAGGCGTCGGACGTTCAGAAAGCAATGGCAACCTACTGAACTAACAGTGTAACAAACAGTACAGTGACAGTAAATCACAACCAGCCATTAAATGCTGGTGTTGATGTTCTGTAAATTACATGCAGCTCATTTATTACACTTACATTCACTTACATTACACTTGCATTACATTTACATTACACTTGCATTACACTTACATTACACTTACATTACACTTACATTACACTTGCATTACATTTGCATTACATTTACATTACACTTATATTACACTTACATAATTACATTACACTTGCATTACACTTACATTACACTTACATTACACTTGCATTACACTTATATTCATTTACATTACACTTGCATTACACTTACATTACACTTGCATTACACTTGCATTACACTTACATAATTACATTACACTTGCATTACACTTATGTTACACTTACAAGCATTTACATTACACTTACATTACACTTGCATTACACTTGCATTACACTTACATCACACTTGCATCACACTTACATTACACTTGCATTACACTTGCATTACACTTGCATTACACTTACATTACACTTACAAGCATTTACATTATACTTACATTATACTTACAAGCATTTACATTACACTTACATTACACTTACAAGCATTTACATTACACTTACAAGCATTTACATTACACTTACATTACACTTACAAGCATTTACATGAGACTTTTGTCAAAGAAAGGACCATACCTGGATCTCGTATGTTGATCCAGGAATAAAATCTGATAATGTGTATTCCTCCTGGCCATCAGGATTGATGTCATTAACCTTGATCTTGACCTCTTTTCCTGCCTGACCGACCTCTGTGGCATAGATGTGGTAGCCTCTAACCAGGTCCTTGTTGTCTGCTGGTGCTTTCCACTTGACCTTGATTTCATCAGGAACACCAGCACTAGCTTCCACGTTTTGCACCGGCGCTGGCTCTGGAAGTGACAACAATAATCTCTAAATAATCACCAATCTCTTCACCTATTTACCTTCTCATTATCCCTAGCCACTCTATGCACTCACCTTATTACAATTCCTAGCCACTCTATGCACTCACCTTATTGTCATTCTCAGCCACTCTATCCACTCACCTTATTACTATTCCCAGCCACTCTATGCACTTATCTTTTTATTCCCAGCCACTCAATAAATTGATCTCATCATCATAAGCAACCACTCTACCTACTGGTTTTATCACAATTCCCAACATCTCTAACTATTCATCTCTATAAATATTCTAACCACTGCTGTATCTTCCCTCTAACCACTGCTGTATCTACACTCTAACCCCTGCTATATCTTCACTCTAACCACTACTGTATCTACACTCTAACCACTGCTGTATCTACACTCTAACCACTGCTGTATCTACACTCTAACCCCTGCTATATCTTCACTGTAACCACTGCTGTATCTACACTCTAACCACTTCTGTATCTACACTCTAGCCACTGGTGTATCTACACTCTAACCACTTCTGTATCTACACTCTAACCACTGCTGTATCTACACTGTAACCACTGCTGTATCTACATTGTAACCACTGCAGTATCTACACTGTAACCACTGCTGTATCTCTACTGTAACCACTGCTGTATCTGCAATATACCACTGCTATATCTACACCCTAATGACTGCTGTACCTACACTGTAACCACTTATATATCTACACTGTAACCACTGCTATATCTACACTATAACCACTGCTATATCTACACTATAACCACTGATATATCTACACTGTAGCCAATTCTGTATCTACACACTAACCACTGCTGTATCTACACTCTAACCACTGCTGTATCGTCACTATAACCACTGTTTAATTTTCACTTAAACCACTGCTTAAACTTCACTCTAACCACTGCTTAATCTACACTCTAACCACTGCTGTATCTACATTCTAACCACTGCTTAATCTTCACTCTAACCACTGCTGTATCTATACAGTAACCACTGCTATGTCTACATTCTAACCACTGCTGTATCTGCACTTTAACCATTGCTGTATCTACACACTAACCACTGCTGTATCTACACTCTAACCACTGCAGTATCATCACTATAACCACTGCTGTGTCCAAACTCTAACCACTTTTGTATCCAACTTTAACCATAGCTATATCTACAATATACCACTGCTGTGTCTACACTCTAACCACTGCAGTATTGTCACTATAACCACTGCTGTGTCTACACTCTAACCACTATGTAATCTTCACTCTAACCACTGTTTAATTTTCACTTAAACCACTGCTTAAACTTCACTCTAACCACTGCTTAATCTACACTCTAACCACTGCTTAATCTACATTCTAACCACTGCTTAATCTCCACTCTAACCACTGCTGTATCTATACAGTAACCACTGCTATGTCTACATTATAACCACTGCTGTATCTGCACTTTAACCATTGCTGTATCTACACACTAATCACTGCTGTATCTACACTCTAACTAATGCTGTATCTACACTCTAACCACTGCAGTATCATCACTATAACCACTGCTGTGTCCAAACTCTAACCACTGTTGTATCCAAATTTAACCACAGCTATATCTACAATATGCCACTGCTGTGTCTACACTCTAACCACTGCAGTATTGTCACTATAACCACTGCTGTGTCTACACTCTAACCACTGCAGTATTGTCACTATAACCACTGCTGTGTCTACACTCTAACCACTGCTGTATCTACACTCTAACCACTGCTATATCTACACTCTAACCACTGCTGTGTCTACACTCTAACCACTACTATATCTACACTCTAACCACTTCTGTATCTACACTCTAACCACTGCAGTATTGTCACTATAACCACTACTGTATCTACACTCTAACCACTGCTGTATCTACACTCTAACCACTTCTGTAACTACACTCTAACCAATGCTGTATCTACACTCTAACCACTTCTGTATCTACACGCTAACCGCTACTGTATCTACACTCTAACCACTTTTGTATCTACACTCTAGCCACTGCTGTATCTACACTCTAACCACTTCTGTATCTACACTCTAACAAATGCTGTATCTACACTCTAACCACTTCTGTATCTACACTCTAACCACTGCTGTATCTACACTCTAACCAATGCTGTATCTACACTCTAACAACTTCTGTATCTACACTCTAACAACTTCTGTATCTACACTGTAACCAATGCTGTATCTACACTCTAACAACTTCTGTAACAACACTCTAACCACTGCTGTATCTACACTCTAACCACTACTGTATCTACACTCTAACAACTTCTGTAACTACACTCTAACCACTTCTGTAACTACACTCTAACCACTACTGTATCTACACTGTAACAACTTCTGTAACTACACTCTAACAACTTCTGTAACTACACTCTAACCACTGATGTATCTACACTCTAACCACTACTGTATCTACACTCTAACAACTTATGTAACTACACTCTAACCACTTCTGTATCTACACTCTAACCACTACTGTATCTACACTCTAACAACTTCTGTAACTACACTCTAACAACTTCTGTATCTACACTCTAACCACTTCTGTATATACACTCTAACCACTACTGTATCTACACTCTAACAACTTCTGTAACTACACTCTAACCAATGCTGTATCTACACTCTAACCAATGCTGTATCTACACTCTAACAACTTCTGTATCTACACTCTAACCACGGTTGTATCTACATTCTAACCAATGCTGTGTCTACACTCTAACCACTACTATATCTACACTCTAACCACTTCTGTATCTACACTCTAACCACTGCAGTATTGTCACTATAACCACTACTGTATCTACACTCTAACCACTTCTGTATCTACACTCTAACCAATGCTGTATCTACACTCTAACCACTTCTGTATCTACACTCTAACCACTGCTGTATCTACACTCTAACCAATGCTGTATCTACACTCTAACAACTTCTGTATCTACACTCTAACAACTTCTGTATCTACACTGTAACCAATGCTGTATCTACACTCTAACAACTTCTGTAACTACACTCTAACCACTGCTGTATCTACACTCTAACCACTACTGTATCTACACTCTAACAACTTCTGTAACTACACTCTAACCACTTCTGTATCTACACTCTAACCACTACTGTATCTACACTGTAACAACTTCTGTAACTACACTCTAACAACTTCTGTAACTACACTCTAACCACTGATGTATCTACACTCTAACCACTACTGTATCTACACTCTAACAACTTATGTAACTACACTCTAACCACTTCTGTATCTACACTCTAACCACTACTGTATCTACACTCTAACAACTTCTGTAACTACACTCTAACAACTTCTGTATCTACACTCTAACCACTTCTGTATCTACACTCTAACCACTACTGTATCTACACTCTAACAACTTCTGTAACTACACTCTAACAACTTCTGTATCTACACGCTAACCACTGCTGTATCTACACTCTAACCACTGCTATATCTACACTCTAACCACTGCTGTGTCTACACTCTAACCGCTACTGTATCTACACTCTAACCACTTTTGTATCTACACTCTAGCCACTGCTGTATCTACACTCTAACCACTTCTGTATCTACACTCTAACCAATGCTGTATCTACACTCTAACCACTTCTGTATCTACACTCTAACCACTGCTGTATCTACACTCTAACCAATGCTGTATCTACACTCTAACAACTTCTGTATCTACACTCTAACAACTTCTGTATCTACACTGTAACCAATGCTGTATCTACACTCTAACAACTTCTGTAACTACACTCTAACCACTGCTGTATCTACACTCTAACCACTACTGTATCTACACTCTAACAACTTCTGTAACTACACTCTAACCACTTCTGTATCTACACTCTAACCACTACTGTATCTACACTGTAACAACTTCTGTAACTACACTCTAACAACTTCTGTAACTACACTCTAACCACTGATGTATCTACACTCTAACCACTACTGTATCTACACTCTAACAACTTATGTAACTACACTCTAACCACTTCTGTATCTACACTCTAACCACTACTGTATCTACACTCTAACAACTTCTGTAACTACACTCTAACAACTTCTGTATCTACACTCTAACCACTTCTGTATCTACACTCTAACCACTACTGTATCTACACTCTAACAACTTCTGTAACTACACTCTAACCAATGCTGTATCTACACTCTAACCAATGCTGTATCTACACTCTAACAACTTCTGTATCTACACTCTAACCACTGTTGTATCTACATTCTAACCAATGCTGTATCTACACTCTAACCACTACTGTATCTACACTCTAACAACTGCTGTATCTACACTGTAACCAATGCTGTATCTACACTCTAACAACTTCTGTATCTACACTCTAACCACTTCTGTATCTACACTCTAACCACTACTGTATCTACACTCTAACAACTTCTGTAACTACACTCTAACCAATGCTGTATCTACACTCTAACCAATGCTGTATCTACACTCTAACAACTTCTGTAACTACACTCTAACCACTGCTGTATCTACACTTTAACCACTACTGTATCTACACTCTAACAACTGCTGTAACTACACTCTAACCACTACTGTATCTACACTCTAACCACTTCTGTATCTACACTCTAACCACTGCTGTATCTACACTCTAACCACTACTGTATCTACACTCTAACAACTTCTGTAACTACACTCTAACCACTGCTGTATCTACACTCTAACCACTACTGTATCTACACTGTAACCAATGCTGTATCTACACTCTAACAACTTCTGTAACTACACTCTAACCACTGCTGTATCTACACTCTAACCACTACTGTATCTACACTCTAACAACTGCTGTATCTACACTCTAACAACTTCTGTAACTACACTCTAAACACTACTGTATCTACACTCTAACAACTGCTGTATCTACACTCTAACAACTGCTGTAACTACACTCTAACCACTGCTGTATCTACACTCTAACCACTGCTGTATCTACACTCTAACAACTGCTGTATCTACACTCTAACCACTGCTATATCTACACTCTAACAACTGCTGTATCTACACTCGAACCACTACTGTATCTACATTCTAACCATTACTGTGTCTACACTGTAACCAATGCTGTATCTACACTCTAACCACTACCGTATCTACACTCTAACCATTGCTGTGTCTACTTTCTACCCACTGCTATATCATCACTATAACAACTGCTGTGTCTACACTACAACCACTACTTAATCTTTACTCTAACCACTGCTTAATCTACACTCTAACCACTGCTATATCTACACTCTAACAACTGCTGTATCTACACTCTAACCACTACTGTATCTTCACTATAACCACTGCTGTATCTACACTGTAACAACTGCTGTATCTACACTCTAACTACTGCTGTATCTACACTCTACTGCTGTATCTACACTCTAACTACTGCTGTATCGTCATTATAACCACTGCTGTGTCGACATTCTAACCCCTGCTGTAGATACACTCTAGCCACTGCTGTATCTACACTAATCTCTGATTCTACATTCTAATCTCAGTATCTTTATTCTAACCCTTTTTTCCCCTGACTCTAATTTCTGTGTCTACACTCAGAATTCTTTATCCGCACTCTTATTTCTGTACCTACATGTTAAATTAATTATCTACACGGTACTACACTCTAAATCAACACTCTAAAATGTTTTATCTGCATCTATCACTTGTATCTCAGTATCCACAGTCTGAGTTCATTATCGACAGGATAACATCGTTAACTAAACTCTTATCTCGTTATGCATACTCCGATATATATATATGATAATAATATATGTACCTACCCGCTAATCTTTCTATACACTAATCTCTACCTACAATCTAATCTCTATCAACACACTAATAATACTAATAATACTAATATTAATTTCGTCACTATATACACTAATCTCGTATCTAAACAGTAACATCTACACTACACAACACTAATCTCTGTATCAACACACTAACAATAGCAATAGCATCTACACTTTACACTAATCTCTGTAGCTACACATTAATATCTAGTCACTACACACCAATTTACACACTCACCTCTCCACCTACACCCAGTTCTCTGCCTACTCACCAAAGACCACCAACTCCGTGTTGCTGATCTCCACCCCATCACTACACACAAAACTGCCAGCGTCCGATGGCTGAACATTAATGATCTGGTTGAAAAGGAGGTCTGGGTCATTGCTGTCCACATACGAGGTTGTCCTTGACTGTAAAGTGTTGTCCGCATGTTCTGCAAACCAGCGCTGCGGACAAGAATAGAAGACCGGGAAATCTCATCATAGGCAAGCAACTCTTGAGGTATATACTCGCTAATTGATTCAGCCAATTTTCCCCATTGATTTTTAATCAATAAAAAGACATTAAAGAAGTAATGCAACTTTACAAAACACAAATCGGAACACAAAGGACCTTGCGGTGACAAGACTTCATCAGCAAACAAACACAATAAAATAAATCATATAAACACTGAGGGCGGTCGGCATGGTCGAATGGATAAGACCGCTTGTTCTTAAACATCCGGTGTGCTGATTCCTAAGGTAGGGGTTCAACCCAAATACCGGACAGTTGGGCTAAAATGTTGAATTCTCTTCCTTAACTTGGGGTCGTAAATTACAAATACCTGAGAAGTCGGAGTGGGTTCGCCTGGTAATTACCAGGACACTGGTAATTCATTCATTCATTCAGTAGCATGTCCCTTGCAGAACTTCGCTCTCATAACAGCCGTTTAGAAAACGTCTAGATCATAAGCAAGATGTCTCGCGTCCGATACACCCATCTGGCAATCATCCGCCACATCCTGCACCCCTCTTCTCTTTGGCCTTCCTTTTCCTCTCTTCCCGGGCATATACCCCTCCTTGATGGTTCACTGGTAGTAGAAAAGGCTAATCCACATACAAAAATGAGTCCAATGCATAAGAAGTGGTAGCCCGTGTGTGGTCTACGCTTGAGTTCAAAGCGAGCGGACGCAAAAAGAGAAGGTAGAAGACACTCTGGTGACTACATGAAGGCATAACTCTAGTTCAACTAATGTTGTGTATACGTAATTAAAATGAGCAGATTACGCCTTCTAGTCATCTGGAAGTTCGGCCCCTTTAGGTGTTGTCTTTTGTGGCTACTGTTGTCGAAACATGATCACTATATCGATTCGACAGTCACAGGTGAAACACCCTACGATCCGACAGTCACAGGTGAAACACCCTTCGATCCGACAGTCACAGGTGAAACACCCTTCGATCCGACAGTCACAGGTGAAACACCCTTCGATCCGACAGTCACAGGTGAAACACCCTTCGATCCAACAGTCACAGGTGAAACACCCTTCGATCCGACAGTCACAGGTGAAACACCCTTCGATCCGACAGTCACAGGTGAAACACCCTTCGATCCGACAGTCACAGGTGAAACACCCTTCGATCCGACAGTCACAGGTGAAACACCCTTCGATCTGACAGTCACAGGTGAAACACCCTTGTCCACGCTTTGGGACGTGTTGGTATATGACGCTAGCCCCATGTTCTGTATAGACAAACTGATGAGATGATTAATACCACAGTTTAGTCAACCTGGGTGCGCAGGTACATGTTCAAACATCCCCGGCGAATTGGAACACGTGACTACTGGCTTGGCAGGCAAACGTCTTAGCCATTAAGCTACAGCAGCGACCGTTCTGATGGATCAAGTCCTGGTAGGGCATGTCCTACCTTGATACGTTGCTGCCAGTTGGGACAGGGTGAGTCATTGAGATATAGTAGCTAACGTTGTGGTGGAGCAAGTCCTGCCTTGGTATCTTGTTGCCGGTTGCTTTAGTCGTGTCCTGTATTTCTTATCCCTACAGCAGCTGGGGTTTAACGCTAAAGTTGAATATTATAAGTTTGAAAAATTTTAGATTTACACATTTCCTGACGCAATGAAAGCTCATCTTGCCATTGTTATGCCTATTCAGATTTCATCCTTTACCCATCTGTGTCTACAAGGCTGCCTTAGTACTGTTTGATTTCACTTTTTTTTTCTTAGTTTGATGTCTTCATCCGTTCCCCATCTGTGCCTAGACTGCTGCCTTAATATTGCTTGATTTCAATTTGTTTATTCTTAGATTGATGTCTTCATCTGTTCCCTATTCGTGTCTATATTTCTACCTAACTATTTGTATAATTTTGACTTCTTGAAGTGAGGTTTTTCTCAGAGAAAGCAATTTATCATTTGCTTTATTTATTCTGCGTATCTTTTTTTTTCTTCATTCATCATTCAATTTATAAATAATTGTTGTGACCTCCCGTTTATCGTGTATAGCTTGTCTTAGATATTATTGTCGGCTAAGTGCAGATCATCGAGCGGCTCTGAGTTTACTGAGTTGCATTTCTGACGGTAGTTATTGCTGTCTTCATAATCCGGTGTATGGTCGGTCGGTGCATGCAGACATACGTTACAACAATAAACATAACATTCTGTGAAAGCTGAGAGAAGTTGGAGAGTTGGCTGTTTGTTTGGTCTTTGCTGTGTTACAAAGTCTTGACGGGAACCAGCTTCGGAATTACTTCAATGGCCCACACTGTTGGGCCACATACTCAGACTTTGAACATACAGACCAGAAGACAAACCACCATTCACGATGTTTGCCTGTATGCAGATTACACAACAGATAAAATCTACACTCCACATAGGTTGTCTATCGGAGCTGGAAACCATGCTAAAATGATTGGACAGAAGTGGGGCAGTCGCAGCTCTCGGCGCCCTCTGGCTGGGTCTGTACTCCATGGAAAGATAACCCACAATACATCAGTTCACAGATACCCACAATACATCAGTTCACAGATACCCACAATACATCAGTTCACAGATACCCACAATACATCAGTTCACAGATACCCACAATACATCAGTTCACAAATACCCACAATACATCAGTTCACAGATACCCACAATACATCAGTTCACATATACCCACAATACATCAGTTCACATATACCCACAAGACATCAGTTCACAGATACCCACAATACATCAGTTCACAGATACCCACAATACATCAGTTCACAGATACCCACAATACATCAGTTCACAGATACCCACAATACATCAGTTCACAGATACCCACAATACATCAGTTCGCATTTTATTGTTCGCTCGCTTTCAACTCAAGCATAGTCCGTACTCGTACAACAATTTCTAGTAGTTTCCATTACTGGGGAGTACACTGGGCTGATTTTTGGTTGTGAATTAGCTTTCCCTATGGTTACCAGTGTCCTTCGCCATCAGGCGAACCCACTCCGACTTCTGAGGCACTTGTAATTTGCGTCCCAAAGTCAAGGACGAGAAGTAAACAATTTAATCCAACTGGCCAGTGTGTGCAATGAACCCGCTACCCCGCCATCAGCACACCGAAAGTTTAAAAGCCAGCGCTATTATCCATTGGCCAGTGCTGACTGCCGCACATTCATGAATCAAAATGCTGTACTGGGCAACCATCTGAATGGACGTGTCAGGCACACCAGGAGAATCAAAATGCTGTACTGGGCAACATCTGAATGGACGTGTCAGGCACACCAGGAGAATCAAAATGATGTACTGGGTAACATCTGAATGGACGTGTCAGGCACACCAGGAGAATCAAAATGATGTACTGGGTAACATCTGAATGGACGTGTCAGGCACACCAGGAGAATCAAAATGATGTACTGGGTAACATCTGAATGGACGTGTCAGGCACATCAGGAGAATCAAAATGATGTACTGGGTAACATCTGAATGGACGTGTCAGGCACACCAGGAGAATCAAAATGATGTACTGGGTAACATCTGAATGGACGTGTCAGGCACATCAGGAGAATCAAAATGATGTACTGGGTAACATCTGAATGGACGTGTCAGGCACATCAGGAGAATCAAAATGATGTACTGGGTAACATCTGGATGGACGTGTCAGGCACACCAGGAGAATCAAAATGATGTACTGGGTAACATCTGGATGGACGTGTCAGGCACACCAGGAGAATCAAAATATGGTCACCAGTCAACTACGCAGAAGTTCAATACCCGAAATAGAAACAATTCAGTCTTGGCACACTTGGTATATTTACCTAGATACTGTGATCTGTGCGTGAACTGTACTGGTCAATTCCTTGTTCATGCAGCTGTAATTGTTAGTCATGTCCTGCCTCATTGTTCGGAACAATTAATAGTCAGTTGTATACAGGTTTATGTCAGGTCATGAACTGACGCAGTGCCAAACAAGAAGTGAGTTTGAACCAGATATGGTACACAGACAAACGAACAAGTATTACACAATGCAAAGAATACCATGGATAGACAGGAAAATCAATGGCCAAGTCCTTCAAGAAACAAATGACAACCGTACACTGATTAGAGAAATTAGACGTAGACAGTCACAATTTTTGGATATGTTATGAGAAGAAATGAATTGGAGAACTTGGTGACAACTCGCAAGACTGAGGGGAAAAGAAAAAGGGGAAGGCAGAGAAGTAAATACCTGGATGGCTTGGCCATGTGGTATGGTCCAGACAAGAACACAAAGCTGATCCACGACTCTGGTGATCGTGTGAGATGGCGAAACATGACATCCCAAGCTTATCGGCATGGCACATGATGATATGACTATAATGTATATTTCTGTTCACTAAACACTGAAATTGTAGAATATTCACGAAACAAAAAAAAATAACGCGATGACCCTTGTATGGCGATTATCGTTCTTCTGTCCAAATGTGAAGTCACATTTGTCGACATATTATCTTTCGGTTCTGAAACAGTTACAGAAGGATTGCTGTGACATCATGTGACAGCATCTGTGGTGCTGTGACATCATGTGTGTCATCTGTGGTGCTGTGACATCATGTGTGTCATCTGTGGTGCTGTGACATCATGTGTGTCATCTGTGGTGCTGTGACATCATGTGTGTCATCTGTGGTGCTGTGACATCATGTGTGTCATCTGTGGTGCTGTGACATCATGTGACAGCATCTGTGGTGCTGTGACATCATGTGTGTCATCTGTGGTGCTGTGACATCATGTGTGTCATCTGTGGTGCTGTGACATCATGTGTGTCATCTGTGGTGCTGTGACATCATGTGACAGCATCTGTGGTGCTGTGACATCATGTGTGTCATCTGTGGTGTTGTGACATCATGTGTGTGGCTGTGGTGGTCATCGCCTAGCCAGGTCCTTGTAGAATGTTGCTCCCATCACAGCCGCTGGGAAGAGCCTCAGTCATTGGCCAGTTTGTGATTATAAAGCCAACATAAACACAGCAGCGGTAGTCAAGTCCTTATGAGGACTGAACATGACCGGGACCAGCCCTAGTGAGAACAACACAGCATAAGACAGAAGAAAATAACCAGACAGCACAAAAGAATTTTATCCGACAAACAGAGCGGAACCAATAAAACCAGTATGAATTAGGACTAACAATCCACACAACCACGGATCTCAACAATAAACGACGCTGAGGAAGCAGGTTGGACGAGACCGAATTTGGAATTTTTGTTTTGAAAATTGGAATTGGAATAGAATTGGCAGCGGTATTCAAACAGCAGTTACGCCGCAATAGATTGTTTCCTCCCATGCTGCATTTATAGCTGAATCATCCATGTTCTCCCTCTTTCGTTTTCTGTTTCATCTATTGTCAGAAGTCTATCTGTCATCTAAAGAAGATGATGATGGTACTGAAGATGATAATGATGATGACAACGACGATGTTGAAAATGATATTGAAGACGGCCATGATGATGATGATGATGATGATGATGATGATGATGATGATGATGATGATGATGATGATGATGATGATGATGATGATGATGATGATGATGATGATGATGCAGAAGGCAATGATGACAATGCTGTTAATGACAATGATATTGATGTTTATATTGGCGATGAGGATGTTGATGATGAAGGGAACAAACCAACACACTACAAGACATCACACACATACAACAACCTACAAGATTGTCTCCCGGGAGGCCAGCAACACAGGGCAGCTTGGCGGTCGAGGACACCAGGGCGTAGTAGTTCTCCGGGGTCCGCGGTGTATCTGTGGAGGGAAGAGCAAGCACCGCCGATTTAGTGAAATTCAATTATTGATTATGTGGTTGTTTCGGGATTTGAAATTTAAATATTGAGCACAACCCACTACTGGCAACGCCGATCGCATTCTGGTATGAACCTAAGGCCTATCCACGTCAATATGGAAGCACTATACTCGAGTTTCGCCCTCATTTGAGCTCGTCAGTAGTGCATATCCCTGACCGGATCCGGAAACAGTCCCGGATCACGCGTGTGAAGCGGGTGTGTAACCACGCGGCACACACTGGACACACCAAATTATCACAACAGAACATCACAACGCTACCCATCGTAGGCTATGCTCAAGATTGCCCAATCGCCGCGACCGACGTCCGTCAATCGATGGGACCCGAACGATCAGGACTTCTCACTGGCAAGGGCAATCTTGAGCATAGCCTACGATGTGTAGCGTTGTGATGTTCTGTTGTGATAATTTGGTGTGTCCAGTGTGTGCCGCGTGGTTACACACCCGCTTCACACGCGTGATCCGGGACTGTTTCCGGATCCGGTCAGGGATATGCACTACTGACGAGCTCAAATGAGGGCGAAACTCGAGTATAGTGCTTCCATATTGACGTGGATAGGCCTTAGGTTCATACCAGAATGCGATCGGCGTTGCCAGTAGTGGGTTGTGCTCAACATTTAAATTCAATTATGTTGATTTTTTTTTTCAATTTAGCGTGTTTAGTGATGTTCAATTATGTGTTTGTTTTCTCTGGGAACAGGAAGTATCATGGTATTATTGATGTTAATTTCTCTGTTTGTGTTCTCTGGGAACAGGAAGTACCATGATACTATTGATGGTCGTGTCTTTGTTTGTGTTCTCTGGGAACAGGAAGTACCATGATACTATTGATGTTCATTTCTCTGTTTGTGTTCTGATAGAACACGATGTGTTGTGATATTATTAATGTTCATTTCTCTCTTTGTGTTCTGATGTAATATATAGCATGATGACATTAATGGTGAACATTTCTCTGTGTTTTGATGGAACGGGGGTATCTTGACATTGGTGCTGTTAACTTCTCTGTTTGTGCTCTGATAGAATATTTAACCAGATGATATTATTGCTGTTAACTTCTCTGTTTGTGCTCTGATAGAATATTTAACCAGATGATATTATTGCTGTTAACTTCTCTGTTTGTGCTCTGATAGAATATTTAACCAGATGATATTATTGCTGTTAACTTCTCTGTTTGTGCTCTGATAGAATATTTAACCAGATGATATTATTGCTGTTAACTTCTCTGTTTGTGCTCTGATAGAATATTTAACCAGATGATATTATTGCTGTTAACTTCTCTGTTTGTGCTCTGATAGAATATTTAACCAGATGATATTATTGCTGTTAACTTCTCTGTTTGTGCTCTGATAGAATATTTAACCAGATGATATTATTGCTGTTAACTTCTCTGTTTGTGCTCTGATAGAATATTTAACCAGATGATATTATTGCTGTTAACTTCTCTGTTTGTGCTCTGATAGAATATTTAACCAGATGATATTATTGCTGTTAACTTCTCTGTTTGTGCTCTGATAGAATATTTAACCAGATGATATTATTGCTGTTAACTTCTCTGTTTGTGCTCTGATAGAATATTTAACCAGATGATATTATTGCTGTTAACTTCTCTGTGTCTAATGGAACAGGAAGCATACTGTTGTTATCACTGCTGTTATTACTGTTGTTATTACTGTTGTTATTACTGTTGTTATTACTGATGTTCATTTCTCTGTCTGTGCTCTAATTGACTGGAAGGCACCACGATATTATTTATGTTAATTCTTCTGTTTCATCTTCCTTCTAGTGCTTTTGATGTATTCACATTCCAGTACGTCAACCACAATCGATTCTAGGCACATAGTTTTAACATTGCTAAGTTGCTGACATAGTATTGATGCACACTCGATGTTAATAGACACAGAGTTGTAACATTGCTAAGTTGCTGACATAGTATTGATGCACACTCGATGTTAATAGACACAGAGTTGTAACATTGCTAAGTCACTGACATAGTATTCAGGCACACTCGATTCTTGACACATAGTTGTAACATTGTTAAGTCGCTGACATATAATTCAGACACAACCGATTCTAGACACATAGTTGTAACATTGTTAAATAGTTGACAGTGTTTAGCCACTGACCGTGTAGACCCGGGGAGCACACGCCAGCGCACGTGCCTGCCGTCCCTGTGGACATGTTTTTCAATCCCCATCGGGGAGGACTTGTGGTACATTCCTAGTGACCTATCCATCTCTATAGCTCTGTCCAGAAACCAGGCGGTTCAGAATGCGAAGAGCATCGCACGATAGGTCTTATGAGTCACATGACAAAGCTGTTACTCAGAATGATTATTAAAATAATAAGAAACAAGAGTAAACCAGAAATTAGTGATGAACAGTGTGGATTTGTGGAGGGAAGAGGCACAAACAACGCTATTTATATTCTCATGACACTATTAGACAGAGCTATAGAAGTATAAACAGATCTGTACTTATGCTTCGTAAACTACACAAAAGCATTTTACAATGTGAAGCATGATGAAATAATACAATTCCTAAAGCAACTGAATATTGACAGCAAAGATCTGAGAATAATAAAACAAACTGTTTGGTAGCAAACAACAGCCATAAGAATCAATAACCTTATATGAACATTACTTTAGTTTAGTTTAGTCGATGGATCAACATCACGGCACACGGGTGCAACCCATAAGTGCTCCGTTCTCCTCTTAACTCAAACCTGAGTCTGGAGAAACTCAGCTCAGTGCATGAACTCCGTAGCACCGGCGAGGATCCTGAAATACTTTGGGTAGATTTTTAACTCGAAATTTTGTCCGGGCAGCGCCGTTAGGCTACCCTTTTTCGATTTCCAACTGCCAAGGGATTTTTTACGTGCGCAACTATACACACGGGCGTCCGATCTCACTACCCAGAGACCAGGGGACATTTTATTACTTTTATTACATACTAGCTGACCCGGCCCGGTTTCGCCCAGACCCTGGTGGGGAGCATCTCATTTAATTCATATATGTAGTCATATAAGTTCTCGTTCCCGTTACCGACTATCTGTCTGTCTGTCTGTCTGTCTGTCTGTCTGTCTGTCTGACCCGGCCGGCATCGGCCAGCTCCTGGTGTGGAGCATCACATTTAATTCATATAAGTAGTCATATAAGCTCCCGTTCCCGTTCCCGACTATCTATCTGTCTGTCTGTCTGTCTGTCTGTCTGTCTGTCTGTCTGTCTGTCTGTCTGTCTGCCTGACCCGGCCCGGCTTCTCCCAGCCCCTGATGGGGAGCATCGCATTTAATTCATATAAGTAGTCATATAAGTTCCCGTTCCCGACTGTCTGTCTGTCTGTCTGTCTGTCTGTCTGTCTGTCTGTCTGTCTGTCTGTCTGTCTGTCTGTCTGTCTGTCTGTCTGCCTGCCTGTCTGTCTAATCATTTATTGGTTGCAGTTAGAACAACCTAGATAAACGAAGACCAACTTACAAAAAGCATTAGAAAGAGCACTTGAAAGGTCTTTACATCTTCCCCAACAATTAACTTGGGTAAATGGAGCAGCGGCAGCAGCAGCAGCAGAAGAAGAAAAAGGAGGAGTAGGAGCTGGGAGGAGGAAGAGGGAGGCGGAGGAGGGAGGAGGAGGGAGGAGGAGGAGGGAGGAAGAGATAGGCGGAGAGAGGAGGAGGAGAGAAGAGGAGGGAGGAGTAGGAGTAGGGAGGAATAGGAGGGAGGAGGAGGGATTAAGAGGAGGAGAGAGGAGGAGGAGGGAGGAGGAGGGAGAAGGAGGAAGGAGGAGGGAGGAGGAGGGAGGAGGTAGAGGGAGGAGGAGGAGAGAGGAGGAGGATAGAAGAGAAGGAGGGAGGAGGAGGAAGGAGGAGGATAAGGGAGGAGGAGGGGGAGAAGGGAGGAGGAGGGAAAAGGAGGAGGGAGGAGGAGGAGGGAGGATGAGGGGGGAAGGATGGAGGAGGGAGGAGGAGGAAGAAGAGGAGAAGGGAGGAGGAGTGATTAGGAGGAGGAGGAGGGAGGAGGAGAGCAAGGAGAAGGGGAGGAGGGAGGAGGAGGAAGAGGGAGGAGGGGGGAGGAAGAAGGAGGAGGAGGGAGGAGGGGAGGAGGAGTAGGGAGGAGGAGTAGGGAGGAGGAGTAGAGAGGAGGAGGAGGAAGAGGGAAGAGGAGGGAGGAGGAGGGAGGTGGAAGAGGGAGGAGGAAGAGGGAGGAGGAAGGAGAAGGAGGAGGGAGGATGAGGGAGGAGAAGAACGCAGGAGGAGGGGGAGGAGGAGGGAGGAGGAGAGGGAGAAGGAGGTAGAGGGAGGAGGAGGAGAGAGGAGGAGGAGAGAAGAGGAGGAGGGAGGAGGAGAGAGGAGGGGGATAAGGGAGGAGGAGGGAGGAGAAGGAGGGGGAGAAGGTAGGAGGAGGGAGAAGGAGGAGGGAGGATGAGGGGGGAATGATGGAGGAGGGAGGAGGAGGATAAGGGAGGAGGAGTGATTAGGAGGAGGAGGGAGGAGGAGAGCAAGGAGGAGGGGAGGAGGGAGGAGGAGGAAGAGGGAGGAGGAGGGAGGAAGGAGAAGGAGGAAGATGGAGGAGGAGGAGGGTGGAGGAGGAGAGAGGAGGAGGAGGGAGGAGGCAGAGGGAGGAGGAGGGAGGAGGAGGGAGGAGGAGGAGGGAGGAGAAGGAGGGGGAGGAGGAGGGAGGATGAGGAGGGAGGAGGAGGAAGAGGGAGGAGGAGGAGGGATGTGGAGGGAGGAGGAGGGAGGAGGAGGGAGTAGGTAGAGGGAGGAGGAGGAGAGAGGATGAGGAGGGAGGAGGAGAAGGGAGGAGGAGGGATGAGGAGGGAGGAGGAGAGGGAGGAGGAGAGGTATGAGGAGGGAGGAGTAAGGGGAGGAGGAGGGAGGAGGAGGGAGAAAAGGGAGGAGAAGGAGGAGGAGGGAGGAGGAGGGATGAGGGGGAGGACGTAGGAGGAGGAGGATGGAAGAGGAGGGAGTAGGAGGAGAGAGGAGGAGAAGGGAGGAGGAAGGAAGAGGAGTGATTAGGAGGATGGAGGAGGGCGAGGAGGTAGGAGGAGGAAGAGGGAGGAGGAGGAGGAAGGAGGAGGAGGAGGAAGGAGGAGGAGGAAGGAGGAGGAAGAGGGAGGAGGAGGGATGAGGAGGAGAAAGAGGGAGGAGGAGGATGGAGAGGGGGAGGGGAAGAGGAAGAGGGTAGGAGGAGGATGGGAGAGGAGGAGGATTATAACGCATATGCCTGTAGATAACTGCAGCGAAAAGGTGGGTCTGTCTATCTATATGACCCGGCGTGGCTTCGCCCAGCTCCTGGCGAGTAGCGTCTCTTTAAATTCATACAACAAAATAAAGTAACTTAAAAGAATGTCCTTCCACACACCATCCATTATTTCTAATGAAAATCGTTTCTAATCACATGCATGACTGTAGATAACTTCGTAAGCATAAAAAGATGAGTTACAAGTTATGCATTATGCATTATTTTTATGAAAACTTTGAAAATGCCTTAAAGATTTATCATTATTTATTATAACTCAAATGCCGGTATATAACTACAGACAAAGAGTTTATAAATCTTTGAAAACGATGCAACAATGTGACTATAGGTTATACAGCAATGTTATTAAAAGTTATGCCCCTCATTTAATTCATATAAGTAGTCATATAAGCTCCCGTTCCCGTTCCCGACTATCTATCTGTCTGTCTGTCTGTCTGTCTATCTGTCTGTCTGTCTGTCTGTCTGTGTGTCTGTCTGTCTGTCTGATCAGGCCCGGCTTCGCCCAGCCCCTGATGGGGAGCATCTCATTTAATTCATATAAGTAGTCATATAAGTTCCCGTTCCCGACTGTCTGTCTGTCTGTCTGTCTGTCTGTCCCTCCCTCTCTGTCTGTCTGTCTGTCTGTCTGTTTAATCATTTATTGGTTGCAGTTAGAACAACCTTAGATAAACGAAGACCAACTTACAAAAAGCATTAGAAAGAGCACTTGAAAGATCTTTATATCTTCCCCAACAATTAACGTGGGTAAATGGAGCGGCGGCAGAAGCGGCAGCAGCAGCAGCAGAAGAAGAAAAAGGAGGAGTAGGAGCTGGGAGGAGGAAGAGGTAGGTGGAGGAGGGAGGAGGAGGAGGGAGGAAGAGATAGGCGGAGAGAGTAGGAGGAGGGAAGAGGAGGGAGGAGTAGGAGTAGGGAGGAAGGAGGAGGGATTAGGAGGAGGAGAGAAGAGGAGGAGGGAGGAGGCGGAGGTAGGAGGAGGGAGGAGGAGGAAGGAGGTAGAGGGAGGAGGAGGAGAGAGGAGGAGGAGAGAAGAGGAGGAGGGAGGAGGAGGGAGGAGGGGGATAAGGGAGGAGGAGGGAGGAGAAGGAGGGGGAGAAGGGAGGAGGAGGGAGAAGGAGGAGGGAGGATGAGGGGGGAATGATGGAGGAGGGAGGAGGAGGATAAGGGAGGAGGAGTGATTAGAAGGAGGGAGGAGGAGAGCAAGGAGGAGGGGAGGAGGGAGGAGGAGGAAGAGGGAGGAGGAGGGAGGAAGGAGGAGGAGGAAGAGGGAGGAGGAAGAGGGAGGAGGAAGGAGAAGGAGGAGGGAGGATGAGGGAGGAGAAGAACACAGGAGGAGGAGGGGGAAGGGGAGGGGGGAGGGAGGAGGAGAGGGAGAAGGAGGGAGATGGAGGAGGAGAGAGGAGGAGGAAGGAGGCGGAGGAGGGAGGAGGAGGGAGGAGGAGGGAGAAGGTAGAGGTAGGAGGAGGAGGGAGAAGGAGGGAGGATGAGGAGGGAGGAAGAGGGAGGAGGAGGGATGTGGAGGGAGGAGGAGGGAGGAGATAGAGGGAGGAGGAGGAGGGAGGAGGAGAGAGGATGAGGAGGGAGGAGGAGAAGGGAGGAGGAGGGATAAGGAGAGAGAGGAGGAGGGAGGAGGAGAGGGAGGAGTAAGGGGAGGAGGAGGAGGAGGGAGAAAAAGGGAGGAGAAGGAGGAGGAGGGAGGAGGATGGATGAGGGGGACTAGGAGGAGTAGGAGGGAGGAGGAGGGAGTAGGAGGAGAGAGGAGGAGAAGGGAGGAGGAAGGAAGAGGAGTGATTAGGAGGAGGGAGGAGGGCGAGGAGGTAGGAGGAGGAGGGAGGAGGGAGGAGGAGGAGAAAAAGGGAGGAGGAGGAAAGAGAGGGGGAAGGGAAAGAGGAAGAGGGTAGGAGGAGGAGAGGGGAGAGAAGGAGGAGGAGGAGGATTATAACGCATATGCCTGTAGATAACTGCAGCGAAAAGGTGGGTCTGTCTATCTATCTGACCCGGCGTGGCTTCGCCCAGCTCCTGGCGAGTAGCGTCTCATTAAATTCATACAACAAAATAAAGTAACTTAAAAGAATGTCCTTCCACACACCGTCCATTATTTCTAATGAAAACCGTTTCTAATCACCTGCATGACTGTAGATAACTTCGTAAGCATAAAAAGATGAGTTACAATGTTATGCATTATGCATTATTTTTATGAAAACTATGAAAATTCCTTAAAGATTGCATCATTATTTATTTTAACTCATATGCCGGTAAATAACTATAGACAAAGAGTTTATAAATCTTTGAAAACCGTGCAACAATATGACTGTAAGTTATACAGAAAAGTTATTAAAAGTTATGCCCCTTGAAATAACTTTTCTAGAGTTAAGTCCCCTCGCTGTATATAAATTGCAATGAAAAATGAAAAATTAAATAATATTAAGTAAGCAGCCAATTTCACACTAAAAAAATATCACAGTTGGCAGCGCTGGAATGAAAGGAAGACGTGTATAAAATTTCATCTCAATCGGATGGACCGTTCGCGAACGCATAAAGGACATACACACCCACCCACACACATCCTTTTTTATATATAAGATCATATGAACATTTAAGTGTATAAAGAAGGGTGTTAGACAAGGTTGTGTATTGTTTCATGATTTGTTCTCATTGTACAGTGATTATATATTGAGATCTACAGAAAATATACCAGGAATACTGGTAGACGGACATAATATAAATAACTTACGTTATGCTAATGACACCGCCTTGATAGCGACAAGTCAGTAGGATCTACAGGGAATGTTAAATACAGTGGTTGTAGAAAGTGTAAACAATTATTTTTAGTTTGAATAATAGAAAGACAGGAGTCGTGGTGATTTCAAAGAAACAGATTGTGCCTAAATGTGTAGTTCAAGTACAGGACTTTACTTTGGGGCAAGTGCAGAAATTCAAATATCTATGGATAACATCAGATGGAAGATGCATCACTGAGATAAAGAACAGAATAGGACAAGCAAAAACTGAATTCTATGAAACGAAGAACGTGTCATGCAATAAGTCCCTGTCCTTGAAAGTTAGAAAAAGAGTTCTTGCACGTTACATGGAACCAGTTTTAACATACGGTAGTGAATCCTGGACAATTAGTAAGCAGGCGAAACATTCCGTGGAAGTCGTGGTGATGTGGTTTTAAAGAAGGATGATGAAAATTAATTGGAGAGCCAAACTGAGCCATCAGACGTTTTCAGTGAATCTAAGTCGCAAGGACAACTTATCACAACATCAGAAAGAAGTAGTCATAGTTTATTGGCCACGTTATTAAACGACACAAACTGGAATATGTTGTAACAACCGGGGAGATTTATGGAAAGAGAGACAGAGGAAGACGACGTGAGATGATTCTTAGCAGTCTTGTGTCAAGGCACGGAAGGGAGTTAACACGAGTGTGGCTAAAGAACCTACGGAAAGAATAAATATTGCTCTGCAAAGAATAGAGCATTAAAAGCATGTATCAAATGCAACAGAAGGAAGAGCAACAGAGAACTGAGAGCACGTATATTTCTGCAGAAACATGAGTCAGTGAAATGTGCACATTTAACGCGCCAATTAAAAGCCACACGTGCGCCTTTGAAACAAATTCTTCCTGACAAGTGTTAACAATTCATTGGACGAATGGGAGATCAAACGGGTGTATACCACAAGCACTCGGTATTGTAGAAGGTTGGCTGTTAAGACAAATAAGATGGATAAAAATGAAACATATTGCGCGTGGAAGAGGGGGGGGGGCGATAATGTCTGGGACAAGATAACTATGGGGGAAGGGGAGATGTGTGCCGGAGAAGCGGGGAAGGGGAAACATGGAACAATATAACTGTGGAGGGACGTGAGCTGGTGAAGTAGAGAAGAGGAACAATATAACTATGGAGGGACGTGAGCCGGGGAGGTAGGGAAGTGGACAATATAGCTATGGAGGGATGTGAGCCGGGAAGTGGAGAAATGGAACAATATAACTATGGAGGAATGTGAGCCGGGGAAGTGGAGAAATGGAACAATATAACTCAGGAGAAATGTGAGCCGGGGAAGTGGAGAAATGGAACAATATAACTATGGAGGAATGTGAGCCGGGGAGGTAGAGAAGTGGAACAATATAACTATGGAGGAATGTGAGCCGGGGAAGTGGAGAAATGGAACAATATAACTATGGAGGAATGTGAGCCGGGGAGGTAGAGAAATGGAACAATATAACTATGGAGGTATGTGAGCCGGGGAAGTGGAGAAATGGAACAATATAACTAAGGAGAAATGTGAGCCGGGAAGTGGAGAAATGGAACAATATAACTATGGAGGAATATGAGCCGGGGAAGTGGAGAAATGGAACAATATAACTATGGAGGGATGTGAGCCGGGGAAGTGGAGAAATAGAACAATATAACTATGGAGGTATGTGAGCCGGGGAAGTGGAGAAATGGAACAATATAACTAAGGAGAAATGTGAGCCGGGAAGTGGAGAAATGGAACAATATAACTATGGAGGAATATGAGCCGGGGAAGTGGAGAAATGGAACAATATAACTATGGAGGGATGTGAGCCGGGGAAGTGGAGAAATAGAACAATATAACTATGGAGGGATGTGAGCCGGGGAGGTAGAGAAGTGGAACAATATAACTATGGAGGGATGGTATCAGAGTGTTGGGGGAATAGAGACAGGACATATACAGGACAATAGAGATATCGGAGACAGGACAGGAGATACGTCATAGACAGGACATAGACGGGACAACAAGACCCAGCTATAAAGGGGACACAAGTCTATGAATAGGACACAGGGACAGAGAGACAGGACTACGTCCTTGACCGACACTCAGGCTTGCACTGAAGGTCCTGAGACAACAAGACCGGACAGCCAGGTAGAATCCTTAGTTTAGTAGTAAGGAACTATTTTAAATGTGCAATAACTAGTCGGAGGAATCAGTGCAATTCGTCCTGGAAACCGTACACGGGCACATTACATGTTAAAGAGTCCCCTATGTGTTATCATAAAATCCTGTGTATTCTATGGAAGCATTCATGTGGTGATTCATTTGTGACTTCATTGGTGTTAAATCTGTGAATTTATTTTGCAACTTATTGATTGTGAGTCACATAATTATGCCTAATCATCATCAATGCAAGTATTTTTATGATTTCTGATGAATGATTGTGGATTGGGTGAGGAGAAGTGACATACTGAGATGAGTATGATCAATCAATCAATCACCTGATATTAGGCAATTTGAAGCATACTGACATGTCTATCGGGGGAGAAGATGATAGTGGTAACCCATACACTAATTGACAATTTAGTTTGCTTCGACGCATGACGCCACTCTGTATTCCATATCACGAATGTTACAATTATATGGTTTTGCTTACTGAATTGTGTTTGATGTATGATGATGATGAATCCTATAGATGAATAAGGTAAATGCATATATCTACATGTTGAAGAGGAGGGAGGATGCGCCTTCTCAAAGCATTTGATTGGAAAGAATCGACCTGAATGTTATACAGGAGATGATGCCATAGTGTACTTATATTGTATATAACTAAATACTCATTGCATTTAGGAATGAATTACGACACTTAATGTGTGAGGCCTTTTCTGTAAAGATGGAAGGATAACTAAGGAAAATAATTATGTGCAAAGGAGAAAGGTGAACATGGTTATCAAATTCCGAATGTATCAAGGTATTACTCAACCTGGAGACCATGGGTGACAGGCATGGGAGAAGATGACACTGCTTATCTGGATTTCATGGAGAGGAACCAGTTATGCGGTTGATAACTCTTGGGGGAACAATAACACCCTTCTTCCCCCCCCCCCTCTCTCCTTGTTTATTGTTCCCTGGGGTCAAAATTCCCTTTATTTTCCTTTTTTTCTCTAAAGGTTTTTTTTACCTTCTTCCATTTCTAATGTTCAGATAGATGTATTGATGATATCAGTAGATATATGTTTGATGCTGGAATTTCAGGTACTTATTGGATCCATCTAGATCCAGACCTGACTCTTGATGAAGAAGACTATTATGAAAGAAATTACCTGCAAGAGTTTCAACTAAACACTCAGGAGAGGTAAAATGGTATCAACCTACATAGAACAGTTTTACTTGAACCCATGAGTGGAGAATTAATCAACTAACCACCTACCTAGGCCAGATCAACACTCACTCTTATAACTCAATATATTGGTGGCAATGAACATTCTTTACAACTGGGTTCCATAGACTTGTACTTTGTACAATTCAACAAAGATATGTATATTACTCAACCCGCTGGGGGACTGAGATTTATGTTGATATTTGGTTGAAGTGAATGTGTGGGGCATTAATGGTATATATTTATATCATGGCCTTTGGAAGAGATTATTGTTTTCTTTGACAGAATAACCAATACCCCAGTTTGGTGTTTAGTAAATATGAGGAGATTTCATTTCCACAATGAGTGTTGAAAAACTCTTTGATCGTTTACTTTATTCTTGTCATGTATTAATATACCCTAGAAATTAATTAATTAGCTGAGAGAGGAGAGGCAGGGGAAATCCACAAGACTATTATTATTATTAGCCTTGGGGACTTCCTTGGTTCTCCGAGACTCTATTTATGGACAATTGAGCCATCAAAGGCCAATACAATTACAACGGGCAGCATCACAAGGGGAGAGAGGAACTTCAGCTTTCTTCTATCACTTTGAGATTCACCCAACGTATCCGACATCACTCCATGCGTTTAATGATTTCCCACAGCTAGTTTTTATCTACTCTACCAAATGCCTTTTCTTGGTTGACAAAGGCTAAGTAGGGTGTTTGATAAAATTCGATTGATTTTTCTACAAGTTGTCTTAGAGCAAAGATGGCATCTGTGCATCCTTTGTTTTTCCTAAATCCAAATTGTGTTTCGCTTAGCTGGAGTTCGTAACCTTTCCTCAAGACGTCTGCAAAATATTTTTCCAATATGACTCAAAATGGAAATGCTTAGGTATTGCCTTTCACTGCATTTGGTTTTTATTTTCGATTGGATTTCATCATTACCCCTACCCCGTTCAACTCAAGGAGAAGTTATAGTTAGGGTCCAACACCCGAAGGTGATTGTTGTCCATGTTGGGGTAATGGCTGTGTATACTAGATGCTTAAATTCCAAATTAGAATAATCATGGCGTTTCCCCAGTCTCGTGGTGTCTGTTGTTTTACCCAAACATGTTTAAATAGTCTATGGAGCCACGCTGTTCCTACTTCTCTTGCTGCTTTAATTAGTTCATTTGTTATTTCATTTTGCCCCGGTGATTTGTTCAATGGGGCTAATCCAAAGACTTCTCCAATTTCTTCTTTCAGTATGTCTGGTCCTAGTTCTTCGATGGCATCTGTTTCGGTTTCCTGAATTCCTGTGGCATCTGATGGAATGTTGAGAAGTTGTTCGAAGTACTGCCTCCATCTTGTTATGATTTGTTTTTATTCACTTATCGGTTCTCCTTTTTTTCGCTGTGAATTATTTCAGTTGTGACAAATGGTTCTCCTGGGAGAGGCTGGTCGATCCTAACCCTGCTGGCTGCTGGACCAGGCGCTGTCAACACCTTGTAGACCCCAGGAGGGGTGAAAAGTGAAAATTAGTTGTCTACCGATGACCAGCAGACTGCACAAGTCAATCCCCACCTTCCCGTGGTGTAGACCGGGAAACCATAATCTCGAGGTCATGGACCAAAGGGGCTCTGGCTCGCCAGGGGGTACTGACTCCTCTTGGTCAGATTTTTGTCCTAAACCTAGACTGGCCTAGTAAGCCGGCGGGGGATTTTCATACTGCCCGTAGAAAACTAAGAAATGCAATCGGACTGACCCAAATGGATAGAGACCTGGCAATGTTAATGGACTATGACATAGATCAGCGATTCATATAATAGGCACACTGAACATCAACTCTTTTAACAGTAAATAAGAACTCATAGAAACAATGGAAAAGAGGAAAATTGGACAGATGGAAATATCGAACACTGGAATAAAAGGGATAGGATGTAAGGAGATACACTACAGTTATACATTTGTCTACTCCTGAGTGGAACAACAAGAAAGGGCAAGACAAGGTGTAGGAATAATAACTGAACCACGGCTAGCAAGAATAATATTAGAAATAATATATATATAAGAAGGAATCATAACAGTGAGAATAAAAGAACAGACAATTACTACATATCAACATATGTACAAATATACGCACCATGTAACACAAACAAACATGAGCAAGAATGCGAGGAGTTTTTCGAAGACATCCATGACGTGCTAAATAAAATAGAGACGCAGGACAACATCATAGTTATGGAATACTTCAATGCAAGACTAGGATGTAACAGAACGAACATAGAAAACATCTTGGAGCTTTTGGAGACCAACATAATGAAAGAATTGATAATGGAAGTAGACTGATAGAGCTATGCAGCCAACACGACCTCTATATAACAAACACATTATATAAACACAAAGACTCACAAATATACACCTGGTACAAATGGAACGATCTAGATATCAAAAGCCAAATTGATTTCTTATTAACAAGAAGAAAAAAAACAGAAAGATAAATATATTAGATGCAAGGGCAGTGCCCAACTTAAGTATAAACACAGACCACAAAGCAGTTGTTGTCACAATAAGAATCAACAAAAGAAGAAAGCAAAGACCAAACAGATACAAAATACAGGCCACGCGAAGTAGTAAATTTAAAAAAATCTCAAATACAGGTACAGGGGAAAAATATGAGAAAGAGCTAACTGAAATCTGTGTAAAACTACCCATAGAAAGAAGAGCAGTGGAAGAAGAGTGGGAGATTTTCTAATCAAGCATTTTAAAAATTGCAAAAATAACACGTGGAGCCAGGTAAAAACGCAAAACACGGATAAAGACAGTAACAGGTTGGTAGAACGCAGAGGTAAAGAAAGCTGTACAAGACAAAAAAGGAAAATATATATAAAAATTGGGTGAAGAGCAAACAGGACCGTGATTATATAGAATATAAAATTGCAAGAAGATACGTGAATAGAATAGTAAAGAGAGAAAAACAAAAAGACTGGGAGGAATATGGAGAAACCCTAAATAAAAACTGCGATGAGGCAACCAGAAACTTCTAAAAACAATATCAGTGCAAAGAGAACCCAACTGAAATATTTAACAGTGAAAAAGGAGAACCAATTAGTGAACAAAAACAAATCCTACAAAGATCGAAACAGTACTTCCAAACACTTTTCAATATTACAACAGATGCCACAGGAATTCAGGAAACCGACACAGATGCCATCGAAGAACTAGGACCAGACATACTGAAAGAAAGTTTAGTTTAGTTTAGTTTAGTCGATGGATCAACATCACGGCACAGGGGTGTAACCCATAAATGCTCCGTTCTCCTCTTAACTCAAATCTGAGTCTGGAGAAACTCAGCTCAGTGCACGAAATCCATAGCACCGGCGAGGATCCGGAAATATTTGGATAGATTTGTAACTCGAAATTTTGCCCGGGCAGCGCCGTTAGGCTACTCTTTTTCGATTTCCAACTGCCAAGGGATTTTTTTACGTGCGCAACAATACACACGGGCGTCCGATCTCACTACCCAGAGATCAGGGGAAATTTTGTTACTAGAAGAAGTCCACGTGAAAAAAAACCCGGTCCTCACCGGGGCTTGAACCCGGGACCTCCAGTACTCGAGGCGGACACCATACCTCGAGACCACGCAGCCCCCCCCCCCCTCCCCCACCTCATACTGAAAGAAGAAATTGGAGAAGCTGTTGGATTAAAAAGTCGCTTAAAAGTCGACAGGGTCGACTTCATTGCACCGGGTTTTATCCCATATGGCTCGGTCTCTTTCCGCAGCACGGAAAGCGTCGCGCAAAGCACGAACTCCGTAGCTTTTAGCGACGACCCACAGGAGTCTCCGAAACATTTAACTCGTAAACCGAAGGACGCGACACGGAATCGAGCCCACGACCTTCGGAGCACGAGATAAACGGGAGAAGCTGTTGGATTAGCATCATTGAATAAATCGCCGGGACAAGACAAAACATCAAATGAACTAATTAAAGCAGCAAGAGAAGTAGGAACAGCATGGCTACATAGACTATTTAACCATGTTTGGGTAGAACAACAGACACCACGAGACTTGGGAAACGCCATAATTATTCAAGTTTGGAAACGCAAAGGCAGTGAAAGAGATTGTATACAATACCTAGGTATTTCCCTTTTGAGTCATACTGGAAAAATATTTTGCAAACGTCTTGAGGAAAGGTTACGAAATTCAGCTAAGCGAAACACAACTTGGATTTAGGAAAAATAAAGGATGCACAGATGCCATCTTTGCTCTTAGACAACCTGTAGAAAAATCAATCGAATTCAATGAAACACTCTACTTAGCCTTTGTCAACCAAGAAAAGACATTTGATAGAGTAGATAGAAACAAGCTGTGGGAAATCCTTAAACAATATGGTGTTAGTACACATCTAACAAACCTATGTAGAAGCTTATACAACAACAGTGAATGCATAGTAAGAACACATGGAAAACACCCATAACCCTTTAACAATAAGATCTGGAGTACGACAAGGTTGGTCCTATTCCCCTTCCTGCTCATAACCTATATAGACAGCATATGTAAAGATGGGTGCAGGATGTGGCGGATGATCTCCAGATGGGTGTATCGGACGCGGGACATCTTGCTTATGATCGAGAGGTTTTCCGGAAGGTTGTTATGGGAGTGAGGTTCTGCAAAGGACATGCTACTGAATGAATGAATGAATGAATGAATGAATGAATGAATGAATGAATGAATGAATGAATGAATGAAGGAATGAATGAATGAAAAGAAACCAGCCAACCAGAGCCCACAAAAAATACTGCATGACGAACAGAACACAGAAGACGAACCAACGGCACATTGCACCATTAAAGAACTCCCATTTGCGGACGATGAAGCACTAATAGCAAAACCAGAAGCAGAATTACAAGACGACATGAATTGTCTAAACGAAGTGTATAAGGAATGTAACATGAAAATTGGCATCGTAAAACTGAGGTAATGACTATAACCAAAGAAGAAAAAACAACTAGATTCATCTTAAAGAACACCCCTTGAAACAAGTAAAGATCTTTAAGTACTTAGGAAGTATAATATCATCAAATTGCATATCAGAAGACGAGATCAAAGATAGATGCAATAAGGCAAACCAACTCACTAAACGGATGGCACCAATACTAAAGAACAAACATGTATCGATCGTTGCTAAGAAAGCACTCTACAACACAATTTTCCTACTAACTTTATGCTACCTATAACAAAACTGGACAATGACAGAAAAATAGACAAGAAAACTCACAATAACTGAAATGGGATTCATAAAAAGAATACTCTATGTCAAGAAGAGAGAAAAATCAGAAATGAAGAAATGACTAAAGTGGGGATATAGCAGCGCTAGATTTTATCAGAAGGCTGGCTGTAAGACGGTACTACCTGCTTTCTGTTAGCTCCGAATATTGGGCGGCGCTTACCAAACCCGACACCCCACATTGTGCCAACGACTTCGGGCGAGGACATGCAACCTTAAGTCAAAATGTCATGACAGGGCAGACCAGGCCCTAAGCCTTGGTTGGCAGCTGGTCTAGGATCGAAGTTCCGACATGCGGATAGTTAGAGCATTGTTTTGCTGATCCGGCAGCTTCTGCAGTTTGCCTTGTTCCAGATGTATTGATGTTACCTTTCCTCTGGAGTGAACTAGGCAGGCTGAGAGAGGGATCGTGTTTCATGGGCAATACATGGTTTCTGTATTTCAGCCTAGGCTTTGTGCTATCGAGAGGTATAACTCCATCCCTGGTCTTAACCGGTTTCGGAATCAAAGCGACAGGTAGCAGTTACGGGTTATAAATCCTTGTCAAATGGCGTATATAAGGGGCGCCACGGATTGCCTCTGACGGTGGGAGACACCTACAGGTGTCACTGATCAGCTACCGCACGCCTCAAGCTGGACAGCCCCCGACCAATTGGGTGCTTATCCGCCAAAGCTTGCCTGCTTCAATGGGTGCTTCGCGGGTGGACAAAATCTGAATCGCAATATGTAAAGCTAATGTACCAGGTACTACTGGAAAGAAAAATAGAAACTTCAAACTACGGCTTGCAACATGGAACGTAAAAACATGTGTCCAGGATTTTTCACTGAACTGACGAATATTGGCAATGTGAGAAAAACGGTTGTGATTGATGCCGAACTCAATCGTCTTAATATTGATATTCCTGGCATGTGGAAGACTCACCACGCTGAGGAAGGGTCACTCAGGGAAAATTATTACACCTTTTTTCTAGGGTTGGAGGGGGGGGGGGGGTAGAGAGCACGAGCCAGTCTCCATGGTGAAGGTGTTACGGACGCTGTTCGTGATCCCGCATACCAGCGTTCGAAACACAGCTGCACGAGATTTTGCAGCAAACCGAGTTGTGCTGTTTTTTTTTTTTTACTAAATGGTATGGATGCCGGTCTTTCAGAAAGCAATGGCAAACTACTGAACGTAAACTTGCCAAGACATCAACAACGGCAAAAAATGCTGGTGTTGACTGCAAACGTCCTGTAAAGGATATGCAACTAACTTTTTAAAGGGCAGGAAGTAAACAGATACCATGGAGTGTGCTTTGCAATGAAGATTTCACTACTGGAAATTATTAAAATTCTAGTTGGTGGAAATGAAAGATTGTTATCCTTGTCAACCACTTGTGGTTTTTTTCCACCATTATCACTGCATATGCACTGACACTCACTTCCTCTGATGATATGAAGAATTCGTTCAATGAGGAGTTAGACTCTGTGATCAATGCAGTACCAAAATCTTAATGCATGTATATGCTCGGTGATTTTAATTCTCCTGTGGACAAGGACTCGAGTTCATGGCCAGTGTATCTTTGAAAATACAATATCGATCACATGGATGACAATGGGCAAAGGCTGCTGGAACATTGCACCAGAAACTACCTATGTATTACAAACTCGTTTCTTAAAACAAAAGACCGGCATAAGGTCACATTGAAACCCCAAAGATCCGGTCATTGGCATCAGCTAGACTTCATCATAACACGGAGACAACATTTGAATCAAACATCATTAACTCGAAGTTATCACAATGGAGACGGATTGTATTTGCAGCAAAGAACCTCAATGGCTCGGAACGCTGAAGAAGAAGATAATATAGAAGAAAACGGTTTTGACCTTTTCATATTTTGTGACCTTACCTACACACTCACGCAATTGTTGTTTACACTGCCGCCAAGGGATATTACCACTGTCGCTGTCTAACTTAAGGGCAGATAACTCTGCCAGTTTATACACACACACACACACACACACACACACACACACACAAACACACAGATATACACTTCTCCACGCCATGCTGTGATGATGTCAGAGACGTAGTGCGTGACAGCTCGCGCTGTCTTGACAACGCGAGGCCGTCGGCGTTGATGCATTTTGACAAAAGAAGTCCCGTTGGAAAGATGCAAAATTATCAATGATCTTGTCCTTGAAGAGTTATGAAAAATTACACATACATACAATAATGGGTGTTGAATGTACACATGCATTCATTATCATGTTAATCGCTCTGAATACTCCATCCATCCATCATGTGCCATGCCGGTAAGCGTGGGCGGTCATGTTCTGCCATCTCACTCGATCAACAGAGTCGTGGATCAGTTCCGTGTTTTTGTCTCGACCATGCCACAAGGCCAAGCCATCCAGATACTTGTTTCTAGGTCTTCCCCTTGGTCTGTTCCCCTCGATCTTACCAGTTGTCACCAAGTTCTCCAAATCATTTCTTCTCATAACATGCCCAAAAAATTGTGACTGTCTACGTCTAATGTCTCTGATCAGTTTACGATCTTCATTTGTTTCTTGAAGGACTTGTTCATTGGTGAATACTCCATAACAATATTAAATGGAGTAGTAGACACCTTGCAGTCTTGACAGACCAAAGTATGTGAGTGGAATGTGGCCAATATTCCATCACAATGTCTGGGCAGAGCTTCAGAGAATCATGTGATGCCCAAACGACATGACCTCTCTCTCGGCCTAGTCTTGTGTATTCCAGAGGAATGGGTAACCAATACGTCTGGCACAAGGTAGGCTGCAGACGCTGGCGGCTCAGCGTCAATCCACCGAGACCTCACCACCACGAGCCGGTGGCGAGTTATGGCCAGACCCTGACACCCAAGGGACCCGGCTTAGAGGCGTTCAGCCATGTCCCACAGGTGAGGGCCTTGTACGAGCCCGGACCATGAGGGCGCGCACATCTGTCGATCACAAGTGTCCGGACCTGTGTAAAGCATGCACTATCGTCAGACTCCCCACCTGACTTATAGCGGTCCCCGCGACCAGCGGGAATAGGCCCGCCATAGCTACCGCAGGAGATATTGCCTGTCTATTTGCAAGCAAATCTCCCATACTTCCACTGTGCGGATCTCGCGACCAGCGAGAATAGGCCCGCCGGAGATTATGCTCGAACATTGCACCAGAAACTACCTATGTATTACAAACTCGTTTCTTAAAACAAAAGACCGGCATAAGGTCACATTGAAACCCCAAAGATCCGGTCATTGGCATCAGCTAGACTTCATCATAACACGGAGACAACATTTGAATCAAACATCATTAACTCGAAGTTATCACAGTGCTGATTGCGATACTGATAATTATTTTGTTCTTACAAGGGTTAGAACTGAGACAAAAGATGATCTGTACGGCTAAACACAAAATCTAGGCACATGATTAATATTATTAACACCCAAGATCCTGATTAGTGCTTTGAGTTCCAACCGCAGCTTGAAGACGCTTTCACTGATACTTCAGAAAAGTGTACAGCAAGTGAAAAGTGGGGTAAACTTAAGGAAACTCTTTATAAAACTGCAGTAGGGGTTTATGGCACTGTGGGTCATAAGAGGGTCATAACGCCATAGAGGCTCTACCAACTCTTGACCACCTGGACACACTTCCCACCATAACAGAAGTTAAGTATGCTATAAATGAACTTGCATCTGGCAAGGCGCCAGGTAAGGATGGGATTCCAATAGAGGTTATCAGGAGTGGGCAAGACACACTCACTATACAGATCCACCAGCTAATAGAGCTATGCTGGCGATAAGGGCAAGTCCCACAGGATTTTCAAGATGCAAGCATCATAACACTGTACAAGAACAAGGGGGATTAGAGTGACTGTAACAACTATAGAGGTATCTCAGTTCTGTGTATTGTTGGGGTGACTGTAACAATTATAGGGGTATCTCACTTCCGTGTAATGTTGAGACAGTATTTTATACTGACCTTTGAGGTGCAAACTAGCCACTTAAGTAAAATTTTATAAATTTCATTTTAATTATATAACCTACATAGTTGGATACCTCTTGAAAAAACAAACCCAACGGTACCTTAATCAAGTCTGTAGGTCATTTCTACGCCGAGATATTAAAGTTTGTGTATCAGTTTATCATTTAAATGTAACATAATATAGAAGAAAACGGTTTTGACCTTTTCATATTTTGTGACCTTACCTACACACTCACGCAATTGTTGTTTACACTGCCGCCAAGGGATATTACCACTGTCGCTGTCTAACTTAAGGGCAGATAACTCTGCCAGTTTATACACACACACACACACACACACACACACACAAACACACAGATATACACTTCTCCACGCCATGCTGTGATGATGTCAGAGACGTAGTGCGTGACAGCTCGCGCTGTCTTGACAACGCGAGGCCGTCGGCGTTGATGCATTTTGACAAAAGAAGTCCCGTTGGAAAGATGCAAAATTATCAATGATCTTGTCCTTGAAGAGTTATGAAAAATTACACATACATACAATAATGGGTGTTGAATGTACACATGCATTCATTATCATGTTAATCGCTCTGAATACTCCATCCATCCATCATGTGCCATGCCGGTAAGCGTGGGCGGTCATGTTCTGCCATCTCACTCGATCAACAGAGTCGTGGATCAGTTCCGTGTTTTTGTCTCGACCATGCCACAAGGCCAAGCCATCCAGATACTTGTTTCTAGGTCTTCCCCTTGGTCTGTTCCCCTCGATCTTACCAGTTGTCACCAAGTTCTCCAAATCATTTCTTCTCATAACATGCCCAAAAAATTGTGACTGTCTACGTCTAATGTCTCTGATCAGTTTACGATCTTCATTTGTTTCTTGAAGGACTTGTTCATTGGTGAATACTCCATAACAATATTAAATGGAGTAGTAGACACCTTGCAGTCTTGACAGACCAAAGTATGTGAGTGGAATGTGGCCAATATTCCATCACAATGTCTGGGCAGAGCTTCAGAGAATCATGTGATGCCCAAACGACATGACCTCTCTCTCGGCCTAGTCTTGTGTATTCCAGAGGAATGGGTAACCAATACGTCTGGCACAAGGTAGGCTGCAGACGCTGGCGGCTCAGCGTCAATCCACCGAGACCTCACCACCACGAGCCGGTGGCGAGTTATGGCCAGACCCTGACACCCAAGGGACCCGGCTTAGAGGCGTTCAGCCATGTCCCACAGGTGAGGGCCTTGTACGAGCCCGGACCATGAGGGCGCGCACATCTGTCGATCACAAGTGTCCGGACCTGTGTAAAGCATGCACTATCGTCAGACTCCCCACCTGACTTATAGCGGTCCCCGCGACCAGCGGGAATAGGCCCGCCATAGCTACCGCAGGAGATATTGCCTGTCTATTTGCAAGCAAATCTCCCATACTTCCACTGTGCGGATCTCGCGACCAGCGAGAATAGGCCCGCCGGAGATTATGCTCGTCTGCTGCGAACAAATCTCTACCGAGAAATAAGTAAAGAAACGATAAAAGTAGTTGTATTTCAATTGCGCTTGCGCTCCCACCTATGCTTACACCCTTCATGTGTCTTCACAAAGTCGGACTAAATGGAGTATGACAATGCAAACTGCCATCTCCCGCCATTTAAATACCACATTAAAGCATGCGATCTTCATAATTTTTGTGTGAGGTTGAATGCTACCTTAAATGGTCGAAAATTACAACATACACGTAAAAATGGATGCTACATTTAATAATACATAGCATAATAATGTAATACGTCTTATAAAACGGTATTTACAAGTTTACTTACCACTTAGAATAGGTAGCCTGGTTCTCTAGTATAACAAGTTTTCCCGACCTGCCAGAAATGCAGATTGCAAAACGGGGTGGGGGGAAAAATATACCAAGTAATCGGTATCTGTTTTAACTCTGTCTTGAAATAATGGTGGAATTTAACGTCTTGAGTACTCTTACGGTCCCCATATCGGAGACACAAGAACACATAAACGAAGATCACCGCAAACAAAAAAATGTGGGTAACATTCGGCAAACGTGAACCGTAGTACCTAGATATGACGCACTCCTGTTGAAAGAGGAAAGAAGAAGAATACGGCCGCACATAGCTAGACAGAGGACACTTGTCGACCTTCAGCAAATCTAAATGACGAGATCAATTACCAAGTGAGGAATTTGGTCATGTAAAACTATCATGTGGGGATAGCACTGGGTCTATATAGTCTATTTTCATGTTGAGGGATGATGGTGCCATGGGGACAGTGCCCACGAAATTGTTACCTCGGCTGTTAACGATCGTTGTGTTTGGAAGTCTGGCAGGGCATGCTATACCGCGCCAGAGGCTAGCCCGACTTTCTGATCAGTGTGATCACTAAGTGATGAGTCGTGGGTCTATAAGCTCGACCCTGAAACTAAGGTCCAGTCAGTGAAGACATCATGTCCAGTCAGTGAAGACATCATGTCCAGTCAGTGAAGACATCATGTCCAGTCAGTGAAGACATCATGTCCAGTCAGTGAAGACATCATGTCCAGTCAGTGAAGACATCATGTCCAGTCAGTGAAGACATCATGTCCAGTCAGTGAAGACATCATGTCCAGTCAGTGAAGACATCATGTCCAGTCAGTGAAGACATCATGTCCAGTCAGTGAAGACATCATGTCCAATCAGTGAAGACATCATGTCCAGTCAGTGAAGACATCATGTCCAGTCAGTGAAGACATCATGTCCAGTCAGTGAAGACATCATGTCCAGTCAGTGAAGACATCATTCTTGAGGCCAAACGAACACAACAAGCGCACAGCGGCGTCAAAGTAACGTTAACCGTTGTTTTTTACTGTCGTGGGTTGATGCATCACGAGTACACAACAACAGGTCAAATTATTACCTGAGAGTACTACCTGGAGGTCATATATCAACCTTGTGATGCTTTACGACGCAAATGAACGGACCTGTGGGTAATAGGAACTTGGCAGCTCCACCATGACAAAATACCTGTCAATTGTTTCCATCTGATTTAGACTTTCTCGGTCGAACACAAATATCCCCTTGGTTTATCAGACTCCCTACTCCCCCAACATGGCTCCTTGCGATTTGTTTGCTGATTCTCCAAGATGAAGATACCGCTGACAGAGACCCAGTTTGAGTCGCACAGAGACGCTGACAGAGACCCAGTTTGAGTCGCACAGAGACGCTGACAGAGACCCAGTTTGAGTCGCACAGAGACGCTGACAGAGACCCAGTTTGAGTGGCACAGAGACATTATGTGGGACGCGACGGCCTCGCTGTACTCCATTCCCAGGAAGGCCCTCCTGACGTACCTCCAACTATGGCCGTACCGTTGTGAGGCGGACTCTGGGGGGGATGGGGGTTTCAGACCTCCAGGTTGGTCATTGTATTTCTCCCTCTCAAAGGCGCCACGCGTGTTGACCATACTCCGCAATTGTTTAAATGATTATATGATCATGTTAGATACACGATAGAGCGGTATTCTTCATGTCTATCATGACAGTTGTTTAAATGATTAGATGATCATGTTAGATATACGATAGAGCGGTATTCTTCATGTCTATCATTCCATCCATCCATCATGTGCCATGCCGGTGAGCGTGGGCGGTCATGTTCTGCCATCTCACTCGATCACCAGAGTCGTGGATCAGCTCCGTGTTTCTGTCTCGACCATGCCACAAGGCCAAGCCATCCAGGTATTTGCTTCTAGGTCTTCCCCTTGGTCTGTTCCCCTCGATCTTACCAGTTGTCACCAAGTTCTCCAAATCATATCTTCTCTTAACATGCCCAAAAAATTGTGACTGTCTACGTCTAATGTCTCTAATCAGTTTACGATCTTCATTTGTTTCTTCAAGGACTTGTTCATTGGTCTTTCTAGCTGTCCATGGTATTCTTTGCATTTTCCTCAGAAACCACATTTCTACAGCCATCAGATGTTTTTCAGCCTGACTGCTCATTGTCCACGCTTCACATCCATACAAAAGTACAGGTTCTATGTAGCACTTCAACACTCTTTTTCTCGTTTCAATTGACATCTTTTTATTGGTCAGTATAGAGCAATATTCTTCATGTCTGTCATTACGATTGTTTAAATGATTAGATGATCATGTTAGATACACGATAGAGCAGTTGTCTTCATGTCTGTTATTACGGTTGTTTGCGAGAAGATACACTTCAAACAGTGATGTGGGATACAGCTGGGAGGCTGTAAGGAGCAACAGTTAAAGAGCAAAGTTGGGACATGAACTAGCTGATGTGATGGTCTAAGGATGTTGCGATAGAACACAGGCAGACACACTGTGGCTGGGGTTTAGAGCTACGAGGTGAAGTCAATAAGTAATTCACAAATGGCTGTTGAAAAATAATATAATATGATAGCAACTTGAAACCAGTTTATTTTTATACATACATTGTCCCTTTATTTCTCAACATAATTTCCACCAACATTGATGCACTTATCCCTTCGTTTTATCAGTCCTCCCAAACCGGCTGCATAGAACTGCGTGCTCTGTTTTCTGAACCACGTTTTCACTTCACATTCAACTTTGGCATCATTCGCAAAATGTCTCCCGCCAAGGTGGGTTTTCAATGGACCAAAAAGGTGGAAATCGCCAGGGTCTAATCGGGGCTGAAAGGTGGATGTTCCAGAACTTCCCACCTCTAATCATCTCCTCCACCTGCTGCACGGATGCCTCTGTTGCAATCTCAACAGGACGACCAGATCGGATTTCATCAACAATTTTAGAGCGTCCTTGAGAAAATTTTTCTACCCAGCTATGCACCTATTTACGGGACAAACATTTGTCAGCATAAACAGGAAACATTTCCTTATGAATGTCCTTTTCAATCAGTCCTTTTGCCCACACAAAACGCACAACAGCACGTTGATGTGATGGTCTAATGCTGGGGTGGCCAACACGAGGCCCGCGGGCTGCATGCGGCCCGCCGGTAATCATGTTGCGGCCCGCGGAGTGGGAAACGACGATGTGGTCGAAGCTGTAGCACGCTTGCTTGTTTACTTTAATTTAACAAAAAAAGTTAGGTGAGTGGCCCGGCAGGAAATATTATTTCTAAAATTTGGCCCGCCTGCTGAAAAGGTTGGCCACCCCTGGTCTAATGGATGTTGGAATAGAACACAGACAGACACACTGTGGCTGGGGTGTAGAGCTGCATGAACTAGCTGATGTGATGGTATAATGGATGTTGCGATAGAACACAGGTAGACACGGCGTGGCTGGAGTTTAGAGCCACGGCGTTAGCCTCTAGTCCAGTGTTTCCCAACCTTTTTTGTGCTATGCCCCACCTAAGCCTTTCTAAAATTCTTATGCTTCCCCCCCCCCCCCCCCCCCCAACAAATGCATAATTTTTAATATTCAAAAATAGAAATGTTCACTAAAGAAACTTGGAATTTTTTATTATTTTTTAGTTAAGGGCTCACGGTTCCCAGAGGGGCCAGGCCCCCCCCCCACTCCCCCCCCCCCCCAGTTCCGCTTCCCTGTGTGTCAGTTGTGTTGGTGAATTTTATTTTTTTATTTGGCGGTTACCCCAGACAAGCTGGTTCCCCCGCCTCCCCCTTTTTTTGTGTGGACCCTTAGTCTCACTGTGAGCTATTGCGCACAGTGGTCCACCAGGCCCACATCTAAGGTGAAGATATGTGATGGGTTTTTATTTGATCATCTCGGCCCCCGACCAGACCAAGCGCACTATTGGGGGGAGAGCAGCAATTGCATCCAATCCTAGCCAAAGGACCGATAGGTTTTAGGAAGAAATCACTAGGAAATTATTGAGCAAACACAGTAAGTAAATTTTCAAAACATAATGGAGAACTGAAATTCAAGTACAAAATAATTTTAATGAAAGATTTTTCTATATTATTTTAATTATTAGTAATTATTTAAATTTAGTGAGATCCTTGCGCTTTAGTTTTAGTTTTAGTCGTTGGATCAACATCACGGCACACGGGTTTAACCCCATCAATGTTCCGTTTTCCTCCTAACTCAAACCTGAGTCTGGAGAAACTCAGCTCAATGCACGAACTCCGTAGCAACGGCGAGGATCCTGAAATACTTTGGGTAGATTTTTAACTCGAAATTTTGCCCGGGCAGCGCCGTTAGGCTACTCTTTTTCGATTTCCAACTGCCAAAGGATTTTTTACGTGCGCAACAATACACACGGGCGTCCGATCTCACTACCCAGAGACCAGGGGAAATTATTGGAAGTCCACGTGGATTTTTTAAATAAATCCCGGTCCTCACCGGGGCCTGAACCAGCGACCTCCAGCACTCGAGGCGGACACCATACCTCGAGACCACTCTTGATGCTTACTGCAAAGAGATTTTATGTCAGGTTTCAATTTAGTTAACTTCAGTCTCTAGTCTCCCCGTTTTGTTATATCCAGCTGATTTCTTCCATTTTCGAATCCCCCCCTCCCCTTTAACAATCGAATTGCCCCCCAACGTGGGGCGTGGGCCCCACTTTGGGAAACACCGCTCTAGTCCTAACAAGTATAAGTTCGATTCGCTGTGTGGACGGTATGAAATTTGGCCAAATAAGGACACGATGATATATTCCACTCCATCCGGTCCTGGGTTAGTGTATCGGACGTCTATTCTGAAGGATGAAAAAGAACACGCCTGCACGTTGAACAGTTTCATCTTTCATCGCCATTTTGATATGGAAAAACAACATGTCGACTAGGGCGCAGCTCTGGCTGGATTTCACAATTGTGAATCCAGTAAACGAAACAATATAACATGTATTGATCTTGGTACACACACGCTTCAGTACACGTAAGAATATAGCAAATATTATTCTGGGTACTGGAAGGCCCCACTATACGTCGCTTCGGTAAACGTCGTTACGATATAACGTTGTTGTCACATAGTGGACTAACTTCACTTTACGTCGCTACGTTTCGCCATAACGTCGTTTTGAGGCTGGGACAATTCATGCAGGTGCCGACAAAATCAAAGAGGGTGCTAAAAACGTAACCCCTTTGAGTGCTTCCAAGATCACTCGTACCAGAAGTATTCTTATGTAGAAAATGGAAATACTACTGGCAGTCTGGATTGAAGACCAGAACCAACGGAATATGCCTGTGAGCAAGATGGTTATCCAAGAGAAAGCAAAGTCTCTCTATGAAGATCTAGCTAAGAAAGCAGGTGAGAGTAGTACTAGTAGTGCTGATGATAGTTTTGGAGCAAGTCGTGGTTGGTTTGAGCGCTTTAAGAAGCGTTCACACCTGCACAACATTCAGACAACAGGTGAAGCGGCGAGTGCTATTATTGCAGCTGCAGAGTGTTTCCCTGCAGAGTTCAAGGCCATGATTGAGGAGGGTGGTTACTGTACAGCAAACATTGGATACATTTTGTTCAAGCTGGGAAGAGCCAGGAAAAGAAGCAGGAAGAGCTTACAGTTTCATCCTCAGATGAAGAGGCTTGAATTTAATGCCTCTACATCCCAATAACTCTGCCATTTGCACTCCAATCTACCTCTATTTAGCCAATAAATCAACCATACAAATAAACATTACTGTGGCACAGTGGTACACAATACACTGTATTTCATGTAATTATATGGGAAATATTGTTTCGCTGTACGTCGCTTCACTTAACGTCGCGTTTTCCGAGAACGTAATCCCGACGTTAACCGGGGCCTTCCATTACACACATGTGTCGACATCTGTGGCTTGGCGGTGTGAACACATTTCACAACCCCGACACACCAGGTTAGAAGTCAGTCGGAGACAATGTGTAAGCAGACAGCTTTGCTCTGGTTTTCACAATGGTATTAGCGTCGGCCGTTCAGAAAGCAGTGGCAAACTACTGAACGTAACGTCCTCTTCAACATCACACATATCCAAGTAATGTTGAGGTTGATTGCGGCGTCCTGTAAAGAACACGCAACTAACTTCAATACACACATTCGGGACCTGGAGTTCGTGCAGTGTGATGAGATTCTCCTTGTGAGATCTATGGAGGGAGAGACCGAAGCACTGATGGAGATATTAGTGTGCAGTAAATCTGATCCATTACAAAACACAAAAGAAGAGAATTAAATTACTCACTTTTCGACACAACCAAAGCAACGTAATTAAGAAACAGTATAATCACACACAGCCTGGCATCACGTGAGAAAGCCATTCCGCACAAGTCATACAATGAAATGGTTGTCTTGATTCAAACAATCAGAAGTGAACAAACTTAACTTCACAGTTTGGCGCCGTTTTGCGCTCTGTGAGTGCCAGCAGCCACCCGCCGGGTGTCTACAACAAAAGGTCCAACATTCCGAAGGTGAAAGCGAACTCGCTAGACTCAGAAACAAGAAAAACACAAACAGATCTGTTATCTGCTCGTGCATATGGTTGAGCATACGGTAAATCCTGGAGTTTGTACAAGAAAGTGGTTTGTTTCGTTCAGTTCTTCTTTCTTATCGTAGCAACCGTTTTTTTTTTTTCCTTCTGCCGCCTCTTTCTGTGTAGCTCTCTTAATGGTCGTATTTCTTTTCATGTGTTGTTTAGTTCTATTTGATTCATCGTAACCCCAAACGAACAAACAAACAAACTTTATTTTCAAATGGGTCTTACTCTGGGTCCTTCTAAGTACTCATCTTTCTCACACCAGTTATATGCTGTGTTATGCATGTTAAATTTACACGGAGAAAACTAGGTAATATGAACATTGCACATATAAACAAAAAATAATACAATTGTGCTCCTAAATTATCTCTCACCATTTACATTTCCGTTCTTTTGTCTCCATCCTTCTTTCTCGGTGTCTTAGCTTCTCTCTACCACACACGCATACAAACTGTGTGTATATATATATGTGTGTGTGTGTGTGTGTGTGTGTGTGTGTGATAGAGAGAGAGAGAGAGAGAGAGAGAGAGAGAGAGAGAGAGAGAACAGAAACAGGGGCCATTCACATCTACTGTTCAAAGATAGGTGTTAGTTGTATTTCCTGTACAGAACATCGCAGTCAACCCCAGCGTTTCTTGGCTGTTTGTAATTTACAAGACAAGTTTATGTTTAATAGTGTATCATTGCTTTCTGAATGATCGACCCTCATACCATCAAAACCAACGCAAGATTGTCGGTTTTCAACACGTTTACATATATAAGAGCGAGGAGGAGGAAGAGCGAGGAGGAGGGAGGAGGAGGGAGGAGGAGGGGGAGGAGGAGGGAGGATGGAGGAGGAAGAGGGAGAATGAGGGAGAAGGAGGAGGAGGAAGAGGGAGGAAGAGGAGGGAGAAGGAGGGAGGAGGAGGAGGGAGAAGGAGGGAGGAGGAGAAGGGAGGAGGAGGAGGGGGAAGGAGGAGGGAGAGGGAGGAGGAGGGAGGAGGAGGAGGGAGGAGGTAGAGGGAGGAGGAGGGAGGAGGGAGGAGGAGGAGAGAGGAGGAGGAGGAGGGAGGAGAAAAGGGAGGAGGAGGGAGGAGGAGAGGTTGGAGGAGGGGGAGAAAGGAGGAGGAGGAGGGAGGATGAGGAGGGAAGAAGAGGGAGGAGGAGGGAGGAGAATGGGGAGGTGAGGAAGGGGAGGAGCAGGAGAGAGGATGAGGCGGCGGAGGAGGGGGAAGGAGGAGGAGGCAGGAGGAGTAGGCAGGAGGAGAGCGAGGAGGGGGAGGAGGTAGGAGGAGGGAGGAAGAGGGAGGAGGAGGGAGGAGGAGGAGGAGGAAGAGGGAGTAGGAGGATGGAGGGGGAGGAGGAGGAAGAGGGGGAGGAGGAGGAGAGGAGGGGGAGGAGGATTATAACGCATATGCCTGTAGATAACTGCAGCGAAAAGGTCCACCTATTTGAGAAATATGCAACAATTTTACATATATAGCAATTCTATTAGAAGTTATGTCCCCTCGCTATATCTATATATATATAAAAGAGACTGTCTGTATGTATGTATGTCCTTTATGCGTTCGCGAACAGTCCATCCGATTGAGATGAAATTTTCTACACGTCTTCCTCTCATTCCCGTGCTGCCAACTGTCGTAGTTTGTTAGTGTAAAATCGGTTATTTACTTAATATTAATATTTCAATTTACATTATATTGTGTATATATATAGCGAGGACCTCCTCATCCTCTCTCCTCCTCCTCTCTCCTCCTCCTCTTTCCTGCTCCTCCCTCCTCCTCCCTCCTGCACCTCCCTCTTCCTCCTCCTTCCTCCTCCTCCTCCTTTTTCTTCTTCTGCTGCTGCTGCCGCTCCATTTACCCAAGTTAATTGTTGGGGGAAGATGTAAAGATCTTTCAATGCTTTTTGTAAGTTGGTCTTCGTTTATCTAAGGTTGTTCTAACTGCAACCAATAAATTATTAGACAGACAGACAGACAGACAGACAGACAGACAGACAGACAGACAGACAGACAGACAGACAGACAGACAGACAGACAGTCGGGAACGGGAGCTTATATGACTACTTATATGAATTAAATGAGATGCTCCCCACCAGGGGCTGGGCGAAGTCGGGTCGGGTCAGACAGACAGACAGACAAACAGACAGACAGATAGACAGACAGACAGACAGACAGACAGACAGACAGACAGACAGACAGATGGTCGGAAACGGGAACGGGAGCTTATGTGACTACTTATGTGAATTAAATGAGATGCTCCCTACCAGGGTCTGGGCAAAGCCGGGCCGAGTCAGACAGACAGACAGACAGACAGACAGACAGGCAGACAGACAGACAGACAGACAGACAGACAGACAGACAGACAGACAGACAGACAGACAGACAGACAGACAGACAGACAGACAGACAGACAGACAGACAGACAGACAGACAGACAGTCGGGAACGGGACCTTATATGACTACTTATATGAACTAAATTAGATGCTCCCCATCAGCGACTGGGCGAAGCCGGTCCGGGACAGACAGACAGACAGACAGACAGACAGACAGACAGATCCCCTCCAGGGACTGGGCGAAGCCGGGCCGGGTCAGCTAGTATCTATATATATAAAAAAGAATCTCCGTCTGTCTATCTGTCTGTCTGTATGTCATTTATGCGTTCGCGAACGGTCCATCCAATTGAGATGAAATTTTCTACACGTCTTCTAATCATTCCCGTGCTGCCAACTGTCATAGTTTTTTTTAGTGTACAAACATATTTTCTTATTATTATTTAATATTTAATTTACATACAGACAGACAGACAGACAGACAGACGGAGATTCTCTTTTATATATATAGATATACATATATATATTCTCTTTTTGCTGCTTGTGATTTATGAGCAATTGAATCATCAACACACACAAAATGGGTTGCACCATTTATTGCCGTGCATGTTCCGCTGCATCTGGCCAGGTATGGAAATTAAAGGCTAAAATATTACCATCGTTGCCTCGTTGGCCACAGTATGTCTGTAATCGTTATATGTGTCTCTTCATTATTCACATTCACTGTGTGAACACGTTTTCCACACACAATAGTGTTGTACAGGGTTCTTCTTCTTCTTGTTCTTCTTCTTTCCTTCCTCCATTTACCTCAGAGAAGTTTAGGGGAAGATGTAAAGATCTATTATGTGCTCTTTCTAATGCTCTTTGTTAGTTGGTATTCATTTCTCTAAGGTTGTTCTTGATACCATCACTCCATCTGTTACATTGTTTTCCCCTGTCCTGTATCCATTAGATTTCTTCAATGTGGCTCTTTGTGGCAGATTGTACCTGGGCATTCTTATGAGGTGGTCAAACTATTTAATCTGTTTGCAAGCCAAACACCTGATTTGTAAGTTATTTGTTGCATGCCTCAACAAAGTGTTTGGCTCGTGGAATACATGCAGCATGAATGTCTCCAAGCCAGACAGCATGGCTGACTGTTAAATCTGACGATCACCAAGTCTTGTGCTCATAGACTTGGCTGCCAGGGATGACCATCTCACACGATCACCAAGTCTCGTGCTCATAGACTTGGCGGCCAGGGATGACCATCTCACACGATCACCAGGTCTCGACTTGGCGGTCAGGGATGACCACCTCACACAATCACCAGGTCTCATAGACTTGGCGGCCAGGGATGACCATCTCACACAATCACCAGGTCTCATAGACTTGGCGGCCAGGGATGACCATCTCACACAATCACCAGGTCTCATAGACTTGGCGGCCAGGGATGACCATCTCACACAATCACCAGGTCTCATAGACTTGGCGGCCAGGGATGACCATCTCACTCAATCACCAGGTCTCATAGACTTGGCGGCCAGGGATGACCATCTCACACAATCACCAGGTCTCATAGACTTGGCGGCCAGGGATGACCATCTCACACAATCACCAGGTCTCATAGACTTGGCGGCCAGGGATGACCATCTCACACAATCACCAGGTCTCATAGACTTGGCGGCCAGGGATGACCATCTCACACAATCACCAGGTCTCTTAGACTTGGCGGCCAGGGATGACCATCTCACACAATCACCAGGTCTCATAGACTAGGCGGCCACCATCTCACACAATCACCAGGTCTCATAGACTTGGCGGCCAGGGATGACCATCTCACACGATCACCAGGTCTCATAGACTTGGCGGTCAGGGATGACCATCTCACTCGATCACCAGATCTCTTAGACTTGGCGGCCAGGGATGACCATCTCACACAATCACCAGGTCTCATAGACTTGGCGGCCAGGGATGACCATCTCACACAATCACCAGGTCTCATAGACTTGGCGGTCAGGGATGACCATCTCACTCAATCACCAGATCTCTTAGACTTGGCGGCCAGGGATGACCATCTCACACAATCACCAGGTCTCATAGACTTGGCGGCCAGGGATGACCATCTCACACAATCACCAGGTCTCATAGACTTGGCGGTCAGGGATGACCATCTCACTCAATCACCAGGTCTCATAGACTTGGCGGCCAGGGATGACGTCTCACTCGATCACCAGGTCTCATAGACTTGGCGGCCAGGGATGACCATCTCACACGATCACCAAATTTTAGGTTTAGATCTGCAATCTTGTCCGGATTATGCCACGTGACTACGACAGCCAAGCATTTATCTTTTTGCCTTCCCCTTGCTCATTCCCCATCAGTTGTGCCAGTTATCACTAATTTTTCAAGTTTATTGCTATTCATCATGTGCTACAATTATATTTATAAGTCTAATTTCACAGTCTACTTACGGTTTTTATTTGTTTCTTGTCGGACAGTGCTGTTAGGTTTTCTGTCTGTCCCTGGTCTTCTTTGCAATTACCTCAGCAACTATTTCCCACTACCATTAAATGTTTTTCGGTGTGTCTGCTTACTGCCCATGTTTGACACGTATACAACAGTACGGGTTCGCTGTAAAACCTCAACACTCTTTTTCTCAGTGCAACTGACAGTATTTTATTGCCTTAGTCTTGCAAGAATCTTTCCGGATTTGTGAATTAAACATCCTATGGAGATTGAAGCTATCTTGTAAGAAGTAAACTCACAAAGAGAACTGGTTACTCGGATCAGAAAAGAACACTCGACGTTCTTAGAGCATGCTTTGAGAGGGGGAAATCTGAAGTATGTCGTCACAACGGAGAGGTTGAAGAGGAAGAGAGACAGAGGAAGACCAAGACAGAATCCTGGACAGTTAAACATCATGGCATTTAGGAACGTCGGTAGCAGAAATGGCTGGCACAACAAGACACAGAAGGCATTGGATAGACATGATCACCAACGACACACTAGGGAGTCTCTATGGTGAAGTGGTCAAACCGTTTGACTCGGGCTCCGAAGGTTGTGGGTTTGATTCCGGGCCGCATCCTTCGGTTCACGAGTGAATTATTCCGGTGACTCCTGAAGGTCGTCGCTGGAGCTACGGAGTTCGCGCTGCGGAAAGAGACTGAGCCATATGGGATTTTAAAAAAAACCGGTGCAATGAAATCGACCCTGTCGACTTTTTAGCGTCTTTTTTTTTTTTAACAACACACTGCATGGACTTTAAGAAGAGGATGGAAATTGACAACTGCAAACAGGAAGTGGTGCGTTCTTGTGCACCCTTGCGGTTCACCGTCAAAGACACACTTTTTCTAGGTGCAGACATCGGTAAGGCTGTTGTAAAGGATGTGGATCTCATGTGCACATGGTCACATCTATCAGCCCAGGTGGCCAGCTACTTGATGCTCGTCGTCGTTATCCAGCACCTATTGAGGGGGAAACTGGTGAAGCATTTCACGACTGATAATAAAACGTCACACATTGTAAGGTTTCTTCGTGGGTCATCTCTGTCCAGACTTTATTATTCTTCTCATCTACACGTTTTATTCACGAAAATGTTCCATACAACCACATCTGCAGAGCCTCTTTGTAACTTCTTACCACTCTGTTACAGTTAATGGTCTATTTGTGGGGGTTTTGAAAATATTGCCGTTCCAAGTTTTGTATTTACCTTTATGTTGCATGAACTCCACAGAGGGTGAATACAAAACTTGGAACGGCAATATTTTCAAAAACCCCACAGTCATTAAATATATATCCTATACTAATTGTCTTGCCTTCATTGGGACAGATAAGTTGCATGAAATATTCTCCATCTTGTGAAATACGGCTATGGCTTGGGCTGTTTTACTCAACGTCTGTTGAGTTGAGCTGAGTTGAGTTGAGTTAAGAACCGACATCACTGCACTCAGGACATTCCCATGCGTGCTCTGTCCCCTCGTTCAACAGCCAGCGAAGAGTCATACTACTAATCGTTCCCACCGCTTTCTGATTTAAAGTTCTCCTAGTTTTCCCTCTCAGGTTTGAGATTCTTCCAGAACCCCTGCCGATCCCCAGCAATCTCATTCTTTCTACATATGGGTTCTCAATCTGTTCCCTCGCCTTCTCCATCTGGTCCCACAAGCGCACGACTACCCCCCCCCCTCCTTGTCAATAGGTAATCTACCAGCAAGAGATGCATTCCCTGTCAGCCTATCAGCCTGTTCTTTCCCCCGCACCCACGCTTGACCAGGGTAAAATATCCATACAATTCTCACAATCTGTGACCTCTGAAGAGACGAGAGCCATTCCACACAAAACATTCCTTTCTCCGCCTTACTAATCATACTCTTTGAATCCGTAATGAATACAATGTGTTTTGCAGTGGTCTCCTCTAGCCACCGGAATGCTGCTGTTACTGCCTCCACCTCCATTCTCATGCTGGAGGTCGTAGTCTCATATGCCAGACTCCTTTTTCAAGACTCGTCCATTAGTCTTTGCAATAAAACCCCAACCACTATGTCTGTTTCTCACCACTGAACCATCGGTGTAGATGACTATGTCACCTTGATGTGTGTTGCTCTGGATCAGTTGTTGCACTTCAAACTCAGTGTGGCCCGTTGCCCATTCTCTGCACTCACGACGCAGTGTTACTATTACATTGTGCCAGTCCGTCATGTCTTCTGGAACTTCAACTCATTCCTTTTTCACGATTGATGGTCTCTAGATCACACACCTGACGTATAGAAAGTTCTGCCTGTGCCATCAAGGACCTGCCTCGTCTTAGTCTATGACCTCTGACCATATCCATGGCTTCATGCAAGGGGTGATCCCTATCTGCGGCAACTCTCAGGTACCATTTGGCCTGAAGGACCCTATGCCTATCCGTCATTGTTGGTAGCGCCAGGATATGCCTCATGCATATAATTGGTGTGTCCTTTATGCACCCCATGATTTTGGTCCTAGTTGCTTTGCACTACGGCAATTCAATACCCAACCCGTATATTTTGTAGTCCAAAACGATCCGTTTTCCTCCTACCCCTTCTGGCTCCAGCCCTCTTCTTCCTTTACCTTCCTCCCTCTCCCCTACCTCTTCTCCTCCGCTTCATTTTCTCCCCACTGGCTGTTGTCAAAGGTATCGAGCACAAAGCACGTACTCCGTTGCTTCGCCGATAATTCTTTTTTTTTAATTTTCCATACTTAGTTGGATTTAAATGCAGGAACTAACCGGTCACTTTAGTAGAGCCTGCCTGCTAGGGAAGGGCAGGGAATGTCCATCAGGAGTTCATACGCTTGGCGCCGCATTGGCCGCATACCAAACGTTCCACGTTTACGACCAGCTCACCAGTGGTCATTCAGTCCTCAGCACGTCGGTCCACCTTAAACTTGGGGGTTTATAATCGGAGTTTTCCATCTCCTAGGTTGGCCGTTGTAATAGCTAACGGGCCTAATCTACCCGGGGACAAGAGGTTCTAACGCCTCATCCATCCCGGTGAACACATTAGATAAATGTATATGGGGAACAAAACCAATTTCACACAATATCTATCAAATAGTGCATAATGCAATCCATAACTAAAGTCACTGCACAACACTGTGTTAGTACGTGAAGAAAGCCCAGATGGCAACTTCGGTATCGCTTTTCTCTTCCAATGACCGCAACAAACTGTCCCCAATAATATTTGAACATGTTGAGCAACTGTCCGATCTTTTGCCTATTGGTAAAAACCCATCTCTACAAATGCCATAGTCCCTTCAGTTCTTACCACCGCGCCGTGTCGGCGATCTCCTGAGCGGCCGAAGTTAGTCTTTTGAGACGAGGTTAGAGAAAGTCACCTGGAAGTTCCATGTGACTGTGAGTCACCAGCTGACGCAATACCTTCTGCACTTGTGTTGTCTTCAGTTCTATTAATAACTGCATGAGCTCTGTAATATATCTGTTTAACCTCCCTTCTTTGTTATTACTTTTACTTCAATTTTCTCTGCTGATTAGATTAAGAACAGGATTAGAGATTAGAACAAGAATCGCCATGGTAAAGTAGCATTTTGCCTGATGGAAAACATTACTCACCAATAAAATGCCGCACCGTGCAATTAGAAATAGAATGTTAAAATACTGTATGGAATATGTACTGTTGTCAGCTGGTCAAACACGGACAATAACAAGCTCAGAAACATAATGGCAGTAGAATTGTGGTTCCTGTGAAAAATACACAGATTTCCGTGGAAGGACAGAAACACGAATGAGACACTCCTTTAAGAAGCAATTGGAAAACACAAACTGATTAGAGAAATTGGACGTAGACAGTCAAAACTGTTTGGACGCGTTACGAAGAGAAATACACTTAAAAACTTGACAACTGGTAAGCTTGATGACAAAAGAGCACAAGGAAGACAAATAGATAAATATATAGGTGGCTTGACCACGTGGCATGGTCGAAACAAGAACACGGAGCTGATAACGACTAGAGTGATCGTGAGAGATGGCGAAACATGACCACCCACTCCTGTCGGCATGGTACATGGCAATGATGAAGATTATTGTATTAAGATGTTTGTTTTCATGTTCTGGGGCACCTCTGCGACTATTCATTGAAAATGTATGAAACCACCATGTTATAAACTGCGTTGTTATGAAGTCAGAAAAAGAAATCCTGAATTTCCTAAGAACCAGGATGTGAACTTTGACCTTACAATGTAGTTGAAAAACATGGCGTCAGAATAACACCAGATGGCAACGTGTGAAAGCGCACATTATTTTCTCATTTTGTATCTTTCAGGCTGCTGGGTGCAAACACAATCACTTCCTGTAATATCTACGTGCTGACATTTGATCGCATTTGTATATAACCTGGAATTTCATTCATGTTTCTGTCAGCTATTGTCCCTGTCCAACTTATGGAAGCCTTGTTCTTTACATCTTCGTCTGTTGTCATTGGCTGTGACGTTATCTATCTATCTATCTATCTATCTATCTATCTATCTATCTATCTATCTATCTATCTATCTATATACGCTATTTTCTATTCTCTATTTATATAGTCTCATCTCATCTCATCATGTCCCTCTTGTACCTTGCGGTGTCGAGGGGAAGTATAAACATCGTGAGAGTGCCCGGTTATGGGCTTCATATATCGATATTCCCATGGATTCTGCTATTCCCTCCGTCCATCGTTTACGTGGTCGGCCTCTTCCTCTGTTTTCATCTGGTCTGTACATCATTGCTTGTTGTGGTATGCTGTTGACTGGTAACCTACTTGCACGGCCAAACTATTTGACCTGCTGCTTTCTAATAAAATCTAGTGCTGCTTTAACCCCCACTTTAGTCCTGATTTCTTCATTTCTGATCTTATCTCTTCTTGATACATTGAGTATTCTTCTCAGGAACCTCATTTTTGTTGTTGTGATTTTTCTTTTCTCTTTTTCTGTCATTGTCCAGGTTTGATATTGGTAGCATAGAGTTGGTAGGAAAATTGTGTTGTAGATGTTGTTGATGCTTTCTTAGTAGTTATTGATACATGTTTGTTCTTGCATATAGGCAGGGGAGAGATAGGGAGAAAACAGCCCAGGAGCTACAGGCACTGAAATGAGTGCTGTCATCCACCCGGAAAAGGCAGCTGTTTTGTGGTGCTCTCTGGACAACAGGATTGTGAGAACTGATGTTCCAAGCCTCACGATAGATGATGGAAGCGTCAACAGAGAGAACAAACTGAAGTATCTGGGAATCACATTTGACAGGAGCCTGTCCTTCAAGGATCATGTGGAGACGGTTGTGACAAGATCTTAAAAGGGACTCAACGCACTTAAAACTATGGCTGCAGTGGACATAGAGCAAATAATGCTTTTCAGAATATACCAGCACTTGATCCTCTCAGCGATTGATTATGGACTAGGACTACTCACTGTCTCAGAGAGTCAGCTGGTGAGATTGGATCGCATACAGAACGAGGCTATGCGGGTCATTCTTGGATGCACCAGAGACACCCCAGTAGTGTGTATGCGTTAATCCTTTGTCTGCCGACTGTTGCTGGTAGGCTCAATGAGATGCAGGCGAAGGCATACCTCAGAGTAGCTGCTGACACAGATCACCCGTTGCATGAGGCTCTGGACGCAGTTAAGGGTCAGCGAATGATAAGAGGGAAATCATGGATGGCTCAAGCGGAGGATACGATCAGACAGGTGTGCTCCTTGGAGAACATTAGGCGAGGAGAGGAGTGGGTCAGAGTGCCAGCGGAGCAGTCAGACTTGTGCGGTGTTATAATCACATTGAGCCGGGAGTGCAGGGAATGGCCAACAGGGGCCACGGAAGTGGAAATCCAGCAACTCATTCAGGATAATGTTCGCCCGGGTGATGTGATTATCTACACAGATGGTTCGGTGTTGAGAGGTAGTAGAAGTGCCTGGGGTTTCTTGGCAAAGGCTAATGGTCGACGTTTGGTGCAGGAGAGCTTGGCATATGATACCACAACATCTAACTTAAGAATGGAGGTGGAGGCAGTCAATGCAGCTTTCCGCTGGATGGAGAATACGACACACACACACACATCGTGATTGTAACTGACTCAGAAAACATGAACCAGCGACCTCCAGCACTCGAGGCGGACACCATACCTCGAGACCACTCTTGATGCTTACTGCAAAGAGATTTTATGTCAGGTTTCAATTTAGTTAACTTCAGTCTCTAGTCTCCCCGTTTTGTTATATCCAGCTGATTTCTTCCATTTTCGAATCCCCCCCTCCCCTTTAACAATCGAATTGCCCCCCAACGTGGGGCGTGGGCCCCACTTTGGGAAACACCGCTCTAGTCCTAACAAGTATAAGTTCGATTCGCTGTGTGGACGGTATGAAATTTGGCCAAATAAGGACACGATGATATATTCCACTCCATCCGGTCCTGGGTTAGTGTATCGGACGTCTATTCTGAAGGATGAAAAAGAACACGCCTGCACGTTGAACAGTTTCATCTTTCATCGCCATTTTGATATGGAAAAACAACATGTCGACTAGGGCGCAGCTCTGGCTGGATTTCACAATTGTGAATCCAGTAAACGAAACAATATAACATGTATTGATCTTGGTACACACACGCTTCAGTACACGTAAGAATATAGCAAATATTATTCTGGGTACTGGAAGGCCCCACTATACGTCGCTTCGGTAAACGTCGTTACGATATAACGTTGTTGTCACATAGTGGACTAACTTCACTTTACGTCGCTACGTTTCGCCATAACGTCGTTTTGAGGCTGGGACAATTCATGCAGGTGCCGACAAAATCAAAGAGGGTGCTAAAAACGTAACCCCTTTGAGTGCTTCCAAGATCACTCGTACCAGAAGTATTCTTATGTAGAAAATGGAAATACTACTGGCAGTCTGGATTGAAGACCAGAACCAACGGAATATGCCTGTGAGCAAGATGGTTATCCAAGAGAAAGCAAAGTCTCTCTATGAAGATCTAGCTAAGAAAGCAGGTGAGAGTAGTACTAGTAGTGCTGATGATAGTTTTGGAGCAAGTCGTGGTTGGTTTGAGCGCTTTAAGAAGCGTTCACACCTGCACAACATTCAGACAACAGGTGAAGCGGCGAGTGCTATTATTGCAGCTGCAGAGTGTTTCCCTGCAGAGTTCAAGGCCATGATTGAGGAGGGTGGTTACTGTACAGCAAACATTGGATACATTTTGTTCAAGCTGGGAAGAGCCAGGAAAAGAAGCAGGAAGAGCTTACAGTTTCATCCTCAGATGAAGAGGCTTGAATTTAATGCCTCTACATCCCAATAACTCTGCCATTTGCACTCCAATCTACCTCTATTTAGCCAATAAATCAACCATACAAATAAACATTACTGTGGCACAGTGGTACACAATACACTGTATTTCATGTAATTATATGGGAAATATTGTTTCGCTGTACGTCGCTTCACTTAACGTCGCGTTTTCCGAGAACGTAATCCCGACGTTAACCGGGGCCTTCCATTACACACATGTGTCGACATCTGTGGCTTGGCGGTGTGAACACATTTCACAACCCCGACACACCAGGTTAGAAGTCAGTCGGAGACAATGTGTAAGCAGACAGCTTTGCTCTGGTTTTCACAATGGTATTAGCGTCGGCCGTTCAGAAAGCAGTGGCAAACTACTGAACGTAACGTCCTCTTCAACATCACACATATCCAAGTAATGTTGAGGTTGATTGCGGCGTCCTGTAAAGAACACGCAACTAACTTCAATACACACATTCGGGACCTGGAGTTCGTGCAGTGTGATGAGATTCTCCTTGTGAGATCTATGGAGGGAGAGACCGAAGCACTGATGGAGATATTAGTGTGCAGTAAATCTGATCCATTACAAAACACAAAAGAAGAGAATTAAATTACTCACTTTTCGACACAACCAAAGCAACGTAATTAAGAAACAGTATAATCACACACAGCCTGGCATCACGTGAGAAAGCCATTCCGCACAAGTCATACAATGAAATGGTTGTCTTGATTCAAACAATCAGAAGTGAACAAACTTAACTTCACAGTTTGGCGCCGTTTTGCGCTCTGTGAGTGCCAGCAGCCACCCGCCGGGTGTCTACAACAAAAGGTCCAACATTCCGAAGGTGAAAGCGAACTCGCTAGACTCAGAAACAAGAAAAACACAAACAGATCTGTTATCTGCTCGTGCATATGGTTGAGCATACGGTAAATCCTGGAGTTTGTACAAGAAAGTGGTTTGTTTCGTTCAGTTCTTCTTTCTTATCGTAGCAACCGTTTTTTTTTTTTCCTTCTGCCGCCTCTTTCTGTGTAGCTCTCTTAATGGTCGTATTTCTTTTCATGTGTTGTTTAGTTCTATTTGATTCATCGTAACCCCAAACGAACAAACAAACAAACTTTATTTTCAAATGGGTCTTACTCTGGGTCCTTCTAAGTACTCATCTTTCTCACACCAGTTATATGCTGTGTTATGCATGTTAAATTTACACGGAGAAAACTAGGTAATATGAACATTGCACATATAAACAAAAAATAATACAATTGTGCTCCTAAATTATCTCTCACCATTTACATTTCCGTTCTTTTGTCTCCATCCTTCTTTCTCGGTGTCTTAGCTTCTCTCTACCACACACGCATACAAACTGTGTGTATATATATATGTGTGTGTGTGTGTGTGTGTGTGTGTGTGTGATAGAGAGAGAGAGAGAGAGAGAGAGAGAGAGAGAGAGAGAGAACAGAAACAGGGGCCATTCACATCTACTGTTCAAAGATAGGTGTTAGTTGTATTTCCTGTACAGAACATCGCAGTCAACCCCAGCGTTTCTTGGCTGTTTGTAATTTACAAGACAAGTTTATGTTTAATAGTGTATCATTGCTTTCTGAATGATCGACCCTCATACCATCAAAACCAACGCAAGATTGTCGGTTTTCAACACGTTTACATATATAAGAGCGAGGAGGAGGAAGAGCGAGGAGGAGGGAGGAGGAGGGAGGAGGAGGGGGAGGAGGAGGGAGGATGGAGGAGGAAGAGGGAGAATGAGGGAGAAGGAGGAGGAGGAAGAGGGAGGAAGAGGAGGGAGAAGGAGGGAGGAGGAGGAGGGAGAAGGAGGGAGGAGGAGAAGGGAGGAGGAGGAGGGGGAAGGAGGAGGGAGAGGGAGGAGGAGGGAGGAGGAGGAGGGAGGAGGTAGAGGGAGGAGGAGGGAGGAGGGAGGAGGAGGAGAGAGGAGGAGGAGGAGGGAGGAGAAAAGGGAGGAGGAGGGAGGAGGAGAGGTTGGAGGAGGGGGAGAAAGGAGGAGGAGGAGGGAGGATGAGGAGGGAAGAAGAGGGAGGAGGAGGGAGGAGAATGGGGAGGTGAGGAAGGGGAGGAGCAGGAGAGAGGATGAGGCGGCGGAGGAGGGGGAAGGAGGAGGAGGCAGGAGGAGTAGGCAGGAGGAGAGCGAGGAGGGGGAGGAGGTAGGAGGAGGGAGGAAGAGGGAGGAGGAGGGAGGAGGAGGAGGAGGAAGAGGGAGTAGGAGGATGGAGGGGGAGGAGGAGGAAGAGGGGGAGGAGGAGGAGAGGAGGGGGAGGAGGATTATAACGCATATGCCTGTAGATAACTGCAGCGAAAAGGTCCACCTATTTGAGAAATATGCAACAATTTTACATATATAGCAATTCTATTAGAAGTTATGTCCCCTCGCTATATCTATATATATATAAAAGAGACTGTCTGTATGTATGTATGTCCTTTATGCGTTCGCGAACAGTCCATCCGATTGAGATGAAATTTTCTACACGTCTTCCTCTCATTCCCGTGCTGCCAACTGTCGTAGTTTGTTAGTGTAAAATCGGTTATTTACTTAATATTAATATTTCAATTTACATTATATTGTGTATATATATAGCGAGGACCTCCTCATCCTCTCTCCTCCTCCTCTCTCCTCCTCCTCTTTCCTGCTCCTCCCTCCTCCTCCCTCCTGCACCTCCCTCTTCCTCCTCCTTCCTCCTCCTCCTCCTTTTTCTTCTTCTGCTGCTGCTGCCGCTCCATTTACCCAAGTTAATTGTTGGGGGAAGATGTAAAGATCTTTCAATGCTTTTTGTAAGTTGGTCTTCGTTTATCTAAGGTTGTTCTAACTGCAACCAATAAATTATTAGACAGACAGACAGACAGACAGACAGACAGACAGACAGACAGACAGACAGACAGACAGACAGACAGACAGACAGTCGGGAACGGGAGCTTATATGACTACTTATATGAATTAAATGAGATGCTCCCCACCAGGGGCTGGGCGAAGTCGGGTCGGGTCAGACAGACAGACAGACAAACAGACAGACAGATAGACAGACAGACAGACAGACAGACAGACAGACAGACAGACAGACAGATGGTCGGAAACGGGAACGGGAGCTTATGTGACTACTTATGTGAATTAAATGAGATGCTCCCTACCAGGGTCTGGGCAAAGCCGGGCCGAGTCAGACAGACAGACAGACAGACAGACAGACAGGCAGACAGACAGACAGACAGACAGACAGACAGACAGACAGACAGACAGACAGACAGACAGACAGACAGACAGACAGACAGACAGACAGACAGACAGACAGACAGACAGACAGACAGACAGTCGGGAACGGGACCTTATATGACTACTTATATGAACTAAATTAGATGCTCCCCATCAGCGACTGGGCGAAGCCGGTCCGGGACAGACAGACAGACAGACAGACAGACAGACAGACAGATCCCCTCCAGGGACTGGGCGAAGCCGGGCCGGGTCAGCTAGTATCTATATATATAAAAAAGAATCTCCGTCTGTCTATCTGTCTGTCTGTATGTCATTTATGCGTTCGCGAACGGTCCATCCAATTGAGATGAAATTTTCTACACGTCTTCTAATCATTCCCGTGCTGCCAACTGTCATAGTTTTTTTTAGTGTACAAACATATTTTCTTATTATTATTTAATATTTAATTTACATACAGACAGACAGACAGACAGACAGACGGAGATTCTCTTTTATATATATAGATATACATATATATATTCTCTTTTTGCTGCTTGTGATTTATGAGCAATTGAATCATCAACACACACAAAATGGGTTGCACCATTTATTGCCGTGCATGTTCCGCTGCATCTGGCCAGGTATGGAAATTAAAGGCTAAAATATTACCATCGTTGCCTCGTTGGCCACAGTATGTCTGTAATCGTTATATGTGTCTCTTCATTATTCACATTCACTGTGTGAACACGTTTTCCACACACAATAGTGTTGTACAGGGTTCTTCTTCTTCTTGTTCTTCTTCTTTCCTTCCTCCATTTACCTCAGAGAAGTTTAGGGGAAGATGTAAAGATCTATTATGTGCTCTTTCTAATGCTCTTTGTTAGTTGGTATTCATTTCTCTAAGGTTGTTCTTGATACCATCACTCCATCTGTTACATTGTTTTCCCCTGTCCTGTATCCATTAGATTTCTTCAATGTGGCTCTTTGTGGCAGATTGTACCTGGGCATTCTTATGAGGTGGTCAAACTATTTAATCTGTTTGCAAGCCAAACACCTGATTTGTAAGTTATTTGTTGCATGCCTCAACAAAGTGTTTGGCTCGTGGAATACATGCAGCATGAATGTCTCCAAGCCAGACAGCATGGCTGACTGTTAAATCTGACGATCACCAAGTCTTGTGCTCATAGACTTGGCTGCCAGGGATGACCATCTCACACGATCACCAAGTCTCGTGCTCATAGACTTGGCGGCCAGGGATGACCATCTCACACGATCACCAGGTCTCGACTTGGCGGTCAGGGATGACCACCTCACACAATCACCAGGTCTCATAGACTTGGCGGCCAGGGATGACCATCTCACACAATCACCAGGTCTCATAGACTTGGCGGCCAGGGATGACCATCTCACACAATCACCAGGTCTCATAGACTTGGCGGCCAGGGATGACCATCTCACACAATCACCAGGTCTCATAGACTTGGCGGCCAGGGATGACCATCTCACTCAATCACCAGGTCTCATAGACTTGGCGGCCAGGGATGACCATCTCACACAATCACCAGGTCTCATAGACTTGGCGGCCAGGGATGACCATCTCACACAATCACCAGGTCTCATAGACTTGGCGGCCAGGGATGACCATCTCACACAATCACCAGGTCTCATAGACTTGGCGGCCAGGGATGACCATCTCACACAATCACCAGGTCTCTTAGACTTGGCGGCCAGGGATGACCATCTCACACAATCACCAGGTCTCATAGACTAGGCGGCCACCATCTCACACAATCACCAGGTCTCATAGACTTGGCGGCCAGGGATGACCATCTCACACGATCACCAGGTCTCATAGACTTGGCGGTCAGGGATGACCATCTCACTCGATCACCAGATCTCTTAGACTTGGCGGCCAGGGATGACCATCTCACACAATCACCAGGTCTCATAGACTTGGCGGCCAGGGATGACCATCTCACACAATCACCAGGTCTCATAGACTTGGCGGTCAGGGATGACCATCTCACTCAATCACCAGATCTCTTAGACTTGGCGGCCAGGGATGACCATCTCACACAATCACCAGGTCTCATAGACTTGGCGGCCAGGGATGACCATCTCACACAATCACCAGGTCTCATAGACTTGGCGGTCAGGGATGACCATCTCACTCAATCACCAGGTCTCATAGACTTGGCGGCCAGGGATGACGTCTCACTCGATCACCAGGTCTCATAGACTTGGCGGCCAGGGATGACCATCTCACACGATCACCAAATTTTAGGTTTAGATCTGCAATCTTGTCCGGATTATGCCACGTGACTACGACAGCCAAGCATTTATCTTTTTGCCTTCCCCTTGCTCATTCCCCATCAGTTGTGCCAGTTATCACTAATTTTTCAAGTTTATTGCTATTCATCATGTGCTACAATTATATTTATAAGTCTAATTTCACAGTCTACTTACGGTTTTTATTTGTTTCTTGTCGGACAGTGCTGTTAGGTTTTCTGTCTGTCCCTGGTCTTCTTTGCAATTACCTCAGCAACTATTTCCCACTACCATTAAATGTTTTTCGGTGTGTCTGCTTACTGCCCATGTTTGACACGTATACAACAGTACGGGTTCGCTGTAAAACCTCAACACTCTTTTTCTCAGTGCAACTGACAGTATTTTATTGCCTTAGTCTTGCAAGAATCTTTCCGGATTTGTGAATTAAACATCCTATGGAGATTGAAGCTATCTTGTAAGAAGTAAACTCACAAAGAGAACTGGTTACTCGGATCAGAAAAGAACACTCGACGTTCTTAGAGCATGCTTTGAGAGGGGGAAATCTGAAGTATGTCGTCACAACGGAGAGGTTGAAGAGGAAGAGAGACAGAGGAAGACCAAGACAGAATCCTGGACAGTTAAACATCATGGCATTTAGGAACGTCGGTAGCAGAAATGGCTGGCACAACAAGACACAGAAGGCATTGGATAGACATGATCACCAACGACACACTAGGGAGTCTCTATGGTGAAGTGGTCAAACCGTTTGACTCGGGCTCCGAAGGTTGTGGGTTTGATTCCGGGCCGCATCCTTCGGTTCACGAGTGAATTATTCCGGTGACTCCTGAAGGTCGTCGCTGGAGCTACGGAGTTCGCGCTGCGGAAAGAGACTGAGCCATATGGGATTTTAAAAAAAACCGGTGCAATGAAATCGACCCTGTCGACTTTTTAGCGTCTTTTTTTTTTTTAACAACACACTGCATGGACTTTAAGAAGAGGATGGAAATTGACAACTGCAAACAGGAAGTGGTGCGTTCTTGTGCACCCTTGCGGTTCACCGTCAAAGACACACTTTTTCTAGGTGCAGACATCGGTAAGGCTGTTGTAAAGGATGTGGATCTCATGTGCACATGGTCACATCTATCAGCCCAGGTGGCCAGCTACTTGATGCTCGTCGTCGTTATCCAGCACCTATTGAGGGGGAAACTGGTGAAGCATTTCACGACTGATAATAAAACGTCACACATTGTAAGGTTTCTTCGTGGGTCATCTCTGTCCAGACTTTATTATTCTTCTCATCTACACGTTTTATTCACGAAAATGTTCCATACAACCACATCTGCAGAGCCTCTTTGTAACTTCTTACCACTCTGTTACAGTTAATGGTCTATTTGTGGGGGTTTTGAAAATATTGCCGTTCCAAGTTTTGTATTTACCTTTATGTTGCATGAACTCCACAGAGGGTGAATACAAAACTTGGAACGGCAATATTTTCAAAAACCCCACAGTCATTAAATATATATCCTATACTAATTGTCTTGCCTTCATTGGGACAGATAAGTTGCATGAAATATTCTCCATCTTGTGAAATACGGCTATGGCTTGGGCTGTTTTACTCAACGTCTGTTGAGTTGAGCTGAGTTGAGTTGAGTTAAGAACCGACATCACTGCACTCAGGACATTCCCATGCGTGCTCTGTCCCCTCGTTCAACAGCCAGCGAAGAGTCATACTACTAATCGTTCCCACCGCTTTCTGATTTAAAGTTCTCCTAGTTTTCCCTCTCAGGTTTGAGATTCTTCCAGAACCCCTGCCGATCCCCAGCAATCTCATTCTTTCTACATATGGGTTCTCAATCTGTTCCCTCGCCTTCTCCATCTGGTCCCACAAGCGCACGACTACCCCCCCCCCCCTCCTTGTCAATAGGTAATCTACCAGCAAGAGATGCATTCCCTGTCAGCCTATCAGCCTGTTCTTTCCCCCGCACCCACGCTTGACCAGGGTAAAATATCCATACAATTCTCACAATCTGTGACCTCTGAAGAGACGAGAGCCATTCCACACAAAACATTCCTTTCTCCGCCTTACTAATCATACTCTTTGAATCCGTAATGAATACAATGTGTTTTGCAGTGGTCTCCTCTAGCCACCGGAATGCTGCTGTTACTGCCTCCACCTCCATTCTCATGCTGGAGGTCGTAGTCTCATATGCCAGACTCCTTTTTCAAGACTCGTCCATTAGTCTTTGCAATAAAACCCCAACCACTATGTCTGTTTCTCACCACTGAACCATCGGTGTAGATGACTATGTCACCTTGATGTGTGTTGCTCTGGATCAGTTGTTGCACTTCAAACTCAGTGTGGCCCGTTGCCCATTCTCTGCACTCACGACGCAGTGTTACTATTACATTGTGCCAGTCCGTCATGTCTTCTGGAACTTCAACTCATTCCTTTTTCACGATTGATGGTCTCTAGATCACACACCTGACGTATAGAAAGTTCTGCCTGTGCCATCAAGGACCTGCCTCGTCTTAGTCTATGACCTCTGACCATATCCATGGCTTCATGCAAGGGGTGATCCCTATCTGCGGCAACTCTCAGGTACCATTTGGCCTGAAGGACCCTATGCCTATCCGTCATTGTTGGTAGCGCCAGGATATGCCTCATGCATATAATTGGTGTGTCCTTTATGCACCCCATGATTTTGGTCCTAGTTGCTTTGCACTACGGCAATTCAATACCCAACCCGTATATTTTGTAGTCCAAAACGATCCGTTTTCCTCCTACCCCTTCTGGCTCCAGCCCTCTTCTTCCTTTACCTTCCTCCCTCTCCCCTACCTCTTCTCCTCCGCTTCATTTTCTCCCCACTGGCTGTTGTCAAAGGTATCGAGCACAAAGCACGTACTCCGTTGCTTCGCCGATAATTCTTTTTTTTTAATTTTCCATACTTAGTTGGATTTAAATGCAGGAACTAACCGGTCACTTTAGTAGAGCCTGCCTGCTAGGGAAGGGCAGGGAATGTCCATCAGGAGTTCATACGCTTGGCGCCGCATTGGCCGCATACCAAACGTTCCACGTTTACGACCAGCTCACCAGTGGTCATTCAGTCCTCAGCACGTCGGTCCACCTTAAACTTGGGGGTTTATAATCGGAGTTTTCCATCTCCTAGGTTGGCCGTTGTAATAGCTAACGGGCCTAATCTACCCGGGGACAAGAGGTTCTAACGCCTCATCCATCCCGGTGAACACATTAGATAAATGTATATGGGGAACAAAACCAATTTCACACAATATCTATCAAATAGTGCATAATGCAATCCATAACTAAAGTCACTGCACAACACTGTGTTAGTACGTGAAGAAAGCCCAGATGGCAACTTCGGTATCGCTTTTCTCTTCCAATGACCGCAACAAACTGTCCCCAATAATATTTGAACATGTTGAGCAACTGTCCGATCTTTTGCCTATTGGTAAAAACCCATCTCTACAAATGCCATAGTCCCTTCAGTTCTTACCACCGCGCCGTGTCGGCGATCTCCTGAGCGGCCGAAGTTAGTCTTTTGAGACGAGGTTAGAGAAAGTCACCTGGAAGTTCCATGTGACTGTGAGTCACCAGCTGACGCAATACCTTCTGCACTTGTGTTGTCTTCAGTTCTATTAATAACTGCATGAGCTCTGTAATATATCTGTTTAACCTCCCTTCTTTGTTATTACTTTTACTTCAATTTTCTCTGCTGATTAGATTAAGAACAGGATTAGAGATTAGAACAAGAATCGCCATGGTAAAGTAGCATTTTGCCTGATGGAAAACATTACTCACCAATAAAATGCCGCACCGTGCAATTAGAAATAGAATGTTAAAATACTGTATGGAATATGTACTGTTGTCAGCTGGTCAAACACGGACAATAACAAGCTCAGAAACATAATGGCAGTAGAATTGTGGTTCCTGTGAAAAATACACAGATTTCCGTGGAAGGACAGAAACACGAATGAGACACTCCTTTAAGAAGCAATTGGAAAACACAAACTGATTAGAGAAATTGGACGTAGACAGTCAAAACTGTTTGGACGCGTTACGAAGAGAAATACACTTAAAAACTTGACAACTGGTAAGCTTGATGACAAAAGAGCACAAGGAAGACAAATAGATAAATATATAGGTGGCTTGACCACGTGGCATGGTCGAAACAAGAACACGGAGCTGATAACGACTAGAGTGATCGTGAGAGATGGCGAAACATGACCACCCACTCCTGTCGGCATGGTACATGGCAATGATGAAGATTATTGTATTAAGATGTTTGTTTTCATGTTCTGGGGCACCTCTGCGACTATTCATTGAAAATGTATGAAACCACCATGTTATAAACTGCGTTGTTATGAAGTCAGAAAAAGAAATCCTGAATTTCCTAAGAACCAGGATGTGAACTTTGACCTTACAATGTAGTTGAAAAACATGGCGTCAGAATAACACCAGATGGCAACGTGTGAAAGCGCACATTATTTTCTCATTTTGTATCTTTCAGGCTGCTGGGTGCAAACACAATCACTTCCTGTAATATCTACGTGCTGACATTTGATCGCATTTGTATATAACCTGGAATTTCATTCATGTTTCTGTCAGCTATTGTCCCTGTCCAACTTATGGAAGCCTTGTTCTTTACATCTTCGTCTGTTGTCATTGGCTGTGACGTTATCTATCTATCTATCTATCTATCTATCTATCTATCTATCTATCTATCTATCTATCTATCTATATACGCTATTTTCTATTCTCTATTTATATAGTCTCATCTCATCTCATCATGTCCCTCTTGTACCTTGCGGTGTCGAGGGGAAGTATAAACATCGTGAGAGTGCCCGGTTATGGGCTTCATATATCGATATTCCCATGGATTCTGCTATTCCCTCCGTCCATCGTTTACGTGGTCGGCCTCTTCCTCTGTTTTCATCTGGTCTGTACATCATTGCTTGTTGTGGTATGCTGTTGACTGGTAACCTACTTGCACGGCCAAACTATTTGACCTGCTGCTTTCTAATAAAATCTAGTGCTGCTTTAACCCCCACTTTAGTCCTGATTTCTTCATTTCTGATCTTATCTCTTCTTGATACATTGAGTATTCTTCTCAGGAACCTCATTTTTGTTGTTGTGATTTTTCTTTTCTCTTTTTCTGTCATTGTCCAGGTTTGATATTGGTAGCATAGAGTTGGTAGGAAAATTGTGTTGTAGATGTTGTTGATGCTTTCTTAGTAGTTATTGATACATGTTTGTTCTTGCATATAGGCAGGGGAGAGATAGGGAGAAAACAGCCCAGGAGCTACAGGCACTGAAATGAGTGCTGTCATCCACCCGGAAAAGGCAGCTGTTTTGTGGTGCTCTCTGGACAACAGGATTGTGAGAACTGATGTTCCAAGCCTCACGATAGATGATGGAAGCGTCAACAGAGAGAACAAACTGAAGTATCTGGGAATCACATTTGACAGGAGCCTGTCCTTCAAGGATCATGTGGAGACGGTTGTGACAAGATCTTAAAAGGGACTCAACGCACTTAAAACTATGGCTGCAGTGGACATAGAGCAAATAATGCTTTTCAGAATATACCAGCACTTGATCCTCTCAGCGATTGATTATGGACTAGGACTACTCACTGTCTCAGAGAGTCAGCTGGTGAGATTGGATCGCATACAGAACGAGGCTATGCGGGTCATTCTTGGATGCACCAGAGACACCCCAGTAGTGTGTATGCGTTAATCCTTTGTCTGCCGACTGTTGCTGGTAGGCTCAATGAGATGCAGGCGAAGGCATACCTCAGAGTAGCTGCTGACACAGATCACCCGTTGCATGAGGCTCTGGACGCAGTTAAGGGTCAGCGAATGATAAGAGGGAAATCATGGATGGCTCAAGCGGAGGATACGATCAGACAGGTGTGCTCCTTGGAGAACATTAGGCGAGGAGAGGAGTGGGTCAGAGTGCCAGCGGAGCAGTCAGACTTGTGCGGTGTTATAATCACATTGAGCCGGGAGTGCAGGGAATGGCCAACAGGGGCCACGGAAGTGGAAATCCAGCAACTCATTCAGGATAATGTTCGCCCGGGTGATGTGATTATCTACACAGATGGTTCGGTGTTGAGAGGTAGTAGAAGTGCCTGGGGTTTCTTGGCAAAGGCTAATGGTCGACGTTTGGTGCAGGAGAGCTTGGCATATGATACCACAACATCTAACTTAAGAATGGAGGTGGAGGCAGTCAATGCAGCTTTCCGCTGGATGGAGAATACGACACACACACACACATCGTGATTGTAACTGACTCAGAAAACATGCTGAGTAGGGTGAGGACAGGCAAGCTTCGTGCCGAGTGGCTTGCTTCGCTTCGGGTGGCAAGCATCGTCTGGATATTTTCTCCGGAGCATGCTGGTGTGCTGGAGAATGAACAGGCGGACAGATTGGTTGGCTCAGCAAAACTTGGTGGAGTATTGATGCATGACAAGGCAGACGTGGTTGCGGTCCACATGGGAGCATGCGTACACCACGGAGGAGCAAATGGATCACCATAGTCTGGTAAGAATGAGACAGCGAGGAGTGACGAGGGGATCTGGCCGATGCTCGACGCTTAGAGGAAAGGCGAGACGGACATATAATCAGATTGCTACTGGTACTATTGGGGCTGGAACTCTTCGCTGGCTTCTGAGGATGGGGACGGAGCGCTTATGGGAATGCCCCGAATGCTGTAATGTCGGTTCTTAAATCAATCAATCAATCAACATGTTTGTTCTTTAGTATTGGTGCCATTTGTCCAATGAGTTGATTTGCCTTATTGCACCTATTTTCGACGTCGTCTTCTGATCTGCCTATTTATACAGTATTTTACATTAATTTTGAAAAGAATGTATGAAGTTTTGATTATTTTAAAAAAAAATTAATTGCATATCCTTTCGGACGGGGTCAATGCCAGCATTTTTTTTGGGCTGTTCGTGATTCTTAGGCAAGTTTACGTTCAATAATTTACGATTGCTTTCTGAACGACCGGCACCCATGCCATTTCATAAAAACCAACGTATGGCAATCTGCTGCCAAATCGCCGACAGCTGCGTTTCGAACGCGGGTACGCCTTCTCCACGGAGCCAGTGAATTTATAAAAGAGAATCTATGATTGTAAACATGTGTACGAGTGATTGGAAGCAGACATGCGTACAGATAATTGACGCTCACGTGATGCTAGAGACATGAGACAAGGAGCACAAGTGATTGATCTAACAGGGTTGCCTTATGCAGAAATGTGTGCCTGCTGGCTTTCTAGTGACTGCTGCTTCCATCGAAGGTGAACTGTATTTTTCGTGGCGGACTTATGTTTTGGCAATCTGGCAGCGGCCTTATGTATAGAATACCTGTGCGGGCTGTTGGTCTGTCGAGACTCCTGTCTGCTCCACTTTTCACATGAGGCAGTGAGGAGCATTTTGTGATATTCACTAGCATAGGAACGGAGCATTATGGAGCGATGTGGAATTGGAACAGCGACTAACTAATTTATCTAAATTTAACTGAGATTGTCTAGTCAAAGAATGACTTCCTCCTGCATCACGTGGTCTGTTCACACTATTACAAAAGACACCTCAATCCTCCTGGAGTAGTTGGCAACAATAGTAATCACTTGTTCTATTCTGAGTGTGAGTAAGACTGATGGATCATCCTCTGACGGGTAATAGAATATTTTCTATCTGGATACACCGTAGATCCCAAGAGGGGATCTGCCTACTGAACCTCACAGAAGGATGGCACAGAGTTCCTAGGAGAATATCTGTCTCAGATCAACCTAGCAGTCTGACCATTCCATTGATAAAGCTTTGACCACAAGATAAACTGGTGTCAAACCGGGTTGCCACCCTGTCAGCCATGGACGGTGTCTGTAAATGTTTGAATTCTGTTATCGTCATATAATTCACCAGCTGGCAATCAAAGTTTGTGACTGGCCGTTCCGGGTTTGACCCATTTAGGAGATAACCATGATAACCGTGGATGGTATTTGGCAATTCTGAAAGTTGTGGCATTTCTCACAGGAACTATTATGCAAATGCAAATAAACACAATCATGAGTGTGTGTCACTAAAGGTGAATCATACAATCAAAACACAATCATGAGTGTGGGTCACTAAAGGTGAATCATACAATCGAAACGCAATCATGAGTGTGGGTCACTAAAGGTGAATCATACAATCAAAACACAATCATGAGTGTGTGTCACTAAAGGTGAATCATACAATCGAAACACAATCATGAGTGTGTGTCACTTAAGGTGAATCATACAATCAAAACACAATCATGACTGTGGGACATTTAAGGTGAATCATACAATCAAAACACAATCATGAGTGTGGGACACTTAAGGTGAATCATACAATCAAAACACAATCATGAGTGTGGGACACTTAAGGTGAATCATACAATCAAAACACAATAATGATTGTGGGAAACTTAAGGTGAAATATACAATCAAAACAAAGCATGAGTGTGGGTCACTTAAGGTGAATCATACAATAAAAACACAATCATGAGTGTGGGAAACTTAAGGTGAATCATACAATCAAAACAAATCTTGAGTGTGGGTCACTTAAGGTGAATCATACAATCAAAACACAATCATGAGTGTGGGAAACTTAAGGTGAATCATACAATCAAAACAACTCATGAGTGTGGGAAACTTAAGGTGAATCATACAATCAAAACAAATCATGAGTGTGGGTCACTTAAGGTGAATCATACAATCAAAACACAATCATGAGTGTGGGAAACTTAAGGTGAATCATACAATCAAAACACAATCATGAGGGTGGGTCACTTAAGGTGAATCATACAATCAAAACACAATCATGAGTGTGGGTCACTTAAGGTGAATCATACACTTTAAAACAAATCATGAGTGTGGGTCACTTAAGGTGAAGCATACAATCAAAACACAATCATGAGTGTGGGTCACTTAAGGTGAATCATACACTCAAAATATGGTCATGAGAGAGTGCAAGAAATATAGAGAATGCAATAGAGGGAGAAAGAGAGAGAGAGAATGCATGAGAGAGATTGTAAGGGAGAGTGATAGTAAGAGAGTGAGCGCGACAAAGAGAGAGACGCAATCATGAGTGTGGGTCACTAAAGGTGAATCATACAATCAAAACACAATCATGAGTGTGTGTCACTAAAGGTGAATCATACAATCGAAACACAATCATGAGTGTGTGTCACTTAAGGTGAATCATACAATCAAAACACAATCATGACTGTGGGACATTTAAGGTGAATCATACAATCAAAACACAATCATGAGTGTGGGACACTTAAGGTGAATCATACAATCAAAACACAATCATGAGTGTGGGACACTTAAAGGTGAATCATACAATCAAAACACAATAATGATTGTGGGAAACTTAAGGTGAAATATACAATCAAAACAAAGCATGAGTGTGGGTCACTTAAGGTGAATCATACAATCAAAACACAATCATGAGTGTGGGAAACTTAAGGTGAATCATACAATCAAAACAAATCTTGAGTGTGGGTCACTTAAGGTGAATCATACAATCAAAACACAATCATGAGTGTGGGAAACTTAAGGTGAATCATACAATCAAAACAAATCATGAGTGTGGGTCACTTAAGGTGAATCATACAATCAAAACACAATCATGAGTGTGGGAAACTTAAGGTGAATCATACAATCAAAACACAATCATGAGGGTGGGTCACTTAAGGT